>CABPRJ010000006.1:1000667-1499995 GCA_902439185.1 Cinara cedri
GTATTATATATATTTACACACAAAAAAAAAAAAAAAAAAAAAACCCGGTAAATGCGCAGAGACGATAAAACACGATCGATGAGAACGAAAAACGTCTTAATAATATTCAATCTCCGGAAGACGACGAACCGACAATTCGAATTAAAATATTTAAAAAAAACTATAACGCGAGCTCGCGAATTTATACGCATACTGATATTATGTATATTATTCATTATACTTTTTTTTTTCTAGTACTATAACGACGATAATTACGGTAAGCGTGCAAATTTATTAAATAATTGCTAAATTATTATAATGTATATTTTATGGTATTCATACGTCCCTGAATATTTTAATAATATATAACATATTACATTTCCTCCCGGCGTCGAGGAATATTAAAAATGTAAATTTATTCCTCGACGCGATTAACTATTATCCAATTCCACGCGATTAAAAAAAAAAAAAAAAAAAATCGATATTGTTTCTTCGTTGTTTTATTCTCGGATAATTTATGGTAAATTCGCACGAATTTCACACTAGCGAAATCAATACTTATAAAAAAATAGCTGATACTGGGGATAGGAGCGGCCATTGTTGTAGGTGAGAGGATGGGAAGGTAGGATACATATGGTTACATTTATATCTGTAAGCAACGATAAACCATTGTTTGACGAAAGACGATTCCGATCGCAGTTTGGTATATACATCATTTGAAGTGCCGTAATTTTTTTGGGGATTTTCGTTTAAACTTGATTTCAAAACGCTTATTAAAAAAAAGTTCGTCCCACGATTTTGAAAATTTTATCACGTCTAGGTAAGTCCAATAAAGATATTATTACCAAGTTTCAAGTTTCTACATGTAAAAATCGGAGCAAGTTAACTAGAAAAAACCGTGTCCACAGACTAGAAGAAAAAAAAATAAACATCTTAGTAAAACCAATAGCTCCCTCCCTACGCTAATCTAATATTTAATACTTACAATACACTTTTAACAAGTACGATAAATACGATTATACTTATTTTTTATCGTTTTCAAACGGTAACGATGAATGATAATATAATATTTTTCGTTAAAAACAATAGGGTTTACTTACATTTTGTAGTATACTCGTAGCTCGCAATATTCTTTAAAACAGCTGAATACACCCGGTACTTATATCCAGGCTTTCAACAAAATAAATCCAATTTAAGTTTCCACCCTTATACCCATCACGGTAATCGTTGTTGCCCACGGTAATTTATCTTTTAAAAAGACCACTTCCTCGTCCATGACAATCGAATTAAAGAATAATAACTGTTTTTTTTTTCGTCCATGTCACCGTGGTAACCCATAAATCGACCAAAAAAAAAAAAATAATTCAATTTTCGTTTCAAAAATACCAAAAACTCCGCGTCAGCCACCCTTTAGGGGTTTTCATTTGGATTTTCGAGATAAAAAGTCGACATCGATCTTGTTTTGAACGTCAAGTGTACGTTTCGAAATAAATTGTAGATTTGTATAGCGGATAGACGGATAAAAAGAATTTCATTATTATAAAATTATTGATTTTAAAATATTGATCGAAAACGTTTATGCCAATAGTGTACAATTTAAACGAAATCATAATAATGTGTGTATAATATTATTTCCATAATAATACACAGATAATGAACAATAATCAATTATTATAATAACGTTGAAAAGAAAACCCAAAATTTATTTTAAATTTTACGTGTCGTAACAGCAGTACCGGTTATGACGACTGCATTGTTACTTACATATACTTATAGTTTCGAGAATGTTTAATTCAGCATAGTAATTATATTATTAATAATTATCCGGTGACTTGTTGTATGCGTCACCAGAGTTTACCCTTTCCGCACAACATAGGTATAATAATCGTCCTCCAGAGGCCGTTTTATTAATATTTATTATTCTAATCGTGGCTATATTATAATGTCGCTGCTGTAATTAGACACCACCGCCGCCGGTATAAATCATAATTAGATTGGTGTACGGTTCGAATCTAAATATTTGACTATCGTAGACGTTATTCGCTCTGTAATATTAATAATCCGTTCACAACTCTAGTTTAGTATATAGGTAACCTATACCCGGGTTATTACCGCGGGGCCCCGTAAGCGATGTTATGTCGATTTTCTCATGACAACATGTAAAGGTATAAATGTATAATATTATGCTGAGCGAGTGTCCTTTGAACGAACAATATTATTATTATTGTTATTATTATTATTATTATTACTGTTATTATTATTTGGTATTGCGTCGGAGACCTCACCGCGGTTGTAACATTCGGTACCAATAAATATATCCTTGTATTATTATCAGGGGGAAAGGAAACTACAATGATATTGTCAATAATTGAACGGAAATAATACCGCTATACACAACGACGGGGAAATTCTAATGTGCAATGTCGATCCGTGATATCGAATATTATACTGTTATAATAGTTGCGAGTCACTTGTCTGGTCGGCTGTGGTTCTGGTATGATTTACACGTTTTCTGGGAGGCTACGACTTGGATTTTTATTCGATTATACCTCTTCTTCTTCTGTCATACGATCGCACGGATAATTCAGTATAATTGTATGCGAATATCTCCAGAACTATCAAAATTCTTATACAAACCATTTTCATGGATAGGCATTAAATGTTCTACCCTTGTGTTGGACCAAAAGTGGTTTTCAAACGGTTTTCGATTAATACCGATTTCCGATTTCTCAAGGTGTTGCTTGGACAGTAGGTACCTGAACTCAAATTTGCACGCCACTGGACGACAGTCATTTAAATTCCGTCCTCTTTAGCGGAATTTGACTATTGGACGTGTTGTTAAATTATCTATACAGTGGCATTTTACGACCCTTAATATGTCTATCCTCATCCGCACATTTAGTCATCCTGAATAGATACCCCATTTTTTCAGTAAATGTTTTCCCTCGCGACGCCTACTCTTGTTCAAATCTTTAATGTTCTTTATTATTCAAATGAGAAGTTGGGTTTTTCTATGATTTGGAAAGTTTCTGAGTGAACGAGAGTTCCCGTTGCATAATAGTTGTGTCCACTCCTCCGGCGGTAAAACTCAGTACGGTTCACAGCTGTTTAGGGAACTTTTCCTGAAATTTTAGACGTTTTGGTGGTGTTATAACTGCCTAAAAATCGTAACATTTTTTTTTTTCAATTTAGAAATTCTTTGATATATTCCCTGTATACAGAGGAATCCGTCGACTATAATAAACGCCGGTGATGCGCATAGTCCTAGGATGCAGGGGGCAAGGGGGAGCTATATCCCTCAAAATCTTCTCCAGATATCTCAACGATTCTTACAGCCTTCTCTGAAAAACGAGCATGCAGGAAAAGGTGTTTTCATTACCCTTCTTTAGAAAACTGTACACAATACAATTATTTAACTATCTAAAGTTCATATTTATACAATCGATAAAAATAAATGGTATGTATATTGAGAGTCGCCTTTTGGACGAGATCTGTGTAATATAAAATATACAAGACAATTATGTCAAATATCCCGTTATATTGTTACGGTCAAACAGCTTATCAGTTATTTATACAATAAAATAATCGATGCGATACGATTGCACTTAGCACATCTGTCATGCTTAATCCATAGAACTATTTATACAACCACGTTTTTTATTTATAGAACAACTGATGGTACCGACTGATTACACCGCGAGAAGTTCTACTCTTATAATCAAACGCATATTGTTATTATTGTATTTAAATACGTCGTTTAGTAAAATGGTATATAAATACATATAATATTTCATTATACTATTTGTGTCGTACAGCGACATTTGAAATTCGATAGACAAAAAAGACCGGTTTTGTTTTTCAAACCTTGCTACTACACACTATAAAGCCGCGTACACATGTGCGAGCCGAGCCTCCCGCGAGCCGCTCGCGAAGGGCTCGTGTCGTGTTCGTTATGCCACGTGTACACACTTGCGAGCGGCTCGCGAACCAATACCCACAACGAACGCATACCGAAATACCGGCAGTGGCGTTCGTACTTGTCTACTTGTAACTAATATGTTTTCCGAAGATTATGCGACGCTGGAAATGAGTAGTGCGATTATATTGATGGCCTATTTGGAAAAAGGCGAAAACAACGACGTTGGTGGCAGACTGATTTGTACAAAAAAAGGAATGGTATGGAGCTATTATTGGATTTAAAGTCACAGCAAATAAGCGGTCAGACATTTTACTAGAATGTCACCAACTGATTTTGAGAATCCACTGCAAAAAATTGGACCCCGAATTTCTAAGATACATATTTTCGCTCTCCAATCTCGGCTCAAGACAGATTTCCCGCCGTGCATCCTCCTTTAAATGTTTTTTTTTTTTTTAAATGATCCTCATGTTTAGGATCCCCAGGAAAGTTTTTCTTTTGTAGATATCAATAAGACGAATAGTGTCTTCCTCTTTAACCACTCCATAATAAAAATAATTGTTTTAATCGTTTAAAATAATTGTATTGAAACGACGAAATAACGAAAAATAATTGTATTAAATCGGTGTAAAAACTGACCATTTTGTTTTTGTTCTGCTAGTCAATAATTATTATGATACGTATTATCTATTAATTTTAACTTGAAATTTTTGCAAATAGCGCTTACAATATTCCGGTAACCACAGTATCGTGTGGTCGTTCGTTTTCAATAATGCGGCGAATAAAAACGTAGCTTAGAAGTGTTATGACCAATGAGAGGTTTTCAATTTTTTCATAAATCCACATAGGAAGATATATAATATCGAATAATATTAATTCTGAAGATATAATAAATATTCTTGCCGAAAAAAGTCGACAATAAAACCCAATTTTATAATTTATTTGCAAATCTTAGTTCTTGTACCGTTAAAATGTGTTTAGGTATTCCTAAAAACATAAAACCAGCATCAGCATCTAAGCAACTATTTTATTAGCATTGAATTATTTTTAATTTAAGTATTTATCTTTATTATAATACGCAAGTTAAATTATTTGTATTTTATTTTATTTGATAATGTTGTTTATAATTGTACACAAAACTAATAAGTCAAGAATTCTTGAGGTATGGTTGGACTCCTAAAAACGCATTCTGCGTACGTCTCTAAATAACTTTAGCTACGCTTTAATAGAGGGGGCAACGACACAACGGCTCCCAAGAATAGATACGTATATTGCCTATGTATGCACCCGAATAAACAGTTTCGTTAGGACTTAGCCCCGCGCAGAAAACCATTACGCAATACGCCTATAGTGATGCGATAAGAGTAGAGTACACTATGTGTATTTTTTTTGTACATTAGTCATAATAATATATTCGCATATTGTTTCCGATATTATTTTAAGTGATTTGAAAATGGCGCGTGCGTACATTAAAATGGTATGTGGCGTGTGAAATGATAATAATTAGACGAAAACAACAAAATATATGGTTACCGTATACTATAATCCATCTCGTGAGTCGGTGTCCAGGAATAGCGGCCAACCGTAAACGTTGCGACTTTTCGAGTATTCGGTTCTCGAGGCGTTTTCAATAATTATAAACCATTTTACTATCATCACATAAGCTTATCAACTATATAATATGATTTTGATGAATAAAAACTAAATTGTTTTGGAATTGTAAAAAAATTATTCCATTAAATACCTATAGTTTTCTACGTAGTCATCGAGTAATATAAAACATATATTTAAAAACAATGAATGTTAAGGTCAAAAAAAAAAAACACTCAATATAATCTCTAAAAGATACATTATTTCACCCTGGTTTTTTATTGTTATTATTGTGATAAAATAATATGTTACAATACAATATTAGTAGAAATTCGTTAATATTACGTCCTAACAAATCACGCATAAGCGAACTCCTCTCAGAATGGTTTAATTATAAATGTATAAAATATAAATTAAATTATTTTACGTATCCTTCTTTTCCAACTTCCCACCTACAATAGTAGGGCACCCATCAGCAGTATTTCCCCCATCAGCCCTTTTTATACTTGTATATCTTTTCTTATTCGATAAATACTCCAAATAAAACTACCGATTCTACTGGAACATTTGAATTTTAAAATAGAAAAACCCAAATTTTTAAGCCCGCGTTTTATCGATAATTTATATTATATTCACTTCGGCTGACTGTGAATCATCGTACTATTTCGCCAAAAACGGAATGGAATGGACATTTTGCATTTTGTCGCGACTATTATACTGCGACCACTCATAATTCGTACGATTCGATGTACGATTATTGTGTTAAACGGAAATTATTGTCGCATAATCGATTCGGTGTAATGGCGATTCTATGAACCTGCAGCGACGACAAAGTGAATAAACGGCGTAATATAAATGCGTCCAACAAAGTATGAAAATGAGAGACGTATCAAAATAGATAAGTGTACAAAATAACGAAAAAAAAAACGAATATTGAATCAGCTGCGTAATCGTTATGTCAGATGCCTTAGGTCTAGTAGGTTATTGCTGTTAGAGGTCATAATATTATAACGTAACAATTATTACGAAAAAAGGGTATTGCGACGAACAAAAATATACAATTTTATGCATCACTCTGAAAAGGGAGTTTTTTTTGCGCAGGATGGCGAAAATGTCTAAGTATTACGTCATAATACTGTTTATACAGAATTAGAAATAATAATATTGGTTCGTTATGTATACGCAAACAAAATCATGAAGGTATCGAGAAAACTTTGATGTAGTTGGGTACTTAACCGGAGTACGGGTATAGCTGCACGTGCAAATAACTATTTACACACATGCAATTTGTTTTATCGTGGTTCATTTCGTGTATATACCTAGTGAATTCACCGGCGGGGGAAAAAAAGAAGCGAAAACCTCCGGAGCTAATAGTAAATCGAAAATATCAAAACTGAGCGCATTATTATACGCGTAATAATGCAAAATTTGTATTAAGAAACCTAAAAAAAAAAAAAGCATATTTTTCAAATTCTCCTCATCCCTATGCACTTGTAATATACTTATTTACTAATACACTGTATGTATTATTATAAACAGGCAGATTTAATGAAAACTAAAACTTGAAACTAATGGATAAATAAACATCCATACCAGAAAGATAACTAGAACTCTTATTGCACTTGATATTCACAAAGAAACGCTAATTTGTGTAGCGTGAGAAAATTGTTTTTCAAATTGTTTTTGACAATTTTGAAAAACAATTGTTTTTTTTAAAATGTTTTAAATATTTTTCAAGCGCTTTTTTGTGCATTTCAAATGCAATAAGTCCTGATTGTTTATAAACAGAATTCACTATCAGATTATACTGTTTATTTTACTCCGGATGATACCAAGCTCCCTCTGCTATCAGAATTGTTCATAATATTATTATCTTTATGGCGAAACGTTTTTTTTTTTTGGTTAAATGTTTTTTTCCCCGTGAAATAACTTTTCGTACAGTGAATTTTTAGGGATTTATTCCCGGTGACTACAGCAATAATCTTGTTGACATACCTGTTTGTTTAGCCATGTCGAAACACTATTGTCTATTATTTTAGGTCATCACGTTAACGCCACTGCAGGACGTATCAGTCAGTCGACGTGTTTATAAAATAATATATTCAATAATAATAATATTATTATTATTACGTTGATGTTTGGTGTCTCGTTTGATCGTGTCAGTAACAATTATTATCGTCACCACGACGAGGTGGTTTCAAATTCACCTGACAACGTGTCTCCGGTAGTCTGTATACACAATAATGCAAAAGCCCACGCAAAATCCAATTTCGCCCTTCACCGAGTGTTTACGTCGTCGTCATGCTTTTTTACGGTTATTAATTATTATTACTATAGTACGCGGGTGCGGCGGTCGGGGAAATACGTTTATCGATTTGGATAATTTTGTAAAATGCCATTGTGATGACGGTGCCCCTTGCACCGCCATCGTCCTAAGTACTAGAGAAATGGCGTTTGCGCAGGTGAAATTTTAAATTAGTTTACAACAATAATTGCACTGTACCGATGCAGGAATATTATTATAATTATTATTTATAAATGTTAAACGAATGTAAAAAAAGAAAAAAGAAAAACGAAGAAATACAAATACCAATATACGTGTGTGCGGTTTTTCGGGCTGACATGATGGGTATGACGTAAACGAAACGTAACAATATTAATGTTATTATTATTATCGTGTTTGCACGTCGGATTGCAAAACGGGTACCCAATAATTTATCGTGTTTTCGCAAAGCGCTCGTAATAATGACAGAGCGGAGGTGGACGTCTACTCGCGATTTTCGCGGATAATATAATCGTTTGTAAACAAGACCGCGGCCAAAACCGTATAATATTTTGTACCGAGGTGCTATACAGTTGAAGGGCCGTCTGTTTACACGGTTTACAACCAGAACCGTATCCCGTGGTTTTTTTATTTTTCGACGATAAACTTTTTTTATCATTCTAAATCATGGTATGATACGAAAAAATAATCACACATTATACGATAAAAAAAGTGGAAATTAAAAACTGCAGTACGATATCCCAGTATTCATTATCCCTTTCTCGTCACTATTTCGGTATCACCGATTGGTTGGCAGCACGATTATTAGATACCATTATATATCATTTTATCATAGTTGTCCATCAACCCATTATAGAGAAGTGTCTACTGAATTGAATCCACCAGTCCACGAGAAACTTTACACATCGCGCTCCGCGTGGATTTATATTTAACTAGTGTGTTATCAAATGTACGAGATTTCTCAACTCAACATTCTATTTTACCGTCACACGAGCACTATCATTATGTAGAACAATTCAGGGCATTTAATTCGATTGCTATTTTATGACGATCTTAGGTATAGGTCAATTTATTCCTTATTAATCCATAATTGCGAATCGCGTTTTCGGCCCTTCGTAATCCGTTTAATATATTCCAGCATTTAAGTTCCTTCTATGCGATTCTTCCCTTTAACGCTCATCTATCTATATAATCAATTTCAACAAAACTTCACGTCTATATGTTTAAAACTGATCCATTCGTCTTCTTATCAAACTTTTCCTTAATAGTGTTCGTCTTTCTGACAGTCTGTTTAGCACTTCTTCGTTCATTATTCTTTTGGTCCAGCTTATTCTTAAAATTCTTCGGAAGTGCCAAATCTCAAACACCTCTATCTCTTTACTTCTTCTATATTTCGATACCGTTCAGGCTTTACTACCATGTATACCATTATAACATGTTCTTTTAAACATATATCTTTAGTTAATTCTTCTTTGTTTGACGGGTTCTTATAAATATAATCAATAATTTCATTTTTTATTTTATCGTTAACCGTCTATATATTATAACAGTAAAGTAATTACATGTGGTACAAAAATTATCTGCAGACTTTGGGTATTGGAGCACAGCTGCTGCTGGACTAATGGGATTAATTAACATACAACACGGGCAAATAACGATTTCGGGTTTATTTAGGTACCTACATAATGTTATTATTATTACATCCGGATATGAAATAATAATTATACTGTGACGATCAAACATAATATAATTATTGTATCTAATTACGAAAACGTTACGATTTCGAATGCCAAGTACTCGTATACGCGATGGAGGCACCGATACATAATTTAGACAGGTTTCCTTTGTGCGTTCAAATCTTCTTTGCCGTCGTTCTCGTATACTATAATTGTATTATATTATTATCAGCTGTCGTGTGATTTGAGTGATATGCATTTTTATCGTGTAGAAAGCAAAAAGTGTAAATACAGAACGTATCGTAACGACGAAGACAACACGACTAGGTATTTTCCTCAAACTGTACATTTTTACATATTGAAAAAGCTGTAACGATTTGTTATTATATATTATTTTAGAACTTGAGTGTACTCAAGAGTCGGTTGATGAATTCATGTAGTCTGTCTAAACCTAAAGTAACGGCGGTTTCCTTTTTTGCTATAAGTATTTTAGATTGTTATGCGAACATCACTTTCAACATTGTAATTTAATATATAGCTTAAAGTGGTTGGAACAACGGTTTTCAAATTGTTCTCCAATTTTTGTAAAATTTGAAAAATATTATTTGCTTTTAAATGATAACTGATAAGATTTGTCCACTAATTTACTTTCCAATACCCATTTAAAAGAGCAAAAAGTGTGGACAAATATGACATTTTAGACCAGTAAACATAATTTTGAAATTATGTTTGAATTCTATTATTTTTATTCTATGTTTTAGGAAAGTTTATTAAGTTTAATTTAGTTAAAGTATATGATAACTACTTTTTCTTCTTAACATAAACTTATCTATAATATTAAGTGTCAAAAAAAAAAAAAATAATATTAATAATAATTTGTTTTGACATAAAAAGTAGGAAAAAAGCATACGAAGTCAAATTATTTTTTAAAGTAGAAATTGGATTACTTGAAGTATGTTTATTTTACTACGACACTTATGGGTATAAACAGAAACATCCCTTCTATATTATATTGACACTGATTTAGTCAAAGGACCCGGATTTGAATGTGCTAAAAACGATTAAAAAAAAAATCGAAAAGTTCCTACGAAATTTCGTTTTGACCGCAATAATGGTCGCCTTAGAAAAATACTCTGAAAACGGACGAAAAAGAGCGAAAAGTGAAAAATAAAAGTTTCGCTTTTGAATTATAGGTATCTGTTAGAATAATTTAATATATATATATATATATATCTTAAAAATATTACATTATTAATGATTTAAGTGATCTATTTCGACGAGGGAAAAAACACTCGCAGTAAAACTGTAATATTATTTATACAAAAAAAACCGTCGATCGTAAATAATCGTAAGGACCGACGGCGCGATATCCTGAAACGGAAAATTTGTATAATTTATCGTTCGACAAAACGCGATACCCCGCGTTTTGAGTACGTGATTTATTTTTCTTGTCAGACCACCTATTATACCTATTATATATATTATATATATATACACATAAATTAATAGTATATATGTATAGTATAGTAATAATATAGTATATTTTTTTTCTGTGAATGGTTTTTTATACTATAATCTAATAAAAATCATGTTAATATGCAATTAGATTTAATTTTCTCTATAGGATCCTGGATACCCTGGAACTATCTTATTGATGTTTACCTCTTTGCTCTTGATTTTAGTTGTGAATTTGAGATTTCATCTGATTGTTCACGTTATCGATGTTATAGATATAAGTTTAAGAAGACCAATTTCAAATTAATAACTGAGATCTTATGTAATAATGACTGGTCTAATTTATACAATTCGAAATGCATTGATTTTGATACAAATGAATTATATCGAATTATATGGGACTTTATTAATAATTATGTACCGAAATATACTTTTAGTAAACAAATTTATCTGCACTGGTATTCTACTGATTTCCGAAAATCTATAAGAAATAAATCAGCTGCTCACAAAAATTACAAAATCTCCAATATTCATTCCCACTATGTAATTTTCTCTAACCTTCGGAAACAGTGTAAGCTACTGATTAAAAAATGTTATTCGGATCACCTTATCCATATACAGAAATCACTAATAAATGAAAATAAATCTCGAAATAATGCTGATATCCCAGTTTTTGTTCGCCTTATAGGTAAAATGTCTAATAAGCAATCAGAAGTTGTTAATTTATTTAGCGAATGGTTGTGATGACAACCATACTGATGAGTATATAAGAAACCTATTTCATTTGATGATTCTGTCTTTTTTTTATCCATGATTGTGTTAATATTAATATGTTTAATATTTCAGTCACTGAAGTTTTTGATTCCCTAACGATGTTAAATTGCTCCTGATTCTATCCCTCCAATTTTGCTACATAATTGCCGTTGAGCATTAACGAAACCAATCCATCATTTATTTAATCTTTCTTTAAAACTTGGTACATTTCCTAAAGCCTGGAAAGTCAGTTTCGTCACCCCAGTCTGGAAATCTGGTAATAAATCCTCGATTACTAACTATAGATCTATTTCAAAATTAAACATTATCCTGAAACTTTTCGAAAAAATCCTTCAGCCAAAATTAATGGGATTATTCACTCATGTTCTTGTTAATGTACAATATGGATTCCGTCATGCGAAATCTACATTGACTAATATATTAGTATTCTGTTCCTATTTAGTTGAAATTGTTGTATCTGGTGGTCAGGTCAATACTATCTACACGGACTTTCATAAAGCTTTTGATAAGGTAGACCGCATGGGTTTCTTCTAGCTAAATAAAATAATTTAGGTGTAAGGAATCCATTATTATCGTGGTTTTCTTCATACTTAAGTAATTGTTCTCAACTAGTAAAGAAGGAAAATAACTCAGTTTCCATGACAATCAAGGTCTTGTCAGGTATTCCGCAAGGCGGACATTTATTCCCATTGTTTATTTATTTATAAATAACCTAAAAATTGTTTTAAAACTTGTAAGTTTCTTTTATTTGTTGGCGATATGAAAATATTCATGCCAATCCAATCTTCCAACGATATGACTTTTCTGCAACATCAATTTACTCCACAGTGCTCATTAAATGGCATGTCTTTGAATACATCTAAATGTGTTTGCATTTCATTTAACCTATCTAAATCTCATTATTTTATTAATGGTATATCTCTAAGCTCTGTTATTCAAGATCTGGATCTAGATATCATCCTGTCAGCCGATTTATCCTTTTGTGCCCACATTAATTCAATTTATGAGAAAAGTCTACTTGTTCTTAGGTTTATTAAACGCACCTGCTCTGGTTTTAATGATTTTTTATGTATGAAAGTCTTGTATTGTTCGTTGGTAAGATAAATACTTGAATATGGTACTGTGTTATAGAATTCAAATTCATTAATTTGATTTTTTTTTCGATTCCTAAAAAGCTAAAAACTTGTATTTATAATTTAAATATTTAATGTATAATTTAATTGTGAATTTAATGATAATTTTTGTTTATTCGCTTACTGTACTATGACCCTTTGGGGTATTATATATAGTTATTAATTTTTTGTTTAATAAATATATACCTATCTATCTATCATATGTATTTTATATCGGAATGACGCGTGTATCCGCGTTAAAAATGATCTCCGAAAAAACCGAATGGCGTATTTTACTAACAATGATAGTAAAAACGCGGATTTATAACGGTGAAAAAACGTGCGGATTTTCCACGACCTGCGCCACGACCGCCGCCGCCGCTGTCGTCGTCGTCACATGGTCGCCGCCACCGACAAACTTTGGCCTTATACCCGAGTCCTGGGCGACCGTTTTAGTTTTTCGACTCGGGTGTGCGTCATTCGCCCGCACCTTCCCGCCCATCACTCCCCACGGCCGAATATCGATTTGTATGTGTAAACGTATAAACGGGTACGCCGCCGTCGCCGTCCACGTTTCCGGAAGTCCGCGGTGATTTCAGAGCAGATTCTCGTTTAGTTGCAAAATAAAAAACCAAAAACAAATAAATAAAAATAAATGATTGATACTCTCGCGGCACCGATCGTCCGTCCGATTAACGGATAATGTATCATTTATAACGTAACTGACGCGCGTATACAGAGCGTTTCTCTAAGATGCGATTATTAAATCTATAATACCTGTATAACAGTATAATTTATAATATTAGGTACATAAATATGCATACAGCGCGATCACGTTTTCAGGTAACACTAAATATTTCGGTCGGATGACCTTGGGATTTGAATTTCGTTTTCGGGAGACGATATAGAAAGTATCGAAGTAAACACACTTAAGGATAAATTACCTGAGTTACCTGAGGTCTACAGCCATCATCTTAAGTTGGTTAAAAAAATATGATTTTTATCGATTTAAAAAAAAAAAAAATTAACGTATGTTATTTTATGATTAACTTTACAAATCATTTTGTTTCCGCATAAAAGAGTACCTATAGCTACTACCTAGTCAAATTGTATCATGTATTTTTAATTTTTTGAAAAACCTATACAAAATTCTACTTAGTTTTAATGTCAAAATTTAATGTTGCTATTATTAGTTTGTACTTTATTTCAGTACCCTCTATCATCTCCCGAACACAGAATTAAAATCCAAGGCCATCCAGCCAAAATATTTAGAGTTACTAGAAAACCTAATCACCCTATGTTTACGAAAATGTCCACTAATGATATAGAATCGTTTATACTTTCAAAATTCCACTCTTTTATCCCGTATACCGTATTTATCGTAAATTCATAATAAAATGTGATCAAAATATTGATTTAACTTGTGTATAATATCGATATTTTTCGAATAAATTATCTATAGGTATTCTCATATTTAACCAGATATAATCCATATTAAATAAAAGTATTATGAGTTGTTACTTGAAAATCAAAAAATGGTTTTGCGTGTCTATATGTCATACGGAATAATGGTGACATTTTAAAAATAGATTGAAAATGAAATCACTATTGAACGATATTCAAAATATATTATTATAATAGAATATATATATTCGATGTATTCAAAATCGAATATAGGTGTAATCAAAATCTTCCTGAAAATTTGCTCAGGTCGGTGGTAAAATACAACCACTCTGTATATTATTACTCTGCACGGTTTTCAACGGCCCGACATGACCTCGCCATAACTAAAAATATTATATTTTAAAACTGTTGTCGCCAACCCCGAAACGACAATCGACCAAGTGCTTTATATATACCCTGTAAAGTTTTCGGTATAATTAAGGGTTGAATAGGGAGCTCGAGGGAATTTACCTCCACTTCTTCCGGCCGTGTTTAAAAAGTAGCTTTTTTTTTTCAATTGTCTTCAAAAAGTACGCCAGTGTATACTCAAATACATAATTATTTATTCACGAAACTTTTCGTTATATCAAAAGTTATTTTGTTAAAAAATGTTTAGGTAGACTGTAAAAGTTGATAATATATTGCAGAGTACATACTTGACAGGGCGGATCCAAAGCAGGGGGGCCCATATTATTTCTCCAATTTTTTTTATAATTCTATAGATCCTAATATTACTATGTTTTAATCACAAATATATATGATAATATAATATATTATACATATCTATGGACTATAATTCCATTATTGTAATTTCGTAATACACCACCACAAGACACTTGATACCACAAGAGTGCGTCACGTCACCACCAAAGTTGGTCCCGGACAATCACAAATAGATTGTGGTTGATTAAACTATTATGGTACTATAATATCAAAACCATAGACATTGTAATTGTAAAACAATTTTGAGACCCCTCCAAATATTTTCTCTGGATCCGTGCCTGACACTCGGTTCAGTACTTGGTCTGAGTTTAAACGGTTATACAGATAGTTCTACTTAAGAAAGTTGAAACACACCTTTTTTAACACGTTTTAGACAAATATGTTTCAGTTTTGAAAACTTCCAAACTTAAAATATTGTTTCTTAAATTCCGTAAAATAACCATACAATATTTGTATTTATTTTGGGCACGTCAAATTTTAAATCGAAAAATCGATTTCTAAATAACAAAGATAATTTGTCAACAAATTCATACATACTTTAAAAATTAAAATTGGACATTGAGAAATGTATCAAATTTTCCACCGCTTAGTTTAAAACGTGATATTCGTGTCTGTAAAAATGAGCATGCCCCTTTCCCTTAAATGAGTATCGAGTAGTAGATTAGTGGAAAAGTCTTGAAATTAAAGGGTAAATAATAAAACGGATTTAAAGATTACCCCTTAAGATTTTCTCGTAGCACAAATATTTGAATGAGACAATTTTTGGAATATATTTTGACGGTAGTTGAAGTTAAAAATATTTCTATTTCCAGTTTTTTTTTTTTTTTGTGTCTGTAAACAATTTTTCCATGTGAAACCCGATACCAATCAAAAATTAAAAAGAACTTTCTTATAAAATTATTTTATTTACAATTGATGTATTAAGGTGGTCATTGTATTATTAGTTTTCTTAATAAATGGGAAAAACTGACAATTGTTTGTAAAATTTTTGTTGATTTCATTACCTTGGTAACGAGGAAAAAAAATATGACTAAAAAAACTCAGTTTTTCGTTAGCAATGGTTTATCGTTGTGTATAAATTGAATTATACTATGTAATATTATATCCTCCCTTCTACATTTTCTTCTAAAACAATGGCATACCCATCAGCAGTACCAGCCTTTTTTTTTTTTTTCTGTCAAACCCGCAACGAACGTTTACGGTTGAAACGCGGACGTATTATGCATAAAGTAAAAGCGCGTCGACGGCGAGGTTAAGTCGCTCAAAAGCCTCGAAAAAACGTCCGAATACGGTATAGAATATTTATTATTATTATTATATACAACACGTCAGAGCTATTTAAATTTTAAAAAAAAAAAAACGCCGTGACGGATGCTGTTCCTGATAAGAAGAACGAATGGCGGTAAAATCACGAGCTATCAGACTAATGAGCAGTTTGTAATTATTGGCCGAATGGCAGCGATTCCTTTGACGAAAAACGGTTTCGATGCATTCGTGAACAACTGCTTGCGGCAGTGTAATATATTGATGTACGCCACCTGCGTCGTTGTATAATAATAATACAATTATATGTACAGGGTGTGTACTGACACGTCTGTGCAGTGATGTCATCGGTGAACCGAAACGTAAACACGTGGTCTCGAGACGTTGCATATACCTCCTACCTATAATAAAAACACGCTAGTGAATAGGTGTATAATTCAAATTTTTAACATTTTGGAGGGAAAAGCTATTGTTTATGAACAGAAATCAATTTAAAAATTATCGACTTGTGGTTAAAATGTACAAATTTGATCGTGGGTGTTTTGACGAGGAATCGAGCTTTTCAATATAGATCCTTCTTCGAAATTTTAAAAACAATTTCAGATCACGTACTTCTCCTACTTATCGTTGAACTGCTGCAGTTACACCAGTAATATTTTACAGCGCTATACCCAAAATTACACAACAAATTGAGGTCATTGATGTCATTGATAGCTAGTTGGATTTTAAGAAAGAAAAAACATTACGTTTTGTATTATAACTAGGTAATATTATATCTTTGATGTCAGCGAAAAAGGACTTCAGTCAATTTTTGACATTTTTTTTTTTTTTTATTATTTCGTTATGTGTAATATTGTCATACGATCTTAAGTCACTATGATGTGATAAATATTAAATTTTCACTTGTAGTACTTCTATTGAAACCTATACAAAATTGATTTAGCTAACCGAAGATGTGTCGATATGAGTATGGATATTTTAATTATTATTAATTTCTAATTGAATCTCTTTTTTACCTTAAAAATTATGTGGCGAGGAGGATTGGGGGAAAGAAAAGCGGGTTACTGAGATATTTATTTCTGAATAATTATTAATTTTTTTTGAATATTATTATTTGCTTTAGTTTCAAGTTGCAATATTTTAATACATCATCGACGGGTCAAACCTCTTTGCATGTCTACGTGTCAAATTTAAAATAGTTTGGTTTTGGATTTTCTGCAATTGCATGACGTTGCATTATGTATGCTTTGCTCGCTACGCAACACAAAACACTCAAAATCGCAGTACCTTTTACCATTTTGTGCCCCTGATTACGCTATCGCTGGAGCAATGGCGCACTCACACTCGGTCTTTTACTTTTATATTATTAATTTCCGCATCTGATTTGCCCGGCGACGTCGTCCGGTCATCAATATTTACAAACCGATCATTCGAATCCGCAATAATGAGATATTATTATTAAAATAATGTAATCTATGATTATTAACTATACGTGTACTTACATTCAGGGTTGAGCAATATCTTAAATACGCGTATCTCAGATACACTTGTATTTTGTATCGCGGTACAGTTGTAGCATCGAGTATTTAGATACTAATTTTGCAGTTTAAAGTATCTTGTCCATAAGCGCCCGAATAGGGGGCAAGCTCTTCCATTTTCCCGGCCGGCTTTGCAAAAATGACGTTACGAATTGTACGAAAATGGTGAAGATTGTTTGGAATGTGTTTCAATTGAATAACCACCGCATCTTTTAATACAACCGAACGAGTGAACAATTTAAGTAATATTTCCATTTTAATGTACCGACTATCGAGTATTTGTTATGAAAACGCTTAAAATGTAAACAGTATCGAGCGTCGTATATTGCAATGCATTTTACACGAGTATCTGGTTACTCATTTTAAAGCATCTTGCCCATTTCCCGCATACAATTCGTGTATACCGTTGTCACGACGCACATATAATTTAATATACTGTACACTGCAGGTACACTGCTATTATACCGACCGAAACGCACGATTGACTCCGATGACCGGTGCTCGAAAGCGGAAAGCACCTGGGTATAGTATATAGTAGAAAAAAAAAAAAACAATAAATAAAACAATAACAATAAATAACGCGTGTTCTCTCCCATATTAATTTCGGGAGGTTTTTTTTTTTTTTTTATTATTATTTTTCGCAACTATACGGTGCATCGTTATCATACGTACAGCCCTTCTGTTTCATACCTATGTGTGTATATATATATATATATATTTTTTTTTTTTCGGACAATGAGTTCTGCTATTGGCGAGGTCGGCGTGTATGCGCCGGCTCCACACCGCCTCCGGTTGCCCCTTGCCTCTCCCCATCCGCCCCTCGGACGTTTTCCAGATCAATACCGGTCGCATCGCCCCGTCCTCGAACGTCCGAATCCTACAGTCCCATCAGCGCCTCATAACCTCCACGCGTCCGCGGCACCGCGGCACACGTGTTGTCGCCGTTACGGCGGCGGTGCGCCGAAGTCAATGGTCTCGGACGTCAATATTTACAGTTCGCGTACATACATTATAAAGTTCGCATTATTGTTGCGATTTCGCGATACCATATAAAGTGAATCTTGCGTTTTTCGAAACGCTGAAATTGAAAATGTCGTACACTGAAGAAAAAAGACCGTCGGATATATTTTACAATAATATAGGCAGTAAACTATAGGTTTTTCTACTCGCGATTTAACGAATGAACCTGCCGTCCCCATGAAAATCTCGTGATGTAACGAACAATCAAACGTCTTTTGGTACCCTCGGTATAACGATGTTTTCTCGCGGCGTAACGAATTTTCACAATTTTCGAGCTCGAATGCTTGATATTAGGAATTTTCGATTTTTATTAGGATGGGATACACGCGTCTGCTAGTGCATAACGAGTCATTATTAATAACTCGACGAAAAGTACATAGCTAATACAAATAAAACTGAATAGCTCGTGTTACGACGTTTTTCTAGCACACATAATATAGCAATTAGCAGTGCGCTATCGCTAATATTAAATGTCGATAAATTAAAAAAAATACAGAAAAATTATTTGCATAACTATGTTCATATTACACGAGTACGTATATAATATTGTACACACTACCCACAATGACTCGTGTATTTTATACACGATATGTAATGCACGTGGTGATTTTATTACGTATATATTTGCGTGTAGGCGTGCGTAGATTGTTAAATGAAAATTAATACATGTTTGTACGGTGTTGATTTGAATTTCGAATTTCGGTGTAACGGGCTTTTTTCCCGGTCCCTTGAATTTCGCGAGCACGTTATTATTGCCGCGAGTTGACCGTATTGTTGTTATTGTATTATGCGACGGGTCCGATTACGTACAACCGCGATAGCGTTATATCGAGCTGTGTGAGGGGGGGGGNGGGGGGGGGGGGGGGGTTAGCGGGACGGGAAATATAGGTAACCGCGATAATCCACCGAATCCGGTATTTACTTACTCCAATAATGTATAATAATAATAATTATTATTATTATTACAGTCTCCAGTAACGAAGGTTATTTTCATTTCCAATATCGTTTGTTTTTTTTTTTGTTTTTTTCTATTATCGTCGTTATAGTTAGCCCGATAACGATGTTATTATTATTATTATTACGCCGGCGACGCACGGTGGCGCTCGATTTCCCGTATGCCATACCGCGGTTACCCAGTCGGCGGCGGCGGCGGCCGTTGTGTAACACAATATTCGCGTTTCGCGGTGCCCCACGGGCGGTCGGTTTCGCGTTCACTCTGCCCGGCCCCGCGGCGGCGGCGAGCACGTGCATAAAGCGTGATATTCGCGTATGCCATTTCTCATTTTACGTACACAGGCATGTGTCGCGTTCTTGCGCGTGCGTGCCGCAGTCTTGTGCACGGTGTCTGTCGGCCTGCCAAATGCCTCCCTCTGTCCCCTGCGACCTCTCACGCGCTCTCTCACTCGCTCCCTCTCCTCACTCTTTCACTCCTCCCGCCGCCGTGGGTATAGCGACAATCCTCTTCCGTCTCCGCCGCCTATTGCGCGGAATAGTACCGCCGTCGTCGTCGTCGTCGTCGACGAAATGGTTATAATTTATACGCACGGTGGCGGGAAAGATTTGCGAGCGCGCGTGTAACGAAACGCGCGGACGTACTTGTACGAAGAGAAATTTTATTATTCGGACAGAATGGGAAAAAAAAAAAAAAACAAAATGATTCCCAGACACAAACCGCGCGCCGTTCATTATGCATTCAGGTCGGTTGTGCTGCGGCGTGCGAGTGCTTATTATTGAAAAAAAAAAAAAAAAAAAAAACTATACCTACCCTGCGGGTA
This sequence comes from Cinara cedri, assembly GCA_902439185.1. Classification (NCBI taxonomy): domain Eukaryota; kingdom Metazoa; phylum Arthropoda; class Insecta; order Hemiptera; family Aphididae; genus Cinara; species Cinara cedri. The sequence goes on from CABPRJ010000006.1 coordinate 1,021,216, forward strand.
TTATTTCGTGTTACGATATAAAATATCTGCGGCGACGATGGTTGCGTTTTTCCCGTTCCCCCCTTTTCCTCGCTTTTATCGCATTTACTTACTCGCGCCGGAATACCGACAGTCTCTTGTCCGCGGTCTGTTTTCCCCGGAAACTCGATATTTCCCTATCTCGGCGTTAATTCGCCCACTATACTGACGTATAATATGAGTACGGACTCGCGTAAAACTCACGTGTTTCAAAAATCACATTTTTATCAGAAAACGAAAAACCGGGAAATGGCTTTCTTGTGCAACGAAAACAGCCATAATGCATTTTTTCTTATGTTATTTAAGTCTACAGTTAAAGTTATTGAACACATTTTAATAATAGATGAAATAGAATATATGAGTTTTCGTATTATGGATCGTGTGGTTTTTGGACACGAGTTAAATAGGGTTGAGTATCAAAAGTAACATGGTCCAATGGAACTTGTTAGCTTTGATACAAATCGCTACTTTTATTGTGCGTTTTGAAACAAACTGATTTTTGAATCAGATTCACCTCCTGGAATTCTATAAAACAGTATCGCCAACTGATATTTCCATTTTTAGAAACATGTGAGTTTTGATTCTAGCCTTCTCATATTATATTATATAATCAAGACTTAAGCATTAACAAGTTAATTAATTAATTAATTTGTTAAATTTACATTTTTAAACTTAACTCAATTAATTTTTAACCATCGTGAAATCAACGAATTAAATTTTCATTTTAAGAATTTAAGTTAATTTTTTATATTTGGGAGCGAAGCGAGGGACGTGTATTGATTTTACTATTTTTTTTTTTTATCAATCGATTTCGTTCCTATATTGACAAATATTTCGGTTAATGTTATAATACTGTAATGCAGTCGTAGTCGATTAACTATCGTCTTTTACACACATATGTTCGCATACCAATAGTATCTGTATGGTGGATACAAAGTTTAAATAAATTAAACAACTTATATACTTGCAACATTCAAGTATTATTATATTATTATTTATTACCTATTAGATGAGTATAACCAATGTTATTTTATTTAAGTATCGGAAACCTTCATTACTATATAAAAATAATGTACTTAAAAACATTTAAGAGTAAACGCCGGTATTACAAAAAAAAATAAAAATAATAAATAACTAACTTTGTTTTAACTTAACTCAGTTAAAATTAAAAATACTTAAACTAAATTAACTTTCAACATTTTCTCATTATGCACATTCACTTAACTGAGTTAAAAAAAAAAAAAAAAAACAAACATTGACTTGCATATAATAAATAACGAGACGGTATACAACGCAGAAGACTTGTACAATACACAATATACACAGTCAAAAATATGTTCAAATATTTAACATAACATAATAATATAGGTATGTCGAAGTTTAAATAGTCGTCATAAAAGTGATTCACGAGTAGGTGTGTGTTCAAACGTTCGGAAGAATATTATAGTGAACCGAGTTGTACAATATTATGTACTATTTTTATGGGAATTATTTTCGATAGAAAAACAACCAATTAGCTTTTAGGCGGTTCACGTCTCTGCGGCCTATTCGAAAATTCGCTACACACATATCCGACGGCGCCTTATTTAATAATTATTTCGTTTTTTCATTGCACGTGGCTGAAACAAAAAAACCGTCCTCTACGTCCATCATACGTTTCGGTCAAAATACCGGAAGTGTTCTCTTCGCTGTCGTCGTCGACCATAACAAGGCAATACGATGCGACGCGACGAGACGACGGCGCCGAGTAACAAAGTACGACGACGGTCGGACGGCGTTGGGCGGGTTAGGTTGGGTTGGATTGGGTTGGGTTAGGTTAGGTTAGGTTGCGGGATCGTGACGCCGTTTCGACCTTTTAATAGTTATGCCCGCGGGAGTTGGTACCGCGAACTTAAATAACACACTCGGTCAATGTTGTCGCGACAACAGCGACTGGGATTTCGATGTCCGACGAAATGTCGCGTTGGCGTGTACAACAATAAAATAATATTATCGGTAACGCGAACGACCGTCGTTGTGCATTACGTACAGCCCCCGTTGTTTATTGACCACAGCCAGACGCTGTTATCGGCAAACGGGTTTGCGTACCGCATAATATTTCGAACATATTTAATAATATGTCGTGTGGGTGTATTATAATAAAGGTACGCACGATTCGCATTTCGCAGACACGCGTTACAACGCCGCGAGCTATTGTAAATCCCGCGCGGGCGTATATTTATTACGTTCGGATTTCGCGCGCGCGCGCCTTTCCGTCTAACCTAACCTAACCTAACGTAATCGGGTTTGTTATCGGCTCGCGACATCGTTCGTGTGTGTCCTCCTACCCTCCCCCCTAACCCCCGCGCGGTATACACCTGCATTCTGCCGTCCAAAACATACGGCGGACCTGCAACAAACGTCGTGGGTTCATTATTGCCCGGATTTTTATGGGAAAAAAAAAATGCTCTCGTAGTATTACCGTTAAGAACCCTCTACACAACGTGTTTTATATTTTCTATCTGCTCTGCGCGTTTTATATAGTAACAAAGGCATTCCGTACTGCCACGGGTACGACAGTCTGCAGCAAGTGAGTTTAGTGCGAAGTGAATTTTGGAAAAATAATTTTTACTCTACCTCGACGGAATGGATTTTTTTTTTTATATTTTCATTTCTTTATAATTCAATTTTTGTTAATTTTTTCAAGTAAAATTTTCTCAGCCAAGAACCTTGCCACTTACCGGATCTTAAGATTCCCGGCTACGAAAATAAAACAACGTGCGTGTGTAAAGCAATGACTATTTTAATGCGAAAACTTCGAATTGAAACCAATGAAAATCATAAAAATAATAATATCCAATACCGCGCGTTTTACACGTTTTATGACGTTCTCGATTTTTTCAGCCATTTCTATGTTCGAATGCAATTATTATTAAAATTAAACATTTCAAAATTTCGCTGTAATGAATTGTAATGTTGTATTTTTAGATTCGGAGTGGAGTGAAAAAGCTTATGGTTTTACAAATATGGTTATTTTTTTTTTATCTGTGCGCAACTTTTCTACCAGAAATCTTGCTCCAATTTTTTTAAGTGTAGCGACTTTTTTAAAAGAAATACTGACTGGAGAGGTACTTTAGGAGGTAATTTTTCGATTTTCCCAAGAGTTTTCCCGGCAAATGTAAAAAAAAAAAAAAACGTGAAAAATCATGGAAAAACCGAGAAAATCGGTACATTAAACAAATATTATTAAAGAAAATATATAATACCTATTGAATTATTTTACCATAATATGACATAATTTATATTGTTGACAAAACATCACTATCAACTGAATTCCCGTCAGAATCGTTTTTTCGATAGCAATGATTTATCGTCACTCATAGGTATACATTAAATTACTTATAACAGTGGCTGCACCCGTCCCCATTATCCCAGCCCCCGGGACAGCTTTTTTAATATTCTAATACCGACAATCCGTTTAAACACATATCTATTTAAATAATGGTTTACGAACACAAAGTGTTTTAAAATTTGTTTGGATTTTAAACGTAGTAAGAAACGTATTGGTTTAACTATATGGTTTTTCTCTATTTGTAAACGTTTTTTTTTTTTTTTTTTAACCAGAAATCGATTTTCATGTGTAACATCTTTTCAAAACGTACAGTTTGTCTAGTTGATGCATTTGATTTTCCTTGCCATTTTCTTAATACTTGGGAAAAACGAGAACATTTTTCGACGACAATGGTTTCATTATTTTCTATTTTGTTTATTTTACGTTCGGGAAGTGTCCGCCTGCGTGGTAAGATGAACAATACCGCATATCACCGCCGCGAGGACACTCCGTCCGGACAAAAAAAAAAAAAAAAACGATTAAGACTGCACAATTTGTTTCGAGCTAAGAAATACGAAATTAAATTTTTGTATACGAATCGGATATACTTCGTTTTATTGTTTTTTCTTCGGTGCGCATCGGAACGTCTATACGTGTATGCGGTTAGTACAATGGCAGTAAAAACCGATCAAACAATACGGAACGTGCCAATAACCTCACACTACAAACGATCTGACGAATATTATTATTATACTACGCGAGACAGTGAGAACGACATCGTACGCATAGGACTGCAGAAACTATACGAAATAAAACAATAAAAGCCGGACATACTTCGCATCGTGGGTAGGCCACCGTTGAAGATGAGAAGTTGGGTAGGTATAGGTTATCGATTAATTTCGTTTAATAATATACTGAAAGCAACAACGGGAAATCATTACAATCGAATTCTGAGCGTAACCCAGGAATCGACAAAAACAATACTTGAGTATCGTAATCGTAAATATTGTTGTTGGGTTTTTATTATTGATTTTTTTATTTTTAGAGAAACTGAGGGAATCCAGATAATAATATTATGTTGAAATCACTAAGTACACCGCCGGTCAAAAAGTGCTCGCATCTTTTGTATTTGAATTTACTTTTGTAGTTATCGGTAGGTAGGTACCTATCTTATGAACAATTCGGAGTATTTTTACTAACCAAAAAAGTGTTTTCCGAAAGAAAAGAACACACGCCGTAATTGAATCAATGCGCTGAAAATCTCAAAGAGATGGCCTTTAAAATCCTCGCCCGAAAGCAAAACATTAATAACGATAAAAAAAAATAATAATAATATGCAGTAGAGGTAACGTGTTTTCGCGTGTTGCCGTCCTAAACGATCTAAACATTATTTACGCGCGTGTGTGTACTGAAGTTGTGCATCGCGCTGTACGGCGAACGTCTTTTGGATACCGCGATCGCGGTCTCGATCTTCTCGTGTTCGAATAGAATAAATCATGTGTAAAAAAAAAAAAAAAAAAAAACTATAATAATACATTAAGTCGATTCGACAAGTCAGTCCGGTTAAGACTACTTTATTTTTTTTTTTTTCCTTTTTCTTCTTTCTTTTTTACGCGCGTGACATGTACCCGCCGCCGTTCAAGGTTCGCGGTCGTCTATGAAATAGAACACGAACAATAATAATAATAAAACGCGCCGTAATTTATACGAGTTTGCAACCACGAGATGGTTTTTTTTTTTTTTTATTATTCTTCTTTCGGTTTCGCGCGATGTTAGAATATCGACCTAGGGCATTGTTCCTGTGTGCACACACCTACCAACGGATACCTGTATAATACGACTACAACGACCGCGGGTTGGGTTGGCGCGTGTACCCGATATTACGCTTTGAGTTTTTAAAACAGCCGCGATACCCGCGCACGTTTTTTCGCGCGTTCGAAATATTTCCGAATTATTAACTGGTTCTAATTTTTTTTTATCATTATTGTAATTATTTTTTTTATTTTTTTTTTCTGACATACTTTCGACACAACTTTTACCGTAACATCGTGATAAACGCCGCGATAACCGCACATAGGATACGACCTACAAAAGTTCTGCCGCGTTCATTATACGCGCCGCGGTACACTATATTATTATAACCTTTGTGTGTTTTTTTTTTTTTTTTTTTATTTATTGACCAGAAGAACGGGCAAAAATGCGTTTGTACTATTATAATATTGCATTATACGTTATGCTCTTATAATAATATGATTATTGTAAATAAAAGAAAATAACCTTCGATTTAACGTTTGATACACTGATTGATTAATTTAACCGAACACGTTATTACGTTTCAATCGACACGTATATTTGATTTAATTGCACCGAAATATGTGCAGCATTCACGGTTTTTATCATCATCGTCGTCGTCATCGCTCGTGTATGAGGCGCTTTGTATTATGATTTATAATATTATTTTGTTAATTAAAAACAAATAATATAACTATTCTTTTTTTTTTTTTTTTTTTGTTCTTTAATCGCGATAATATAGATTAGATTACTTACCAACAATATCTTATTATGTTTTATCCGTTTGGGTTTATCTAATTAATACCCGTATAGTTAATGTAGATTATTATATAAACGCGAAAAATACAATTTAAAAAATGGTTCACGAACAACGAGTAGGCATATACAGAGTGTGTCACCGTATTCGTCGGATTCGTATAAAGATGTTATTGATCATTTTTTTTAAAAACTAATTTTTTCTATCTGTTTTTCTTTGAGGGGGACATCTATTTAGATGAAAATTAAATTTGTATTTTCATACTTTAATGTCTAAGAAGAAAACTAAATTATTCATTGAGTTGTACAAAATGTTTGAAATAGCCATTTGTAAAAAGTATTATTCTAAATATTTGAATGTATAATTCATTCATTAACGCTATAGAAAATAACTTGATTTATTGTGTTGTAAATTGAAAATTAGAAATTAAAACGGCTGTCACTAAAAAATTGTTGATCAGAATATCGGATATGAATCCATTACAGTTTTTAGAACATCTTTTACTAAATTACTAATTTGAAAATCGTGTAAAGTGAATAAAAATGAAAAGTTATTTCTTGTTTGTGATTAGAGGATGAAAATATAAATTGCATTTTTCTCTAAATAGATGTATCCTTCAAAGAAAAACAAATTAAAACATACTTCACACGATGAGTTGGCCATTGTTGCTAGTGAGAAGTTGGGAAAATAGAGGAAAAATGTAATGTATATCTGAACGCAACAATTAATCTTTGCTAATGAAAAATTATTCTGAACGGAGTTCTTCGGTTGTACATGTTTTGAAAGGCCACAATATTTAAAATTTGAAAATAATACGTTTCGTAAATGTTCACGTTTTGCCTAAGCTTTTTCCTAATTATTATGAAAACTCCTTGAAAAGTCTATAAGTGACCTAAATTACACCAACTAGAAAAATTACCTTTCAGAAAAGGGGCTAAATTTGAAAATCGGAGTAATGTCTGGTAGGAAAGTTGTTCGCAGAAAAAAATATAAAAATCTTTTTTAAAACCAATATATTCCTCGCTCCGCTCAGAATCTCAAAAATAAATGTTAACAGCTTTAGAAAAACCCACAGTGGAACATATTGTACAAACCTCGTTAGTTTTTAAATTTTGAGTTTTTGTGGAATAAGCTATTACTTTTGCTAAGATGTTATACCTACGGTAAAATATTTTTTTAAGTGGTACTTTGTGTTTCAAATGTTTTTGTTAGGCAAATATGCCAATTTGTTCACGCAGTGCTCCAATAAAGATACATATTATCTGCATATATCCATATATTATCTGCTTGATGAACTTTATTTTAATCATTTTCAGCTGTTCAGCCTTTAAGTTTTTACTATTTTTTTAATTTCTGAGCTAGAAGGAAATAACACGGCTAATAATTTCTCCGATCAGAATCGTTTTTCTTACTCGTGAGCAACTTTTTATTATAAAGGTACAATTGAAAATATTTCGTTTTTCTAACAATTAATAAAAAAAACAAAATTGCAATTCAATTATTTCATCACTTGTTGTAATCCCGTCGTGCAGTGAAGTCGGGACTGCAAATTTTTTTTTTTACAAATTGTTTTATTTAGAATGTTGGAATATTTCTCCACGTTATCTCTATATTTTTACTTAAATGTTTAATTTTTTTTTTTATTTTTTTTTTTAACTCACCCATGCAATAATGTTGTAATAATAAACGCGCTTTTAGTATACTAAACATATTATATTTTGCTAAATTTTTAAATTTAGCGTTAACACGCGATAATTTTTTATCGTCGTCGGTTTAATGCGTATATTACGTGTGTAGGTCGAGAAATATAAAAATCTGTATGCTAAGCTACTTTTTAACTCGCTGCATCAGTGAAAATTCTTTAAAATGGATATTTGTTTTAGTTTTTAGGTTTTTTTTTTTTTTTTTTTTGTGTTGTTTCATTAACGACTATAGACAGAGAGTTTAGGCAGGTACCTACATACACTTGTCCAAACAAACGGCCAATTCATAATTTTTTTTAACGCATATTGGATGTTATTTTGAAAACATATTTCGTCCATATACCTACTACACAACGGTGTGGCACTGCAGCGGTGTAGTATAATATTACAATAATAACACGCGCTAGGTGTCTAATTGAATTTTTTTTGACATCGGCTATTTTAACTTTCCGAAGTCTAAACAGCGCGACGACGATGCAATTAGTATTTTGATGTAACGTTTATACATAATGGTATAGACAAGTATTTTGTTTGGCTTACGACAACAGCTGCGGATGACTTGTGAAAAATATTCATAATGTTTCGTATAAGTGTAAGACCTCTATTGATAGACTTGGTACCTAATAATACAATCGAATACGGAACGGATAATATTTCGTTTTTCTCAATGTAAATACAAATATAGTTTTAAAACTAAGTAATAAGTAATTTTAAAAATATATTACGAATTTCGAATCGTTGTTTTTAATTAAAACTAATTATTTGAGGTGGTGTTCAAAGCGGAATACTTTAAACGGTGACATTTTGAGTTAGACTATCCTTTTTTTTTAATAATTATTATGTGTTTCTATATTATATATGTATAATAATAACCTAGTGAAAATTATTAGTTAATTTTTTTTTAAAAAAACACCCAACAGAATTAAACATTTTTTTTATTTTGAACTGGCGCATACCGAACACAGAATATTACTATAAGTAAATACGCCAAGACTTGACTTTTTGGTCAATAATAATAAATACAGAGCAATGAATAATTGAATAATATCAAATTAAAAAATCCCAAAATTTAATATAACGTTGCTAATTAATGTACTTGTATTAATGCCTTGTCGCTGCTCCTTGTGTTTACCCTTTATTGCTTATTAGTTTCAAGGAAAAATTAATGCAGTGTTTTCCCGTCGCCACGCGTCTGCATCGCAGTGTCATCCCTTACTTCTAAGTGAGCTACTCCTGCACACAACATTCTCCATCCATCTTTATATCGTTCGCTATCCGATACTTAGTCTCTGGCGATCTCGGTTCAGTTCTATCCAATTTTTTCGGTCTGTCCAGCCGTCTTTTACCTTCCGGTTTCCGTTATATATAATGCGTCTTTCGCTGTTTGACCTTATTCATACACTACTACGCACTCCATTGACCGAGGCGTACGTTTTAATTAGTCGAAAGATAAATTTTAATTAAAAAAAAAAAAATAGAATGACTTTCGTTTTACAATCCGTCGTCGTAATAATCATAATTAATTTCAATTCTTGGAACATATATTATAAATTATTGAATACGAGTGTTGCGAGTGCGCCGTCGCTCCTATAATAAATTGACATTTTTGCTGTTGTTGATGTTGTTGTTGTTGTTGTTGTTGTTGATGTTGTCGATTTTTACAATCGTCACGTGTTGTACGACGAACGGTTTTCGCGTTATAAACAAAACAATATACCGCCGCCACGCTCCAGACTTACCACCACAGGAGATAGCGCGACGACGGTCCTTTGGCGGGTCACCTGGAGTCAAGGGTAAATCGATTTTAAAAACGACGTACACGATGTATTACGTTTTACATATTATTATTATTATTTGTATTCGGAGTAAGTCTCTATTACGCGTTAATTGATACACAAACGATAACACAATGTTGTGACGTAAAACGAAAAAAAAAAAATCATCAAGTCTAATATAACCGGGGGGAGAAGACCCTAATATAACAAGTTCAAGTATATATTGCGGCGACGACGACGTCAACGTTCTTTCGATTGTCGATACGTTTTTGACGCGTGTCCGCCGTTCGCGTACGTAACGTCCGCAGCATTTTTTAAAACATATTTTATACGATTGTGTGCACGATTTCTAGTATTTTTTTAATTTTTTTTTTTTTTTTTTTAATTCATCGATCATTAACGGATATCTACGCTTAACGTATTATTTGTATTATAATTTGTCGACAAACGTACACCACCGATAGCCCGCTATAATCTACAAGACGATAATCGTAATCGTCGAAACGTCGCTGTAGATTACCTATAATATACTTACGGATTTACATAACACTACGCACGCAATACGTGACAGATAAGACGCGATTCATACGACCCAGGTACTCGATGTTTTGATCGCTAATCCGCGGCTAAATTTCTCCACGTGGTTTTAATACGACTTAACAATTTACGTTGTAACATTTTCACATGCAATTACGGTTTTTCGTACCGGGGTACTCGAGAAATCGCTTAGAAATCCATTAGTTATCCTTACCGTGCCTTTCCCCGGTCTCGGGAAACAATAAGGGCCAAAGTCAATTTTGCATATAGGTTTTGATTCGAGAAAATTCGAGTTTGAAAATACGTACGCACTAGTAACGCACTGGCCGCGTACGCTAATAATGTCGAGTTGCATAAAACCATACAGTATCAAAAACCGGCTATCGGTTCCCAAAAATTAAAAACCGTTCTGTAAATTGAATTATTGTTATCAAAAACATTGTTATTGAATCGATGATAAGGTGTAGAGTTGATATCAGTTTTGTACAATTTGCAGAGCTGTTCACGACCTTATCATTTATGTAACTATAATAATTTTGCTATAACGAAAACGGTAATATCAAACCTAATATTTTCTGATTGCTGTGACGTTAGTTTATGCTGTCGCTAAGACTTCTTTGTGCTAATATTGTAGTATATTGTTCTTCAATACTTTAAAAAAAATGTCAATATCATCGGTCTCACTTTCATCAGATGAGTCTGATGATAATATTATGATATTTGAAATTGTTATGAATCTACCGAGGCCAAGGCGATTTAGGGATCGATCAAAATATCCCCTCGAAGATTATGATTATGATTTAAATTTTAAATGTTTTTGTATGGTTAAACAAAGTCAATCTGTATGCACTTTTCAATTTCGATGACATTTTTTCCTCTTTGGTTTCATTATCAATATTTTCAAAAAACTTTAATTAAATATCTAGCTAGTCTGTTTTTTTAGACAAATGAAATTGAATTATCACGCATTATAATTTGATAGTGATAACCGAGCGATTGGTTATAATTATAAATAACAAATACACTCATAGGATATTCCTATTTTAAAATAATTAAATACTTTTGTGCAACGCAATCTGTTCAATAACTGTAATTCTACAGAACCGATAGATTATGCGAAACTAACAGTTTACAGAACCGTTTGGACCTACAAATAAAGGGAATAAAATCGCATTAAATAAAATTATATAAAAAAAAAAAATTGACTTCTTTCCTGATACCAAATATATATATATAAAATATAGTATACCGACCTGCATATTTTTTTTATTTATTATTATTATTTATTTATTTTTTTTTTTTTGTAAAATGTATTCTGATACGTCAAAATGAAAATCATTACGTTTCGATTGATAACTATAAATACGTATTATAATTGTATTAACTATACGTTCGCATATAGTAATACTATTAAAACGCGATGTTCGCATTAATCGTTCGATAATCGCATTATGCACCGCGAACATTTTCCGAAACAGTTTACGCGGTCAACAAAAACAGCGCAAATTATGTTTCACATTTAAAAACGGTGGTCGAGAGTAGGATTTTATGACATTTTATGCTCAAAACAAACAAACGAAACATATTATATATTAAGTAAAACGGCCGGTTTCGGTTCGTATTGTTTTTCGAAATATTGGTTTTAATTAAATTACCGAACTTAAAAACAAAAAAAAGAAGTTCAAATTGACATTTTTTCTAAGGAAAAACAAAATCGCCGGCGCCACATGTTGTTAGCCATTTAGAAAAAAAAAAAAAAAAAAATTAAGCGTTAAAACAGTATATGGACTATACTATCCGAGATATTAATGGTGATACTACAATGATAATATCACAACATAGTGAACGATGTGTCGCGTATAAATTATAATAATCGAATTTACCGTCATAAATCTAATCGGAACAGCGCTCCGAGGAGTCGGTTAGATTTGTTTCGTTTGTTTTTTTTTTTTTTTAATTATTATTTTTATTATTTACATGTGTTTTGTAGTACGGATTTGTCACGATTTTTGTTCTTCGTTTTTTTTTTCTTCTCGTAGATTTAACGTTTTTTTTTTGTTTTTTTTTAACGCATTTCGATACCATTATAATCGAGTGGTTAGATTACGATTATTGTACGTGCGTACATTATCGTCGTCGTAGTTATTATAATATTATCGTCGCGCAGCAGACACCCGCCCTGTACACCTGCGTATGATACGAATGCAAATATAATATTAACAATAATAATAATAATACATCGGTACTCGACCGAACAAATAGAAATCAGATGTAAAAACGATCGCGGGACACAATTATCTCGAGTGCGGCCACATGGCAAGCCTCCGCCGTGTGTGTACAGTCGTATAATATTATCGGGCAAAATGTACACAGACGTACAGCCGAATTATAATATTATTGTACGTATTCAATTGTATTATAACGTCCTAAGCGTATTATATCGCGCGTCTACACGCAGTACATTATGCGCTTTTTTTCATGCGTGCCGATACTTGTAGTAGATTATAATATTATTGGTGCGCCCGAGATTTTTGTAATCCGATACACGTTGTCGACGTCTTACGCGAACCGAACGCGTCTCGTACGCGGTTATTAATTTTTATTTTTATTTTTTATTTTCGCGATAAATCTCAACATCAATAACGTTCCGTTATTTCATTTATTAATTATTATTATTTTTTTTTTTTTTATCACGCGCGTAATAATATTGTATAGTCGCCTTTTGTAGTCTGCGGTACGCGGTTATTTCGAACATTATAGCCCCGCATAGTAATCGCGTCGGTCGGCCGCTCGTGGCGGCGTTTCGATATTATTATGAAGCAACTGAAGCACTATAGGGTATTTTCACGACAATAATAATAATAATTTATTCTTCGTTTTACACAATGAATTACAATACGTACATGTGCGTAATATATTTGTCAGAATTTGTTTGGTTTTGATTTCGTTTTTGTTTTTGTTTTTTTTGTTTTTTTTTCCCCGTTCATTTCCGACGGTCGTATTATTACTATGTATCTATGGTCGAGATGCTTTTTTTTTCTCTCTCTCTTCTCGCCATCATAACGTCGCGTATACATCACACCGTAAATAATGCTCTGCTTTGCGTACGAATCGCGTAACGTAATACAAACGAAATTATTTATATCGATTATTCCGGACGGTTTCTCGTTTTTAATAATGCGCAATCGATGCGTATTATGGCGAGAGTTCGTCGGAAAAATGGCCGCGCGCGTTTTAGCGGTGTTTTTTTTTTTTTTTTCTATAAGCATTTTTCTTTTCTTTTACTTTTCTGCGTTTAACGAAAACGAAACGAACTCGATTTGTGTGCGACGCCTATAAACGCCTATAATACTTCCGTCATAAGTTTGCCGAAAAAACAAAAAACAAAAACGAAAATAATAACACGTTAAATTTGTTCGATATCTGCAGTAGGTAGATATTTGTGTATAACGTTCATCATAATATATCATCGCATGTATACAAACAATTTACGAATTTGTGTCGTTTCCGTATATATTTTTAAAATAATAATATGTATAGCATACTGTTATGTGTACCTAGCATGAACATATAATACTATTGCAGACGATCTCATGCTAAAATACTATATATATTATGTATTATTCTGTTATATTCTGTCCTATGTCATTTTTTTTTATCTTTTTTTTACTTTTTTCTTTTCTATACTAATACATAATAATGTATGTATACGAGTATAATATAGAGTTTATTGTTTTATTGTATTTTACGTAGGTATGTACACAACATATTATAACTCTCAATGCGTCGAGAAAACAAAAATGTGTTATAGTCACTATAATGAATAATATATATATATATATATATATTATATATATATATTATATATATATACATACAAGCTCATATTACATATTTTTTAATACTGTTCTCATATTAACTACTATACATATTATAGTGTGGAAAAAAATACTTGGCTTAATTAGAAATTAGATTAATCATATATTTACTATACATAATAATACATTAAAATATAGTTGTAGTTATTTTTTTTTTTTTTTCAAAATAATACTAATTAAATTGTTCGTGTACTCAATGTTTTTCGGTAATACAGGAATTATTATTTTTTTAAATTTTATTAAAAGTGTAGAATATTATGATAAATGTTCATTGATATTGTACTTATACATTTTTGAATTTTTTTTTTTCGATAAAAACTACCTATATATTGTTAAAAGTATTCAATTCGCTAACAATATTATTGTTACCCATTGTTATATGACAACAATTTCTCGCATATAATTTATTTTCACGGTTTCCCGTTCAATTTATTCGTTTTATCGGTACTTACCTGTATAGTATTCTAAAAGGAAAAAACCTATATAAAAAAAAAAAAAAATTATATTATAATTCAAAATCATTAAAAACCGTGCATATATTATTATTCTTTGTCTCCAACGAACAATTTAATTTTTATTATACAATAAAATATTCATTAGTTTTATTGCGTTTAAATTATTATTGATAATAATCGAAGTATTGTTTTATTTTCCAGGGATCCATGCGGCCGATTATCTCAGAATTGGATAACAACAAATCGATACGAACAGATGTCGGGGATCTTGTCTTGGTCAAGTACGTATAATATTTTTATTTATTTATTTATTATTATCATTTTTTTTTTTTTTTTTTACTGCTCATATTTCAATTGCGATAATATCCGTTCGCTTATCTATGTAACAATAAAACGATTTATTTTCTAAACAATTGAGTTATATATGCCATTAACGAATAAATATACAGAAATAACAGGGAACGTATTGTACTTGGACTATGCGGATTTAAGACAAATTTTAAGACATCGAATTTAAAATGTTTCAAAATTTAATTAACATAACTTTCTTAGATAATTATAATATATAATATGTACTCAATGTCATATTTGAACTATACTAAACCTAAAATAATAAATGCCAAAGGTGAGCGAGTTAATTAAAATATTTAACTTCGTTAAGTTCATAATTTAAATAACAAAAAAACATTCTGTTAAAAATTAACAAAAAAAAAAAAATTACGATAATTTAGTTTGCAAAAAAAGTGTTATTATTTATTTATTTTTTGATGTTTAAAATCACCTTCGAAAGGATTCAATGTAAAGTAATATTATATTTTATATTTTATATATATTTTTTCATTTATGTAAAAATAAAATAAATTTAACTAGCATAATAAATTGTACCTAATGCGATTCGTGTGAACAGCAAATTAAAATTGAATTTTGAATTTCGAAAAAACTCATTCGTCTTTAATTTATTAACTTAACTGGATGTCTATGAAAATCAACTGTAAAACTTCAAATTTATACAATGGCCACTTAAATTGATTAAGTTAATTAGATAACGATAAAAATAACTAACTATTATAGATAAGTTAAAACAGTTTAAAAATTAACTTCTTAGCTAGCTCACCGTTGATAAATGCACTAACTAAATAATATAGTTACATATATTATACTTAGTTGACAATCAAACAAAATATAGAAAACGTAAATTAAAAAATAAAAATTCAAACTAATTTCCCATTGGGGTTTAGTCACACTATGATGGTATCATAATATTAGGTCACAATATAATACTTGGACTTTTAGATTCTGGAGGAAGCGAGGAATGTATTGTTTCACTATGATGTGGTTATGTATGTATGTCTGTAAATAACTTCTCTATACCAGAAATTGTATTCAAATCGATCACTTTATATAAACCCTGTAGAATTGTGTTATCTAGTTGATGCATTAAAGGGGCCATTTTTTGATTTTCCTTGTATTTTTCTTAATAAATGGGAAAAACTGGACATTTGTTGTACATCTCTTGTTGATTTCTAGGTTAGCTTGGTAACAAGCGAAAAAATACGACTAATAATACTGGCTCAGAATCGTTTTTCGTTGTCAATGTTTTATCGTCGCATGCAGATATAAATTAAATTTCTTTATACAAACTCTCTTTCGACTTCTCTCTAAAATCAGCGGTACACCCATCAGTAGTATCGGTTTTTTTTTTTCTTTATACTCGATAAGCAAAAATGTCGGTAGACTGTATAATTACTTAGGTAGGTATTTCCTAGCGAATAGAAGAACCGACACACCATAAAACGGAATGATATTATTTTCATCCGAGTATATTGCTCGTGCGTTTTTTCGCCCACGACAACTACGACTACGTTTCTTTTTTCATTCTCACTCTGGTGACTTTTTTTTTTTTATTATGTTTTCTTTTCGTCGCATCTTTTCTGACAGGCGGTTGTTCGCTCAATTTGACAAATATCGTTATATTATCTTTATAATAATACAGCAACCGCACAGCAGAGACGTATAAACCCACGTTAAACGCGAAATTTAAATCTGCAGTGTTCTCATTATTTTTTATTTTTATTGTCTTGTAACATTGCTTCCGCTGCAGTTACCCAATAATCGCCAATAATCGTTGGTCCTGCACAGCCGCAGCACATTTGACTGTTTCGATAATTTTTTTTTTTTTTTTTTTGTAGTCAGTACTCGTGTATTTCATTGTAATAAATTATAATTTATTGTAAAATAAAAATCAATTTAATATTCGTATTCGATGTATAGTAATTACACAAGCCGATAAAATAGTATATTCTTCCGCGCATTAATACGCGGGCTTATTACTAGGTACGTTATCTCCTCAATGATAAAATTCATAAAAAAAAAAAAAAAAAAAAAAATGAATTTACTAAGTAATAATGTACTATAAAATCGTATCGTTATCCAGTTTTTCAGTTCTGCGTTATTACAGTCCTAATGGTTACTATTCCATTATATTGTTCGACGGCGTCGAAATTATTATTTTCGTGTAACGTACACGGTTAGTGCAATAGTACTCTGATATTGTGTGTTAGTATCTGATAGTATTTTGTATATATTATTTTTTTGCTTCTCGTATTCACTCCGAGACGATTGTTTTTTAATTAGTGATGGTTAACGATCTTTCGATAGGCGGATATTTGTTTTTTTTTTTTTTTCACACTAGTTGTATTCTCAAGTGACCTTTATTTGTTCTCGTATAAAATATTATAAAAGTATGTGCGGCCACGTTATTTGTATTTTAGCGTACTTATATGTTCGAAAGACGAGCGTTATACATCACATCGTTAATTTATTGATATTATATTATATTATAATCTGATTGAAGAGGTTTTAGCAAACCCACACGGCGCGCAGATCTACGTCACTGGTTTGACGTGTTTTTTAATATTTGATTTCGAACGCGTAGTGTATCTGCACAATACTGCACAATATTCGGATATGCAAATCAATAAATAATATAATGTTTATTTGCCCGTGTGACGCACGAATAAATTTAGTATTGTAAAATAGAAAAAAAAAAAAAGGAATAAACGTAAAAATTGAAAAGAAGTAAACCAATGCCAAAACCTTTATGGCAGCAAATTGACCTTTTCTTTTTCTCATAAAAAGAAAAAATTTATATTGTTATTTTTTATTTTTCCTAAGCGTTATGTCAGCACGTATATCGAACACATAACTTACATAACGTCATACATTTGTACCTATAATATTATACCTGTCGTGAAAAAATACAAATTGTCCGTTATTATTTTTTACGAGTTTTCGGTAAAACATATTCGTACGAATTAATATAATATTACAAATCTCTTTCTGGATTTCGTTCCCGTTCTCGACAAAAACAATATAACGGTTGCGCATAAGACGCTAATGAACACCTCACCGCGCTCAGCTCGAGTGAAAATTTTAAAATTGACGGTCTATTATAATCGCGATTTGTTATTGATACATAACTATCGGTGTACACGTATACTACCTGCATACTTAGATTGAGTGTGCCAATGCCGATCGCAAGGCAAAAGACAACGCTGAAATCCGTATAGTGTTATAGACGAGTTGATATTATTCATCGGCATTTCAATTATACGTACTCCGCAGTATTATGCGAGCCGTTAAGAAACTCGAGAAAAACGATATAATCGTTATTGCGACATGCCGTAAATTATCGGACAAAGAAAACTAAATATATTACGTTAAAATCAGATAGTATGTATTATATACAGACATAACGCATTCAATTATTATTCGGCACCGAAATTATTATTGTTTTCCATTTGCGGGCTTTTATTGATCTGTCTACAGAAGCTATAGTAGTATCCAAACGTGATGCGTATAGGAAAGGCGACAACGTATTATTAAAATCATCGGAAGACGGGTTTCGCGTATCCGAACGTGGTCGGGGGTTGGCCCGGGGCTTAGGACACTCCTTCGTAACCTACAAACCAATGAATTAGTGATATAAAAACATTTGCATAAAACAGACGATTTTCACAATGTACAAAAAAAAAAAAATAAAAAAAAATAGAAAAATAGAAATATCTATTTATACGTTACGCGCGTCTTTTAATTTTTTTAAAAATGATGAATGAAATCAATAAAATTCGAAATGACGAAAAACCCACTGTGCTATATGTAGAGCGACGCTGAATTCCCGGTTTCGATATAATACCTATTGGAATATTGGGTATCGATAGATCTGTCTGAAAAATCAGGTTACTACGGCTCGTACGAATTTCTACCATTATATTAATATTAATATTGGTAACCAATAATCATACTAACCACAGAAAACGAATCGAGGCACAACTGGGAATAATGTACCTATTCAACTGTATGCGTATGCCTAAGCCCGCATGGTAATGGTACGGTGAAAAAAAAATAATATAACAACGGTTGTTCTTGTTTGAATACAAATTAGAGTAGGTACCTAAAACAATAATAATTGTTTCTGTCATCTGCACCGTGAGAGTATAAAGCTCTTGATTGTGTTATTGTTCGGGTGGATTAGGGTGACGAACGGCGCGCAATTTTGTAGGTACCAATTAAAATTTTCTTTTTGTCTAACAAAGTTTATTTTTTTTTTTTTTATTGGAAAAATATATCGAATTTTTATATTGTTACTGTTCTACGTTTTCCAGGTACAAGTGTTCGTCCAACGGCGTACCGGTGACACAGACCAATGGCTCGACTCTTCCGCTGGTGTCGAGTACCAGCAAAGATGCTGAGCTCGGTGGCTACAATCCATTTGATCATCGGATTGTCCAACACCCGACTACGTAATTATTAAAAGAGAAAAAATAATTTTTTATTTGGAACGATATATTTTTTTTTTTTAAACGATTCGTCAATTTTTCAGCGATATGGAAACGTTTATACATCTGCTAAAGGGAAGTCTTGGCACCGGTATTCTGGCCATGCCATTGGCTTTCAAAAACGCTGGACTATTATTTGGACTCGTGGCAACCGCTATAATTGGATTCGTCTGTACTTACTGTATTCACATACTGGTGAGACATGAAGATATTTATACTACTAGTAATATTTTTATTCGACATTGTTTTGGAAATAATACGAGTATGGTCAAAGGACAAACAATTTATAATTTTCCGACTTATATCCTATAAACTCCTTATTGTTTTTATTACGACATTTATACTTATTATGTTATAACATCAAACATAAGAAAAAAATATATTTATAACAATTAGATACTTATATAAATTTGACCTACTAAACTTAAATCATTAAAAAAAAATCCAAAGTTTCTTGTTTTTTTATGGTATGTACATGATTAATTACATCTCAAAGAACAAAACTTAATCAATTATTTTTATTTTACAAAAAAAAAAATTATATATATTATAAAGCATAGGTACTTGAAAGTTGGTGTATCACAGTATAATATAAATAAAAAAATAGCATTAGAACTATGTTTTCTTTATGATTGCTAAGCTCGTAATAATTATTTTAAATAAATTATAATAAAGATAGTTAGATTATACTATATTTTAAACATGTTATTATAACCTTATGTTAAACTCAATAGTTTCAATTAGCTATAACTTAACAAGTAAAATTGCGTATTTATATTTTCAGGTAAAATGTTCTCAAAAACTTTGTCGTAGAATGCAAGTCCCAGCATTAGGATTTGCCGATATCGCTGAAGTTGCCTTCCTTGCTGGACCGCCAGCCTTCCATAAATTTTCTGGACTCTTCAGGTATAGTAAATTGAAGTATAATATAAAAAAAACCTGATCAATTAATCGTTTTTTATTATAATTGATCAAACAATGTAACCTAAGTATTTACTATATTGTGTACTTTTTATGATTTTTTTCCAGAGGCCTCGTTAACACGTTCCTAACCATCGACTTGCTTGGCTGTTGCGTTGTCTATATTGTTTTCGTTGCACAAAATATAAAACAGGTAATAATAATCGAGTTGAAATTTAAACTAAGTATAATGTATATGCGCTTAATTTGTGAACATATAGTATATATATATTACATATAATAAAATACTCCTTAAATACTCGTGTATGAATAATAATAAATTGCTGAAAAAAAAAAAAAATTTAAAACAGAATCATTAAAACATTCCGTCGCATTTAATCTATAAAGTTGAGTTATCTTAAGATTATTGTGTCAAGTCCAACATTCTTTGGCTTTTACATTAAAATACAGTAATTACCTCTTATACAGCACAGAAAAAAACGATTAGCGCGAAATCATATAAAATTACAAATGCATCGCGGGTGTATATAAAAAAAAGTTTTAGACAATTTTTGTAATTATTATTATAATATGTGTGGTATTTGAAAGTTTCCATTAATAAAAAAAACAAAAACTTGTATAAACGCTTTCGTTCAATAATATAATATTAATATTAATGCAATTAGAGTTTTCTGCGGTAAATAAATCGGTTTTATCTGTTCGATTATTATGATATTTAATACTAATTGAAAAACTTTTGAAAAACAAATTCAATAAATCCATTACACAAAATATTACCTAATATAACCTCTGAGGCTCATTCACTGTCGGGCGCCTTTATATTCAACATGTTCACACACCTGCAGTTCTTCCACGTACCCATTGTAAACTATTGTAATTACTTTTATCGGACCATCGGCAAATGTGCAGTAATACAAAATATTATACGTATCTATTATATAAATAGTATTAAAATAAAAAAATTAATTGTTTTTCATTTACAGGTTGTCGACGAAAAATTTGATGTCACGGTGAATATCAGATGGTACATGTTGGTATTGTTGCCTTTGGTAATCGCCATGAATTTAATCCGTAATCTTAAGTACTTGGCTCCGTTTTCGATGATCGCGAACGTGTTGGTCGGCACTTGCATGAGCATAACATTCTGGTATGTATTTCAAAACGTGCCCTCCACCAAGACGGTACCGTACATAGTAGAATGGGAAAAATGGCCACTGTTCTTCGGCACTGCCATCTTTGCTTTAGAAGGAATTGGCGTTGTGAGTATAACCCGTACATTATTATAATACAGTTATAATTATGGCTATAAATTGAACGCACTATAAAATCTTAAAACATATGTCTAAAATCCCTAAAAATGAAGTATATAATACAATGGAACATTACTCTGGAAATTCACTACTGATCCGTCATAATTAATATAGTATTATATTATTGATATGATATTTTATCATAATTAATGAACGCGAATATCTTATAGAACGTGACAAATTAAGTTCGTATATAGCTTGCAAAAGTAGTTTTAACACAAGGATACAAAAAAAAAAAAAAAACTATGACGTATATACAGCCTGTGTAAATTATAAATTTTGTAATTCATGGAAAAATGAATAAAAGTGTCGTAAAATAAAATAAAAAAGAAAAAGTGATTTTAAATATTTAAAACTTGAAAAAATGCCGAATGAAAGTTTCACAAATGAGTTTGTTGTTACACGAATCAAACTTTATGTAAAGAAAGTTATGTTTTACAATCAGCTAAAAATATGTACTTTCCTTTATAAATTTACATTCCTACTCCCTATTTATAATATATCAAATGTCTGTCAGTAAAATGCTCCTGACATAAATTGCGTAGTACCTACTTAAAAATTGGACCAGATATTATTTTTGTTGCAATTTCCGTTAATTATGTTAACACTCGGTTGCTATAAACTCGATTACGGCCATTTTCCCTAACAAATTGAACTTAACCGATTTTGTTTTTTTTTTTTTTTTTATCTTTTACATCTTACTATTATTTTTTTTTTTTTTACCTTAACCCGTTATTTTTTTCTATTCTTCCATCAAAAATTATCAGAATGTTAATTTCCTTTTTTCAATTTCTCTTGCTTCTCAAGTAAATTTATCATATCTTTTGTTTTAAATTATTTAAATTCCATTACTGCATTTTGCTCCCATCGTCAGATCAGCTGTTTTCACTTAAGAGGACGCTATACACACATGTGCTTACGCAGACTGCGTAGAACTCGCTTAATTTTGATTTTAACCAATTATAAGTAGCACCTATTATAAAATTGAAAAAGAACAATATTCTGGATTGCAAGACGATGGGTTTCTTTTTTGAAATTTTACAGTCACTTGAAAACGATGAATTCATTTTTATTTCTAAACGATGCATTGAATGTTATATCCGGAATCGCATCGTCTTGTCCTCCGAAGTATTGTCTTCTTTTAATTTTATAATACCTAGATGATTTTGCTATGTTGCCCGTTAGTTGGACTGAAACAGCATATACTGGTATAGCGTCCTCATAAGATAAAAAAATAAATAAAAAAACTAACAAATTATTTATTATTAGTGTGGAATCTATTTAATTTTAATATTATAATTTTAAATTCTAGTGTGCCCGTTAAACGTGTGATCTATTGATGAACAGCCATCCCTACGATATTATACGTAACTCAATATAATATATTATATTAATATGCACTTAAATTTTAATATAATATTGGTCACGGGGTTTCGTACTGCTCCTAGTAATAATAGTAATATATTGCCAAGATGGCACATTCTAAATAAATTGAATTGTCTGCAAAAAAAAATATAAAACAATATTGTGTTAACCTTGTTCACGGTCTGTAAATGTTTAGTCAATAATCAATCAATGTATGACTAAAACTACCCCGGTATTTTTATATTTAAAATAATAAACTTCAAACGACCTTCAACTATTATAAAAAAAATCGAACTTCACTCGTTTGAGTAATATTAACAGTAACTAAATTACAGTTATCTAAACTTTCAGTACGATAATAATGTCCCATAAATAATTAAATAATAACAACATGCTTATTAGGTTTAACTTAGCCCTTCGATGGAAAAAACTTTTTAAAATCGTTGAATCCAATAATATTATAAAATATTATTATGTATTCATCACACATTTAGTGTTAAATTTCAAAATATTCTCTCCTTTGTTCATTCGGTCCCAGAAAATGTAAATCGCCTAAACTTGTATAATATTCAAACCGATTTACAATAACGAGGCCGGCCACAGGCGCGTAGCCATGATTTTCCCATGCGAGGTGGAAGGTCATCAAATTTTGTTTATAAACTTACATAGGTACTTCTCTTTAAATTGTGTCTAAGACTAAAACAAAAACATAATTATCAAATTATACATTTTTACAATTTTTAAAAGACTATTCAAAAGCTCAACGATGAGTGTTTGTGACCTGATAATCTCACACTTGGCTACGTGGCTGGCGTAATCCGTAATTTTCTAAAACATCTCCGGTGATTAAACTGACATCGTTTGCATTTTACATGCATACCTATAAAGTTAACAAAACGACTTTATGTGTATAATATAGGTGATGCCATTGGAAAACAACATGAAAACACCACAACACTTTATCGGTTGTCCCAGCGTGCTCAACATTGGTATGGCGATCGTAGTGATTTTATACTCTACTGTCGGACTCTTCGGTTTTCTCAAGTATGGTGAGAATACTCAGGGAAGCATAACACTAAACCTGCCTAAAGACGAACTGTGAGTAAATCTGCAAATCTAATTAAGATACTCTACCGTAATGATAATATGAGGAGTCAAATTTAAATGCACTAAGAATTATTGTTTAAACTAATTGAAATTTATGAACTAGATCCCGCCGAATAAACTAATAACAAAATATATTTGTTATCATTTGCAGGTTAGCACAATCTGTGAAAGTCATGATAGCCGTCGCCATTTTCCTTACGTACAGTCTTCAGTTTTATGTACCTTTCGAAATCATCTGGAAGGGCACCAAGCACCGATTCACATCACATCCAGTGCTTTTTGAATATTTGCTCAGAGTGCTTTTGGTCGTGTGCACCGGTAAGTTCTATCATTATTAGTAATGTTTGGTGAATAATTTTTTTTATGTTTACTATCAGAACGTTAAGCGGCATTATACCTACCCTCACTTCTTATGTTTTATATCCAAGTTTGGATTTGTTTTTAATTAGTTGTGTCTCATTTACAGTTCTCGTGGCAATCGCCATACCCCAGGTTGGTCCAGTCATATCGCTCGTCGGTGCTCTGTGCCTATCATTCCTGGGGCTGATTTTGCCGAGCTGTATCGATTTGGTGACATGCTGGGACGAACCAGGATTGGGCAGGGGATACTGGCGCCTTTGGAAGAATCTAATCATCATCGCGTTTGGCATCCTAGGCCTGGTTACCGGCGTTTACTCCAGTGTGATCGACATCATCGAAGAGTTTAACCCGAGGAAGACGTAGACAGACCAACACAATCTCCATTTTCCTTATAAGACGACGACCACGACGTCGGCGGTGGCAGCACAAGCACTATCTCCACCAACACCATCTTCACCACCGCAACTCTCATATATATACAGACAGAACAGCAATATTATATAGCGTTGTCAATTACATCTTATAATATTACATATTAGTATATAGTGTCCAGTATAATATATCGTTTTTGTAGAAAAGCGAAAAATAAAAAAATAAAACGACAATAACTATTTTATACTGATTTACTAGGGTGCAACATTGAATTTTTAATAAAAATAATTATAATATATAAAAACTTATTAAAATTTTAGATTACTTAATAATCGTTTGTCATCTGTTCCCAAGTTATTACTAATATTATGCAGTACTTCTAAAAGCCACATTGTAAAATATTTTAATAACTAACTTGAAACTATAAACCAGAGTATACTAAAAATTTATAGAAAAATTAAAATATTCTTGTTGCTCAATATTTATTTCCGTTAGAATTTGAAGATATCTATATATGAGTGTTATATTATTTGCTTGTAAAAGGAATTGGGTCGGGGATGTGTTCTCCTTATTTCTTTGAATAGTTCACATATACTGTCATTATTAATCCAAATTTAAATTTAAAATAACTTATCTATTATTAACTACTGATATAGTACTATTATTTTCCTGATATTATATATACCATAGAACATTAAGTATTTTAGTTACTTTTATTTACAGTTTTCTTTTTTTTTTTTATTTATGTATAAAATATTTTATTTTTGATTGTCTTAAACCGATATTGTTTTACATGTCCAATATTATTATGATAAACGAACATACCATTGTCCATTTATTATAATAAATATTAATGTGACGAATAATATTACTACACTTGATTGTTACTACAGTGAAATTATAATTATGTCTATAAATTGAATATTGAAAGAAATGTACCTATTTATAATAGAAGACTTATATAACAATATCAAAATTAAATAACAATTCATTTATTCAAATAACATAAACAATATATTATTTTTAATTAAATTATTGCCTTTCTGCTTAACTCTACTATTTCTGAAGGTAATAATAATATTTTTTTGTTGTGTATTTTCACCCCATATATAGGTAATTTCTTTAATTTAATTTGATGTTTTTAATAACATGTATGGCCGATAAAAAGAAAACAATGAAATACCTACTTACTAGTAGAATAATAATAAAATCATTGGCGAGTTTATTATTGCAGTTGAATGTTTTAGTACTTACCTATAATTGGGCAATAACATTATATTGAAAATGAGTGCAATTACTTCTGCTATTATTCAATGAGATTTAAATTTAAAATAATGTGTAATTCAATGTAAAACAAAATTGTATTAATGGGTAAGTTTGATATCAAATTAAAAAAAAATAATAATTAAAATAGATTAAGTATTACATTTAACAAGCAAAGTGTAATACTTCACGTTCAATTAATTAGAACTCTAATGATAATATTAATGATTGAAGCTCATGTTTCTAATAATATTAATAAATCGTAACTCGTGTACCTTTATATGCAAGCCTCATTGTTCTTTATAAAATAATGTCTATTATCTAAATAGGGGTTTTTCTTTGTTGGTTTCTGTAGATGTGTTGTATTCAATTTACATGGTTATTCAAATAGACATACCCGCTGTTATGTGTAGATAATAGGTACTAGGTACTAAGTGTAGTAGGTATTTGTGTATAGGTATCTACCATATTTTACAAAACCGAAATACATGTTTAAAATCATCCAATATTTTTCAACTAATGTGTAGTTAAATTTAGTGTTTCCCGACATTTTTTTGCTTCACATCCAATTCAAGATTTATTGGTTATACTGAGCGTAGATTATAGTACTTTAGTATTTTAAATTATTTTTCTATTCCAGACAGTTCAATAGTTCAGTTTGCTACAAGTCATAAATTATAAAAACAAATAAATAAAATGCCCACAATTACCGGTTTTGAATACGTTGGGAATCACTGTGTTGACTATAATTAAATATCAATATTAATTTTATTTTGTCGCCATTTAAAACCCTTAAAACCCAGAAACGTTTACAGAAAGTTACAGTCAATATTCAAAAATTACTATAACTATATCCAATGTAAATTGGAAAGCTATGATTTTTAAATAAGTACTTATTTGGTTAATCTGTAGTAAACATAAAACTTAAAAAGGCAACCTTGTGATGTAGTAATATTACTTATATATTATATTATAATATATATATATTTAAAAAAATAATGATAAGATATGTAACTATGGCAAATTTTGTATTGTCTGTATATTATAGTAGCGATAAGTTATTTTGATCGATCTAAGAGATAAAAAAATTATTTTTAGACTGAAATTATATACAAATTCATATCCCAATTGATTGTTGATTTTAGTGTTGATCTAGTATCTGAATATTATAATTGTATTTTATTACAGATATTATTAATATATACTAATATAGGTACTATTTTAATTTGTTTGTCATAAAGATATTTTGTGGCTACTGTTTAGTAAAGTGCTCATTAATTTATTGTCTATTCGTATTACTTAAAAAAATATTGTTTTTCGAACTCGATTAGGTGTAAAAAAAAAATATATTAACTAACTAATCGACTTAATTAATTACCCATATACTTATATAA
Source organism: Cinara cedri (assembly GCA_902439185.1). Classification (NCBI taxonomy): domain Eukaryota; kingdom Metazoa; phylum Arthropoda; class Insecta; order Hemiptera; family Aphididae; genus Cinara; species Cinara cedri. The sequence goes on from CABPRJ010000006.1 coordinate 1,048,370, forward strand.
AAAATATCGTTTTACTCTTAGGTGATAGTATAATTATTTTTGTGTACATGTTTTAATATGATTACCATCTCGCATTTTAAAAAATAATATTACTTTTATTTTTTATAATATTGAGAAATTATTATATTTTTATGATGTATACTTTGGTTAACTTTAGGCATATACATAGGTACTTACAATGTAAATAATATTATGTAAGTACTTGTACCTATATAACTGCAGTTTTCATTTTACAATATTATTATATAAAAAATTTATTTTCTATAGATATTATACTACTAACACACATATTGTTTGGAATGTTTTGAATAACTTTCTAACTACCAAAAAAAAAAAAAAAATATATATTAATAATAACTTAGTTTTTAAACTATTTAGGTAAGTACATGTTTTATTGTGGAATTATATTCGATTCACCTGAAAAACAACATAGAAATATTATTTTAAAATTTTAAATTCGTCCAAAAATTTCATTAAATTATATAGAAAAATAGCATACCTACCTATACACTATCTACCTACTTAAATAGTTAAATTATCGTTTGATTTGCTGTGCAATTTTAATGAATGAAATTATATTTGTCTTGTACGCCTAAAATTTGCAAGCACTTTAAAAAATTTATATTTTATTTATAGTACAAATAATTGATCTTAAATGTTGTATTTATGTTATAATAACAGTCTATTTTTGTATTTTATTTCTTTCTGACTAAAATATTGTTTGATATTTTTAGTTTACCCTGTATTTTTCAAATGAAATTTTTCTCAGACAATTAATTAATTATAAATTCAAAAGAGGGGTAGGTAGGTATCTTTTACATTAAAAAACGAATGTTATCTTACAATTCACCGAAAAAGATGTATTGTAAACCCTAAATGATATAAAATTTGTTTTATGTTCTCACGATATGAGATTGTTGTTGAATACTGAGTGATAGTTACGTCATGTGTTAATTACTATATTTTGATATTCGTGTTAAACCAAAACAATTAGTTAGGTAAAATTATTCAGTAAAAAAAAAAAAAACTACTCAAATATTATTATACCTATTTTTATATTTTTGTTTTGTTCCAGGTACCTACTGTTGTATACGTAATATTATTTTAGTACCTACCTATCTATATACCAATATATTTTGTTTTTGTATAATATAATATATGTTAAAGTAAATTGAAAATCTGTGATGTTATATAATGCGAAATACGATATTATTATTTTATTCGGTAGCCGTAAGTTGTTTATTATACTTGAATATTATTACGTAGTTTAGACGATATTATGCTAATATTATACGACTATATATGAGAAAAAAAAAAAAAAAAAAAAAATGTCAAAGTAACAATTTGGAAAAAAAAAAAAAATGATATTAATATTTGGCTATTATCTTTATGTTATTGTTATTGTAACTGTGTTCGCGATTCCTGTACTGCCGCCACGGTGCAGTGACTCGGAAAACCGTGGTCCATTGTCCTTAAAAACGAATCGGAAACGGATGAGGTGTAGGGTGTGTAGATAGGTATACCGTGATATCGAAGAGACGATACGGCGACGCCTTTGGCCACGAACATTAAAACTATAGCCGACGGTTTCCGGGATTCCGCCCCCCGAATCGATTTCCTTCGCCAGACAATGCGTTACGTGAGGCTGCAGGACTCGTGTTGTCGCATAATTCGATACGATCGTACGATTGGCACGGTGTACGTGTGCATTCGTATTCGAATATTATTTTTATTTTTACGTTTCTATAGATTCCGAGAAAAATGAGTAACGCATCGGTTTGTGTTTATACGCTCGAAAAGCTTGAGAAACAAAATCGCATTTCCAAGAAGAAAGCGGCGAGGCGCTTATCGCTGCGATACGAAAAAAAAAATAACAAAATAAATATTCTTTTGTCAAATCGACAAAACCGAAAATCCTATTGCAATAGCAATACAACATTAATAACACTTGACGTCCACCGGGAACTTCCGATTTACTTCCTGGTCGGAAACATCCCACGTGAACGCTATCTGTACGCGTCCGTTGGATGTCCCTGGAAATCGCTCTTATAAAATTTGGGTGTATAAAATCGATTCCCTCTTCGCTACCCGGCCGAGAAATCAATTAAAGTAAATCGTTAACAGCGAACTACAATAATAATACGATTTACATTGTTGCGTTCCGGAATTTGAATTCGAGCCGTGCGTAAAACGTCAATTGTTATCATTACGAAAAATTATCTATTTTTACTCGGGTTATTCCGGTTAAACGTCACACGTGCACATCGTATGATAATATTCTCCACGCTTGAACACCTACGTCTACACCTGAACATTCCGTGTTAAACCCTTCTTCCCGTACGAATCACGATCAGCGGACGAACTCTCTTCACGCGCCTGACAGGTATCAACGCAAAATTAACTAATTAATTCGATAATTAGTAAAAAATGAACCACGGGGAAAAAGAGCTGAAAACGGAAACAGGTGTGCCGCTGTTGCGGATGTAAGTATGGCAGGTAAGGTATATAAATTTAGTTCATTTATATCTGTAAGCAACAATCAATCATTGCTAACGAAAAACGATCCGGAGCAAAGTTCCGTTCTACATAGGTACGTGTCTTGAAAGGCAGTAGGTTTTTAGATTTCCATCGAAATTTAATCATAACACGATTATTAATATGACATAACGTGAGAGCCTAATAAATTATTTCTATACATCATTTTTTTTACTTGTTTTAAACCAAAAAAGGTCTTTTCAAATCCAACTGATAACATAGGAACTATGAACGAACCTCTCCTTCCTCCCGAATTCTCGTCTTCATTGTATTACATTTATGCGATGTGCATTATTTATGTAGGCCATGTTTATCAACATTACAGTATGGACATTCCGTCCATACTGTTTATTGTGTCTACTGCGTACCCAAACTCATTTTGTTCCTTATAATTTTTATTAGCAAATTATTTATTTAACATATAATGTATTATAATATGTTATAAAACTATTCTGTGGAGATTTTGAGCCATCTACGCATCGCTCCGTTTATATCAACTTGAATATAGCAATGAATGCTTAATGCATTAGCCAAATTGTTTAGCCCATTCTAAATTGAACAAATAAAACTTCAAGAAATGCATGGGTGTGTGTTTCAATATTTCGTTTACTTTAGAAATTGTATTTCGTGAATAGAATTTAATCATTTTTAAACTAGAAAACGTGGGTTCGGAACAAGACGCAGAAACTGGAAGTGCGCACTGCGTATATAGGTATAAATCCTCGCCGAATTCTAAAACGACGCCAGACGGTGTAATGTTTTTTGGTATCTAACAATTAAATATGTTCCTACGCGGTTTTAATTCGATCAATTGCCATTGTCCGTTAATTTCTGGAGCATACGCGGTCACACGTGCAATACAACATATTAGGTAATGCCGGTAGTAGACAACCGGTAGAATAACAAGGTATAGCTATAATACGTGTAGTTATAATTGTTGTAGTATTATTAACCACCTTGGACAGCAATAATAAATGATAATTTAATTGATAATAAGTTGATATATAGAAGTTATAATGATTAATTGCAGCATCACCTGGCGGACCCACGTTGCGAGTGAAGTCGCGAGTAGGCAGCTCACTTGTCGTTGGTAAATAGAACTTGGTGGTTCTCTTCACTCGCACTTGCCATTTCCACTCGCACTCGCACAATTTTTTCTATTTACATCACAGAAGGCATAAGCGAGAACAGCCAAGTATTCATGCATTATTTTTGTGTCCTTGCAATTCGTTTGAGTTTTAATTTAGTGCCAACTAAATCTGATGTTTGCTAAAAAAAATAAACATTATTTGTGTTTAATAGTATGATTGTATATTTATAGTTGAGATGATAAAGAAATTCCGTATTTTACATACTCAAAGGGATAAGGATTTATGTTTCAATTAATTTTTTATGTTTTGGTAAAAAGACTTAAAAAAAATTAACTTTTCATTTTGTTATTTTTAAAAAACTCGTGAATAATCATTTTATAGAGTTTATTCTTTTGATAATTTATTCTTCTGACTTTTCGACTTTTTATTTTCATTGAATTTGTGATTTTTGATAATTTTTCGAAATTAAAAAAAAAAAAAGCGTGAAGTCAATTAGCCATAATAATATTAATCAATTAGCGAATGCGATTACAGCCTGTATGATTATAGGTACTTTTCTCTGAACTTTTAAAAATTATTAAAATCGCGAATTTAATGAAAATAATAAGTTGAAATGTTGTATTCCTTATCCCTGTGATTAATATAAAAGAAAAAAATCTGTCTCATATCTGGCTCATGTCTTAATATCTGTAAACATTGATGAACCATTTCTATCGAAAAAACGATTCTGAGCGGAGTTCAGTTGACAGTGTTGCTTTGTCAATAATATATATGGCTATATTATGATAAAATAATTACATATTCAAAAAACATTTTCTTTAATAATGTTAGTTTAATATTGTAAATATTTTTCCCGTTGCCTTGGCTTTCCCGTGTTTTTTCTCGGCTTTTCCCATTTATTGAGAAAACCCCTGGGGAAATCGAAAAATGGGTACTCTTAAATACCTCCTTGGTCGGATTTATTTGCAGACAAAGTGCTACACTTGTAAATCGGAGCAGGAGTCCCGGTACAAAAGTTGTTCAGAGATAAAAACAAAATAATAATAATAATTATTATCAATGTAAAACCGATACATTCCTCGCTCCGTTCAGAATCCAAAATATACCAAAAATTAAGTATTTAAAATTTTTAAAAAAATCATCAAATTTTGTTAATAATTTGCTCATGCGCAAAATGTTAAGTTTGCTAAATAAATAAATATTATATTTTAAACATGGGATTCATTTGCCAGTTGACCAAATGTACAGCGGTCGTTCTGATCGATACGGAGACAAGTTATCGTTACGGCAACGGACCTAAACGGTTTTTAAAACGCCGAAGAAGAAGAAGGAGGAGTGGTATATATTTCGATATTATAAATGATGCGTTAGAAGTAGCGTTTTTAAAATTTCTTTGAATTTTCTTCGGGGGGGGGGGTCGGTTTAACGGCTTAAACCCTCCCACGGAATGCGTACGTAACCGCTGGTCCTAACCGAAACGCGTTCGATTGTCATAACGTTACGGCCGTTTCGAAATGAGTACCTTACTATTATTTTATTGACGGCGAATATTCCGACGGTAATAACGCCGGCGTATTATATTATATTGTCGTAAATCATAACACGCGGTTGCTTTGTTCTATCGCCCGAACGACAAAGGCGCCCCCGTACAAAATGTTATAGGTTACCCATCATCGTCATCGTCGTCATCGTCGTCATCGAATGTATACTGTAAAACCGCGTCTCGCGCCAACAGTGCAGTGCGTTTTCGTTTCGGTTTGACCAAATTTAGCAATAAAATACATACCGAAACGGAACAATGGGTCTGGAAGGGAAGCCTGTTTACGAGATTTTCGCGTGGGGCCGAACGGGCGTGGGCCCGAAAGACGACCGCGAACGTTTCGCGCGCGCACACGCAAACGCGCGCCCGCGCGCGCACACATCCGAGTGATCGCGGCGACGGTTAAGCTTCGAACGTTTTAATGTCAGTTATTCCTGCGCTCTAGCCGAACAAACAACACCGTTTTACCGGCCGCACACGCATCGTTCACCCGATCGCCGCACACGCAGGTAAGTGTGTCCATCAGTGGATGTATTTTAACTAAGCACGCTAATAGGCGACACGAACGTGCACGCGGTGAGATCGTTTTGCGTTTGGTCTTGTAACATTTTTGAACGAGCTTATTGAAAACGTCGAGGTGTTTTGTTTTTTTTTTTTTTTGCCGTTTCTGTTTCGGTTGTATACGCGAGTAAAATCTTTTTGTCGGTTTCGTATGAACGCCCGAAACGCTCGGGCATTGCCCGCGGCCGTTCGTCTTGCGGCTGCGGCGGCGGCGGCACGAGAGTAGAACGAAAATCCGTCGTCTCGCGGCGTGTGGCGGCAATGCGACAGCGTGATTCTCGATATTTCGTTACGCACCGCCGTCTGTTGCGTAGCGATGAAAACGCCTTAAAACGTCCTCCGAAGTGTGCGACAATGTGAATAATTCGAACGGGTGCGTTCGATTTTTCTACCGTATCTTTTTTTTTTTTTTACGCACAGACTACGGTACGCAAACGACATTCGAAAGGACCGCCGGTCTAAAGGACTTGACATTCTAAAACCGTTCTGCGCGTACAGACGGTTCTTTACTGAAGACGATGCCGACGCTGATCACTAATATGTATGGGTACTGTAATTGTCGTCTGTGTTCCGTCGATCGATATAACCGGACGTTTTTCCGCTCGTTGATCAAACGCGATTGCACGCCTGCAGACAACGGCGGCCATTAACTAGTGTTGACAAGTTAATTGCTTATTGACTTTTTAACGTAACTGTTTAATTATCCCTGTCGTCGTAGCTAATCAGCCCGAGCAGTTTGAGTCTCCGTTGTTTTAGTAGTTGTCCGCCGTTTGTTTCCGTAAACGTCAGTAGGACGTGCAGTTAAGTTAACGAGTTGATGACAAACGATTTCGAAATTCGATTTGAACCGACTGTTCTCAGTGCTTGCCGCGATCTACAATAACACGCAATTTACCGTCACGGTTTTATTTTAGTTCAATTTTCATATAAACGGAGAAACGTGTAAATACGCATAGGAGGTGTATGCATTCGTTTATGTTCAACGCTTCGAGCGTTGATATTTTTCGTATCAAAAACAAAAATAACTAATTAAGTTTTTTTTAACTAAACTAAGATCTTTTCGCATTTTCAATTTGAACTCTACAGTTCGATTTGTTGTCTTGTCAACTCTCGACTGGTGCGTTTTGTGTTCATTCCACTCGGTACGATCGACTGAATTGTTCGACATTGACTCGCCGCGTCTTTCCCGTCGGTAAAACTACGAACGTGTAACGCGTCGCACGCATATGTGGACACGTACGTCCATACTGTGTGTTACACAGCCAGGTTTATTGCGGCGAATCGCTTGTTAATGTCGGCGGTATCTATCGGTGCGATTTATTATTATGCCCGTTTAGTTTTGATCGCAACTTTTTTTTATTATTATTATTCGCCGGCGGACTGCGATGCGGGTAAAGCAAAACGACCCACCATCCCCCCCCCTCACCCACCACCCCCGCGGCATTTGATCCGCCGCGCTGTTGCACGCCCGTGCGGTGCGGGACGCGTATGATTTACGGCGGCACTCGAAAACATTTCAATCGCGACGGCATTTTTACGATTCCGTTACACGGACGACATTGCGTCTTGGGCGTGTTGATTCGCGTGCGTTGCGCGGTTCGCTGCACGGAAATCGAATGCTCGCAGTGGCGGATACGGGCGACGGCACGCGCGCACGGGGGAGGGGGAGGTTCGGCGAATCCCTCGGAACCCGCGATTTTCGAATCGGAACCGGTTAGCGCCGCGGCGCGCGACGTCGTTCGACACCGTTCGGAAACCGACGGCGGACACGCGAATACGAAGGGCTCGGGGTGTAACGCGTAGCTGCGACGCCGGTTCGCACCGGATCCCGCCGGGTCCGCGCATACGGCGGGGCATCGCAGCGTTACATTGTGCGCGCAGGAATGTGACCGGCGCGACTGGAAACGTTTCGCGGGCGGCCGGCCGTGTCCGGTAAACGGGGTGCCCAGGCGGCCGGATTGACGGGCACCGGGGCCGCACGGCCACCGGGGCCGCTTGATGGGACATCGAGAGCCGAAGTTTTTGCCGAAACGCGGGGTTTTTTTTTTTATACGCCGATTGTATTTCGTCGAGGGCGACCGTAGAAAAGTTTGGCTCCGCGGGGACTCTGAACGCGGTAATTGCGTGCGTTTGCGGCTGGCAAAATCGTTTTTACCGGTTTTTATCTTACAGCCTTCCACGTATTGGTAGCGCACACACACACGAATCGATGAATACGTACGACCGTGCCAATCGATTTCCGCGCGCGGAAGTTGATCCGGAGAAATCGCGTTTTTCGTGTCGTATACGACATATACGTAAATATTCTTGGGCCGAATCGGTAAAAAAAAAAAAAAAATCGAGAACGCTTGTTATTAATAACGCGAAGGTGTACTGCCGGAACCCAAACGGCGAGTGTGGGTAACATATTTATTATTCGGTTACGGCGTTCGAGCTGTTTTTGGCGTTTCTCCTCGACGGTCCGCGCCGTAACGGGACAATAATATTCCATCGTCCTGCAGTACGCACGCACTGTTATTGTTGCGGTCTTTAAATCAACAAATATCGTTGTTGTTATTGTTATTATTATTATTTATTATTATCGATTGGTGGCGCGTTGAACGCGCGGCATTAAACCGCGTTACACTTTTTTAACGCGCAGAACTAATCGATACAATAGGCGGGCGCGTCGAAACCCGAGCGGCGTCAAGGTCCGCGCGGCGGTGACGACGTGTCACCGCCGCGAAATTCGTTCGGCAATAATCGTTATTAATGGTGAACGATCGAAAACGGTATTTAAATATTATCGGCGTTGCGGAATAATAAATAAATAAAAATTAGCGCTACGACGGAGACTAGAAAAAAAAAAAAAAAAAAACAAATCGGTCGAGTCCGCCGATAATACAATAAATACTCCGGTGCTACACAAGAGGGTCTGACCATAAAAGGTCGTATCAAGGAAACCGCGTACGTGTGATACGATGACGGCCCACTTGCGGCGTACACGTATACCCGACCCACGTAAACCTCACGGTATTATTATTATTACAGTACACGCTATCCGCGTGTGCGCGAACGCGTTTCCGATACAAAAGAGGAGAGAAAAAAAAAAAAAAAACGCTACTTAATATTGCGATTTTATCATTACGACTCTTGTTGCGTATATTATTATTTTCGTTCGAGACCGCCGACACCTTCGCACGCGGCCTTAACCCGCTGCCCGCCCCCGTCGTTCGAACGTCCCGATGGCTTACACGTATGGCGTAGCAGCCACCTTACACACGACACTCGTACAAGGCGCCACTGACTCACCCGGTGATCGCAGGGTACAATTGCGCATCGACTGTCTCGATCGATCGAACTGCGGCGGCGGCGCGGGTGGGTGGATGGGGGGGAGGTGTTCAATCGAACGCCATTCCTCTGCCGTTTTTATTTTTTAAACGTCGTCGAGGCTTCCGCCTATCCCTGTCCCGATCTAGGCACAGTAATACTACCCCGTCTCGCGTACCGATATTCCGCCTGCTCCGCGTTTATTTCCACCTAGCCAAGGTATAGCCTTTTGCGATTTGTATCGTCATTCCGTCGGATCTCCAAACGCGTCCGGCCCACGCGATTCCGCGTCTCAACACAGCTCCTACATTCGGTTCCCCGTGTACCGCCCGTGTAACGGTTCCGAATTCCGCATTGCTCCCCGTTGATCATTCAATATCGTTCTTGTTTAGTCCGTACTCTCTCTCCTTCGCGGAACACGGGTACCGGTTACCGTACGTACCGGTAACCGTCGGCGGTTTTTTTAACAAAAAAACGTTTAATATTTTTACTTACCCTGAATTCGATAATCCGAAAATTCCACACAGGGGCACCCAAATAATGATAGTTGTATTTTGACGTTGAAAAACCGTACGCGTTGTTCAGAGAAGCTAGAAAAAAAAAAAAAGGTAAAAATCACGACTCCGACAATTAGAATATTTTACTACCGGCGGTATTCTGTAACCTCGTCATAAATTACTTATTTTATTACATTTTTTTTGTTTTTTTTTTTTCATGCGTAATATTTTTACATTTCAATAGGTATTGTTTGAATCGCGCCGGTAAGTTTGTTCGAAGAGAAAAAAAAAAAAAACGATTTTTCGCGTGGTGTTATAATACAAATCGAAACAGACCGTACGATATGTAAAGTAGCCGGACAGCGTCGAGTAGGTATTTATGGATATTATGGGATATCCATTATAGTCTACAGGTACACTGTCGGATGATTTTCAACCCCCCCCCCCCCCCCGTTGGTGTTTATTTATTGTGACACGAAGACGTACGTACTGCGGTGATTAATACCCAATGAAACTAGACAGTCGCACTGTTTGAACAGACGATGTAGTCGTAAAGACGGGTAGGTCTACTACGCATTCATATGCGATTTAATTTATCGGTGTAAAGTGTAACCACGCGGTTTCAATGCGCGAATTTATTCAATTTTAATATTCAAATTGACTCGCCTAGGATTACACGAGCTGATTACACTGTGGGTTTTCAGATCAAATGGCGCCCGTGTAGCCGTGCACTTAAATCTTGTTTCTCCCACGTGCTCCTTTTACATAATATATAGGTAACGCTTGCCGAGACGAAAATCGTTTCCGTTCCGTCGACCTCGTTGCATGGATTTTTAATTTTTTTTTTTTTTTTTTTTCCGTACCACTTTCACGTACTTATCTGTAAATCGCGATTTCTTAACATTAATTATTAATGTCTAATATATTTGTGTGGGTGTACCTACCCTTTTTAATCGCATACTTTCGTAAATTTCCCCGTTTTCCTTAGCGTTTTATCCTGAGTCACCGTGATATTATGACCACTGCTTGGAAAATCAAAAAATTACCTACCTAAAGTACCATTTAGTCAACATGGCAATATTTTATTTCAAAAGTGGTGCTACACTTACATATTGACGTAAGATTTCTGGTCTGACATATTTGTCACAGTATAAAAAAAATAAAAAACCACCATTGTAAATCCAATAAGTACATTATTCGCTACACTCAGAATCAAAAATTTAAATTGAATTAATCATTTCCGATTTCAATTCTAAAAATATACTATTTTATTGTATCTTTGCAAATTGATTTTTCCCACTTAGTTTTCCATAATTCTATCTCATCCTTGAGAGAATATTTATTGAAATTTATAAATGAGAAGTGTTTCATTCTTGTTTCAAACGAAGTATTTCCGGCATCATCGTTATGGCATTTGGAACCAGTTGCATTTGTGCTTATGTGTACTTAAGAATTATGGATATTTTGAAACAAAAAAGAACATCACACAGCTTTTACGTGGGGGGGAGAGGGGAGTAATTGCTTTCTCCCCTCAGTTTTTCCAGGCCGCCGGGATTTTTTATCCCGATATTTCCCGATATCCTAGCGGGCCAGGCCGTCCCTGGTACCTACACTCATCTAAATATGAGTATACCTATACTACTGTGTGCAAAGCGATTTTCCGCTATAATATAAAATAGGTAATTTTCTCGCGCGAAACGACATCGTGATGGTATGATATTTTGTAAACGGAAATGTACACACGAGAATCTTTGAACGCGAATCGCGTGACTATTACCAGTGATGTTTAACCGGCGGATGGTACGGCGGCTTAATAACGTTGCACAGACAATACGTATATAATATAATGCGATGTGTCGTACCTACTAAGTAAAAACAAAAAGCTTGACAAGAGGTCAAAGTACGAAGTTTGTTTTTTTCGTTTTCATTCACCGAACTGAGATAAAGGTTGTTCGCGAATTAGGTCGTTTACAGAAATAATAAACAGAATATTATTACGCGTGCAACTGTTTAAGTACACTGCAATTCTAAAACTTGGTGCTTAACCTTTTGGGGCGTTTTCTCCCGTTCGACCGCCGGAATAGTTCACAGGAGTGTGTGCTGCTCTTAAATAATATACAAATAACGGTTGGAATAAATTCTGACCAAGCTTTCAGTAGGAATTCGGATAATTATCAAAACTGTACGGACTTGTCCGTTATCCGGTTTAAAGGTAATCCATTATAAAGAAATTACTCTAGGGTAGTTTTTTTTTGGTTTTTTTTCAGACGGTTTTAATAGGCAATAGGTTAAAAAATTCTACTAATTCGAATTATTATTATTAGGTATCATATTATTTTCAGAGAAAATTTATTTCCTTTCCCCCCCCCCGTTAACGTGTATAATTTTCCAATCCAGCGAGCCGAAAATCAATTGCTATATATCGACTAAAATTACGACCGCTGACCTTCTTCCTTAAATCCACACGCCACTGCGAATATGTCCGAGATTTTATTTCGTTTAAAATAGTCGTCGAAATCCCGCACAGACCAATTATATCAGCTACTAATCGTATTTCAATGCGTTGCATTCATGATGCCGCTAAAAAATTACTTTATTCAAATACTGTTAAATTACGAACACCCTCGCAGAAAAGGTGGCCGAACTTTTTACTGTGTATACCTGCTGTTGAAAAATAACCCATTTACTTACTGAATCAGCTGGTGATAATTTATTTACTACGAGGTTACATTGAAAACACTGCCACACCCTCTAGCTGCAGTATTTATGTATGAGACAGGTATAGCGTTTTTGGGAAATTTAAAAATACATAATATACATAGCGTTTCAAATATTCGTTTTTTCCAGGTAAACTTTAAAAAAAAATCGCTACTGCGCGCTGAGACGCGTATGAAATGACCTTCGTCGAGGCGTACCTACTCCTCCTTATATAGGTGCTTATACAGGCTAAGGTGGTCAAATTAATGAAAACAATCAACTCGATTAAGTTAAGTTAAAAAAAAACAACAAAACAATCAACATTAAAAGTATTCAATATTCGGTAACATATATTTTAAATTCTGAGTGGAGCGAAAAGCTTATTGTTTTACAAAGATATTCATTTTTTTTTGTTTTATCTCTGCGCAACTTTTCTGCCAGAGGACTTGCTCGGATTTCTACGTGTAGCACCTTTCCTGAAAGGAAATCGGCGTGGGGAGGCACTCTGGTCATTTTTCGATTTTCTCACGAGTTTTCCCAGAAAGTGCGAAAACCCGGGATGAGACATGGGAAAACTGGGACAAAACGATACAATATAATTGAAGAAAATATATAAAGCCCATTTAATTATTTTTCTATAAAATGATATATATATATATATATTGTTGACAGATCATCACTATTAACTGAACTTCGCTCAGAGTCGTTTTTTTCGTAAATAATGATTTATCGTTGCTTACAAATATACATTAAATTATCTATGACGGTGGCTGCACCCGTCCCCCATTATCTTAGGACGTTTTTTTTTCATTTATATCCAAATAAACCAAATCAAACTATTATACAGCAAATAGTCTTCAATACTCGTTAACTCGTTAACACCCGAAAATTCATGAAAATTAAATGTAACAAATTAAGTTTACTGTACACAATGAAAACTTAAACTAGTTAAATAAATTAGTTAACGTTACACCGTTTATTTTATGTATGACCTGCACGACGGCCGATATTATTATTTTATTTTATGTAAAATCGTATCTATACAAGCATGCGTATACATATGCGATGTCATTCATCAATAATTAGGTGACTTTACGTGTTCGTGTACAGTTTTCCGGAAAATAACATAATACATATCACAGGTACCTTAACTGCAAGTTAAATTAATTTCTGCGGTGTATGTTTCGTACAATATAATTCTATTTTATGGCCATACCTATTGTTTCAATACATAGATTCGAAATTGATTCGTTTCGAATTCTCAGCGCTTGTCACGCAATACGCTATATATAGACAGATAATACGTACTTTTTTTCTCTTGGATACGCACTGCCGAAAAATATACGACTGGTTAGCTGCAAATATCAATTAATAATTTCGTTATATACATTATATATCGTTGGCGCACATTCGGTCCAAAATTTTAGAACGCTAAAATCGTTTACGACGTGGTATCACGGGGGCGGCGGCGGCGGCGGCGGCGGGGGGGGGGGTGAAAGTCGCCCACCATACCTTCCAACCGTGTGTGCGTCATTGCACTGTATAAATGATAAATAACAATACAACTATACGAGATCTGATTGAAAATATTAGTGTATTTCAGTTTAAAAAAAAAAAAAAATATATATGTAACCGTGACGATAATATATATTTATAACGATACAGTATAGTGTCGTTGATGTTTTTCCGTGACCGACAAAAACCTTGAAAGTGTAGGTACGACGAAACGTCAATAAGCCAACCCACTGTGCGCTACCACCAGCTATACCTCTAATTGTTTATAAAACATTTGCGACAATTTTTAGGTTTTCCTGGTGTATAGCGAAGAAGCTATTACTGAGGTGTGTTCGGCCTTCCAAATATAGTCTGTAACTCGGTATGTCATCGCGTCTTTTCTCGTGTGACTTCGTTTCTATATTTTAATCCTACAATGAATGACTTTTTTATTGTTATTTTTTTTTTTATCCTTTGAGCACTTTTGTTTACAGGAAAAATAAAAAATTTATTTTTTTAAATCCTATTTAGATAAAAGTAATTTTTACATTGCCCGTAAGCAACATTATGCACTCATGGTCATCATTTTTTTTTTTTAACAATTCAAAACATCGTGACCAGTAGATAACATATAATGCATTAAAGTCTATGGGAATAATATAAAATATTATATGAAAGACCCAAGATGATACACATTTTTCTCTTAAAGGCGTAGAGCTGTACAATGTCAAACAATTTGTTAAATTAAGTGAGTTAAGTAAACAAAAAATAGAAACTACTAGTTATTTTTTAATTATTTTACTTAAAGAAATAGTAAATTTAAAAAGTAATTTTCTGTAACACTCTATTGTTTTTAACTTGTTTAATTAAATGTGACCACTGACCGACCAAAAGAGCAACTTGTAACTTAAACTTTTAATTTGTTAACTAGCTACTGTCCAGGTTTCCAAAAACGATTAGACTCCGGTGGTTTTGCTTCTCTAGATAGTTGCCCAAGTTTCACAGTCATAATACGTTAGAATCGGCTGTAAGTATTCCCATGCGGGTATACTACCCAGTTTTTGTACAGAATTTTTTAATGATTCTTGAGATAGGTTAGCAAGCTATAATAGTAATGCCAATCTACCTTTTATTTCCTCGTGCAGTGATTCTTTAATTCTTACTAGAAGACAATAACTGAATTTTTACCAAAACAACTGTCTCATTTCAAGGTACCTAAATACCATATAAATACACTCGACTTAATACCATGGGCGGACTCAAACAATCGCAATGGACACCGACCAAGAGACGAGGCCCGATAGCTGCTGAATTTTCCGGTCCCGGGCCAGCCGCAGTAGCTTTACCAACGCTCGTCGGTAAGTAGTCTTTCATTTCTATATCCATAGTATTATATACTACCTATGTGTAACACTATATTAGTACAAACAATTCCTCTCGATCGTGTCTGTTCAAATACATTTCAACCCATTTTTACAGGAAACTTAGTACCCGAATCTAAACGTGGACGTGCACCGGCCTTTAGTTTTGGAGCTAGGTATGTGATTTTGTTTATCCGATTACTTGTGTTGAGTTTAACGCCTATAAAATAAAGTTTATTTAAAGATAAACAAGCAATGATAATATAACCAATTTAGAAAATTATAAAACTATAGAGTTTGAAAATAAACGTTATTTTCAGACACAACGAAAAAAAC
Source organism: Cinara cedri (assembly GCA_902439185.1). Lineage (NCBI taxonomy): Eukaryota > Metazoa > Arthropoda > Insecta > Hemiptera > Aphididae > Cinara > Cinara cedri. The sequence continues at coordinate 1,063,791 of CABPRJ010000006.1, forward strand.
GATAGTGCTGGACCCGGACCCGGCCAGTACAACATAACTGGATTGAGCGCAAAAGGTTAGTTTATTTTGTTTTTCTATCAATCATTATTGTCGAGTTAGTTTACAACGTTCGATTTCATTCACCAATTCTCACGGTCTTCAGCAAGCCGAAATCCTCGCATTTTTTTTTTTTTTTTTCCAGTTGAAATATGTATTTCTTGGTCTTTCTAGTAGTGTTTGTCCATCAATAGAACCTGCAAGTGTAACGCAATATTCTTCATCGTGTCTTAGAACGTGTCCCATCATATCCCACATTTGGGTACTTATTCATTATTTTTGTCGAATGGATACATCGGCGAAACAGTTAATCTATACTTTTTAATTTGTACCTATAGTTAAATTTTTATGCATAATTAATATATAAATGAAAAAAACAAAAATGAATTAAAATAAAAATAAATAAATATCAGGTCAGTGTTGTATGCCATACTTTTCAAATACCTATTTTATTGAAGATATGTCATAATTTGAAAATTATTTCGCCTTTTTTATAAATTTTCTGTTTGGCTTACAGCATCACCAACGTATGTCACTTTTAGTTTAACTAGTCCGATTTTCCTCTATAAACTTTCAAACATTTTCCAAATGGACACATTATAACCACCTGCAACTTGCTATTACGCCAGATTTAATCTATGTATGGCAATTTATTTCGTAGAGATTCCGTAATTACGATTGCAATTTTTGTGCCAGTCTTCATCGGCATCTCTATGAAATTAAAAAAAAAGTTAAGATAATGGGGACGGACAAGTCACGGGTATAAATGGGAAGTTGGATAGATATGATACAGACGGGAATTTAATGTATATCTGTAAACGATAAATCATTGCTTACGAAAAAACGATTCTGAGCGGAGTTCAGGTAATAGTGATACTTTGTCGACAATATATATGCCATAATATAGTGAAATAATTAAATAAGCTCTATATATTTTCTTTAATAATATTTGTTTAATGCTGTACCGTTTTTCCCAGTTTTCCCATGTTTTATCCCGGTTTTTCACATTTCCTGGTAACACTCATGAGAAAATCGAAAAATGACCTCTCAACAAGTTCGTCAAATGCTTTGACTGCATTTTGAAGTGGCACAAAAGCCAATGTTGCCAACATTTTTGTTTTAATTGCAAATAATTCAACATCTGTTTAGTGTGTTGTCTGTAAACTTTCTTGTTTTTTAAATTTGCAAGTATTTATTTGGTAGGTACTATATAAATGTAATAAAATTGTTTGACTAATCAAAAATGCTTGAAAATTTAATGGGAAGTTTATTTTAAGTCACGCTTAGTGGTAAAAAATAAGTAGAATATTATATAGTTGTAATTTTTTTTTTTTTATAGTGGACTTAAGAACAAATTTTGATGAAAATCGTAAATATTTTATTGCCTTTCAAATTATGTATATACGAATTTCGCTCATAATTGTTTTTCGTTAGCAACGGTTTATTCGTTGCTTACAAATATAAATTAACTAAATGTATGTATCCTATCTGTCCAACTTCTTCCCACTTACATAAAACTTACATAAATAAATGGCACACCCATCGGTAATAGGTGTTAGTTTTTTTTGCTAGCCAATTTAATAGAAATGTTAGTTAATTTTCCGAAAAAGTATTATGTTTGGCCTCTCTTGAAAAATTGAAATTTGGTTCCGAGCCGAGTTGGTAATGTTTACGAACTTATACTGGGTGATTCATTTAAGTGGGTACACTCATTATCTCGGAAAGTATTAATTTTTTCTGATATTTGTTTTCCAGAACATTTAAGAAACAATCATACAATTTTATATTCATGTTATTTTTTTTCACTCTTATTTTTGAGGGTAAAACAAACCACTGCCTACTTTTGATTTTCTAACGGCAACCTATATTTAAAAATCCATAAATATATGGCGTATTAGTTAAAATCAGTTTTAGTGTAGACGTTTTTGATTTCCATTGAACCGTTGACGAGATATTCCACTTTTAAGTTTGGATTGGAGGAGAGTAGTAGAGTGTCATTTGTGTGACGGTACGGCGCTCGACGTGTTATAAATGCACCACTATTCTTCTCCAATCCAAAATTAAAAGTGGAATATCTCATCAACGGCTCGACAGAAATAAACAATTTCAACACTCAAATTTATTTTAACTAATAGTCCATCTATTTGTGGAATTTTTAATAAAGGTTGTCATTTGAAAATCAATAGTAGATAGTGGTTTTACCCCCCAAAATAGGGATTACGAAAAATAACATAAATATAAAACTGTATAGCTAATTGTTTCTTAAATGTTTTAGAAAACGAATTCTAAAAAATGTAATACTTTCCGAGATAATGAGTGTACCCATTTAAATGAATCGCCCGATATAATATAGGCTATGATAATACTCAACGATATCGCATAAAAACAACGTACGTACCTCCATGACGCCATAATCGACTGGGTGCTGGTAAACTCCTACAAAAGTACCTAGGTAATCTCCTAAAAAATACAGTGTTAACCCCTAACTCTTATACTAGATAGTTGTAAAGTTATAAAAAGTAAAATAAGTTATTTTAAAATAGATAAAAAATCAATCATAAATTACAAAAATCAAAATATTATAATACGATTTTTTTTTTCTAGTTATTAAAATAGGTAAATTAAGTAAATTAATAAGTGCAATGAATTAATACTATTAGGGAGATTACGCCATATATTTTCGGCAGGTAAAAAAGGGACTATGTAGGAGTTTGCACTGTGTTTTAAACAAAAATAAAAAAGTAATTTGTATAGGAGTTTACATGTAGCCAATCGATTTACCTACTTACAGGCAAAGACACACCGCCGGCCGCAACACTGCACTCGAGGCCTAAGGATGCGCGGACCGACAACTTCCCGGCGCCGGGCGATTACAACCCGGAGAAGTCTGAGAAGGTGATGCACGAACACTCGCCCCAGTACACGTTCGGGTTGAAGACGCAGTTGGACAAGCCGAACCCGAACCCGGCGCCCAACGTGTACAACATCCCGACCGTGATGGGCGCCGCCAAGGAGGGACACTTTCGGGCCGCGCCGTCGTTCAGCATCTCGGGCCGTACCAAGGAGTTCCCTGACGGCCGTCTCCTCAACCCCGGCCCCGGCGCCTACAACGACGTAAGCGCCGACAGCATCAAGCCCAAATCACCCGCGTTCACGGTCAGCGCCCGGTACACGATGCCGGGCGACCATTCCCCTAGGCCGGGACCGGGAGCCTATTCTCCCGAAAAGGTTTGTTCGGCGACCTCTACGACTGGGACCCCGATTATTCCCGTACCTACCCATTTATATACAAAAATATATCATTACAGTAGACAAATATGGACAAAATATGATCCCAACAACAATATACATTGCCATTTAATTGAAAACGAGTTGGGTGAGCGTAACTTTATTGATGGCGTATAGGTGTACTTCGAGCATCGTGCTTACCCGGGTAGATGAAACTAAACTGAGCTACCAACTGGTTTCTAAACACGATTCCAGGTGCTAAAGTAATATTACTATGTAGGTACCTAATCTATAATATGACAAATTTGAATACATAAAATCCTTATTAATGAATTGCATAATATTGCTGTGAAAACCACATCTAAATCTGTTCAGTGGTACTCGATAATTGTCATACAGACAGAGACAGTCAAGCGCTGGAGATTTGTTTTTATCAATTTTTTAATATTACAAAATATACTTGGGATATCTTGTCTTAGCAAAAAGTTTCCAAACCTAATCAATAATTTACCACTTGTCCACCCACCTAAATTTGACGGTTTTATTAGATATTTAAAAAAAGTTAACAATATTGGTAGTAGGAGACCAAAATAGAGATTTACAAATACAATCATTGCGTGATTTTAAGAATTTAAAACAATTTATAACTATAAATAAGTTTATAGCAACTAGTACCTAATTAAAAAAAATTAATAAAAGATTTAACTTTCAATCTTCAATGAGCCTAGCAAACATTTGTATGAATTTCCCAACTTGTATTAGGCATTGAGTTAGATTTTCATGTCCAAAAATTCATCTAAATGACTGATTTTAACTACCTATAAGGCATATAAATCTAATGGCATCCCTGTTTAATTTAACACACAAAGAAATTGATAATATTTATATTTCCAACAAATATTTAACATCATAATCTATTAGACACAAAATCAGAAGTGATCTTAAAACACTGGTTTTATTATATACATCACGGTTTTAAACGTTTTAGGTGACAATGTTAAAATCATCTGTCCCATCTTATTCTTTTGGTATAAGACATTCTCAGTACGAAGGAATAATATACGAACAAGAATAGGTCAGTGTATAATATTGTCTACTTTTCAAAGTAATTTTTGTAAAATGCACTTTGGGCAATATAAACGATATAATATAACCCTGGTACGCACTGCACATTTTAACTAGATCACCATGGGTTTTAAAAATGCACAATAGGTTGCACAATAAGTAGAGAGCACAAATTATATTTGATCACAAATATTGTTTACTATAAATTAATATAGAATACTATGATATTAAATACAATTGTATAAGTACATTTTCATTATTATATTTTAAAAAATCAATACATTTTAACACGTCAATCTGTTAAACGGACAAAATTGTAATAGGTTCATGCAAATAAAATCATTTTTGGATTTTTATAAAATGATACATCAATTTTAAAATATATAAAACCTTAGCAGATTGATTGCAGAATAATCATAAAATGTTTACTTGTACGTGCGTATAAAAAACCATGGGCGCTATGAGCCCTAAGAGCTTAACAATATTATATACATGTATGAAATGAACATAGTTTTTTCCTCATGACTTAATTTTTAAATAGTTATTTTGAAGTGTAATTAGTTCCTAATTTTTACAAGAATTTTAATATAATGTTTCAGGTTCAAATTGAAACACAAGCACATTCTTTTGGAATCAAACATTCACCATATTCTAATTCTTTTGGCATTGGTTACTAAATGGAAAGAAAAACTATTTAACAACTTTTCTGAAACGCCTAACAAGATACATCGCTTTCAAATACAAAGTGGATCATACGGAAAACAATATTGTTATTATATTATGAATTTTTTTTATTATACAATAAAAGTAAATTATTATATTATGGAAAATATAGGAAAAATTACGTGTATACTAAACTAACAAAAACAAAAAAAAAACAACCTATCATCAGAATTCACTAACCTATCATAAAATTGTAACTTTGAACAAATAAATTAGTATAAAAATCCTATGTTTGTTTTGTCCACATGATTACATTAAAATAATGAATTTCATACTATATGAAATCTCATGGTTTACATATTTTTAAAATCACCAGTCGTGTTTAACATCAGTATATTAGGGTTCTCTTTCTCAAAATCAGTAGGTGCTCGTTCTCGTTCATCATCACCCCATTCACCAAGTGTGTTCATGACATCTGGTTGCTGACTCAAAAATTCTTCTTCTTTTGCAGCTATAAACAATAAAATAAATATTAATATTTTAAATAATTTAAAAACAAAAACTACTTACTGTCTCTTTTGGCAAATTTCTCAAACATATTTGAATACACTGATTTTTCCAATTTATTTTGAGATTTTAGTTTATTTTCACATTCATTAATCTTTACTACAGCAGCACGATTATTAGGTTCAATTTGTAAAACAGTTTCAAAACATTCTTTTGCAGTTATCAGTTCGTGTAAACCAATTAAAGCCTAAAGTTATAAAATAATATTAACATTTCAAAAATTTCAAAATATCCAATTGGTATTTTATTCAATAGTCAAGGAGAATCAATATAATATACTTAATCAAATATGACCCTTGGATAGATAAAAAATAAAGCAAAAAGTATAAAATTAAAATCCATTGCATCATATCATATTTCACATGAAATATACATTTTTTTTTTTTGTATTAAAAAATAGTAGGGAATTTTACAAAAATGCATTATTTAGATCAGTGTTTCCTAACAGGGGGAGGGTAATTCCTCTCTATGAAGGAATTTAGATACTGTGTGGGGGTAATATAGTGATGATGTAATAGTAAGAATAAACATGCAAATTTACCATATCTAAAATTAAAAACAATTTATTTCATATTTTTAATTAATAAAAGCAAGCATGAGATTATAGAAAACCATAGAATAAAAAAGGCTGGGAAACACTGGTCTAGATGGATTATTGGTGATTTATTTATCTGCATAAACAGAAAATTGTTTAATTTTTAGCCAATTTTAGATTGATGTACAGTTATTATCCCAATTGAACAAAAATAAATAAACACATAAACAGATAAATATAGCATTTAGTAAATATGTTACGGGCAAAATTCTGAATCGGGCAAACCTCAGAAATGCCTTGATAAAATACAAAGTTCCTATGATCCTTGAGCGAAATGACAAATTTTGGCTTTCACCAGGACAAACCTAGTAGTGACCAACTACATTTGGGCTAAACTGTAGTATTTATAAATTTCAATGTCAGGTTTAAGAAAAAAAAAATACCAGACTATAACTCCTTAGTGTTTTTGTTATTTAAATAGGGGAATTTATACTTTATTTAACATTCAGGTTAACCAAAAAAAAGATTTAAAACTAATAGGTAAATTTAATAAAGGTAAAAAGTAATTACTTTTTAAAAATATTGTTTGTGTTTTAATTTATTTGTATACATTACAACTGTTAATTTGATAACTATTCAAGTTCTAAAAACAAGTATACATACCTCTCCTTTTCTAAATAAAGCTTTGATATTTAATGGCTCAATACTTAATGCACTTTCACAATCATTTTTAGCTTGAGTGTGCCTATTTGATTTTAAATTACACAGAGCAGAGTTTAGATAGGACACAACAGTAAGAAATTTGACTTCTTTCATTTGACTTTCATCGACTGAAATAAAATAATAAAATAATAATTTTTACTAAAAATATATCAAAAACAATTAATAAATACTTGAAATATCATCTTTTAAATAGTCAAACATTTTCTTATAACATTTGAGTGCCAATTTATAATTATTAACTTTAAAATAATCTGTTCCTTTTTGTTTGAAATATTTTGCTTGTTCTATACGATCTTCACTTGTCAATGACCAACTGTCAAGAATCTAAAATACAATGGAAACATATTAAAATAAATGTTTTATGTTGTAAAAAAATACAATTCTGTATTTTCTTTCATTTTATCTTCTTATCTATAAATTTTAAAAATGAAATATATATACATATATAATACCAAATATGTCAATCTGTCTAAAATACGTTTTCTCTTACTTAAATTTAAAATATAAATTATGGTGTTTAGGTTAAAACTGGAAGTAAGAGGAAAATATTTTTGAAGACTGTATGTAACTTTTTCTAATAATATTTCATACAAAAACAAAATATAACCATGTTAGTTTTTGCATTTTTAAATAATTTTAATTTTACTATGTTGTGTGTAAGTAAGATGGAAGTAACACATACAGGTACGACATACATGTGTAACCAAAAAATTGTGAATGAACCCACATCTCACATATTTATAATTTATTATTTGTAATAATTATACTTAAAATTCAACTTTGTATTATAGTGTACCCAGTTTCCTGAATTATAAATGTAAATCATTGCAGTAATGTTGTTGCTGTCAACTTTTATCAAATATTTACAATTGACATACAATAAAATATTGTTGATTTTCAATTATTTAATATATCAATTTAATTTAAATCTATCTATAAGTTAGTAGAGTTTTATACATAATAATGATTGTTTCAATTTCATTAATGAAATAAAACTTTAAAGTTAAATTGTTTGATTTTATTAAAATTTATGTGTAAAAACATTTTACTATAAAGATTTACAGCATTTGAATTTAACACTTCACTAGCCATTTTAAAATTTTAATGACCATTATAAACAGTCATGTATGACGGCATACAACTATAGGTAGTATATCAATATTAAACAATTATTTTATTAATTTATATAGCTTTTTGAATGTTAAATAAAACTGGAATTCAAACAAATAAAATTTTGTTTAAAATTAAATTACTTATAAGAAAAAAAAACCGCTAACTCCACATTAAATTTTTAGAAAACCTTTTACAAATTATGATCAAATTTAAAATTCCGTAAACCAGTAGTTTTTAATAACTAAAAAAATAAAAAGTAAAAAAATGTAATATGAAGTTAAACTAGATTTGTTCCAAATAAATGTTCTAAATAAATTCCAACCTTTTCAAAAAAGTTAAGTCTGATGACATACACTTCTTGATCGTCTTCTTTTTCATAAGTCATAAATGTATGTTTCCCTTGAATAAACAGTCTTGACTTCTCATTCTTTTTAAATTTAGTTAATGCTATTTCTATACCAGGACAGATACCAAAAGCTTCACCTTCTCCTAACCTGAATTCTACATCTTTTTCCTCGACAACATTGCCATTTTGTTCTTTTTCTAAATGAATATTAACTAACGATAGACTACTAGGTGTAGAATGGTTCATTCCCGGTTCAATTATTTGTCTAGTAATACTTCTATCTTTTCGGCGACTAATATCTTCCCACGTCCATTTCAGTAAATGTATTTCAAATGTAAGCCATGTGTTAGGAGGGATAACAAGTTCAAAACCATCAGAGCCATAACCGTAATCTGGATGGCATCTAAACTTTGAAGTTTCACCGATATTCATTGTCACCACGGCTAACTCGAAACATTTTATGGTCATATCTAAAAAAAAAAAAAAAAATAATAAAATGAAATAACTTTAAAGCTATATAAAATAAATTATTTCTAACCTTTTCCTAAAGTAAACTGAAATGGTGTCTCATTAGTCTTATCGAATACTGTACCATCAGGAAGTGTACCAGTGTAATGTACAAAAGCCCTACATCCTTTATGTGGCTTGTCAGTTCCGTTGCCATGTTTTATTATATCTTTTAAAACACCGCCATCTAATTTATGAGTGACGTCCATATTGTGTGTATGTGTAATATGTATTTATCTATAAAAAACTAATCAAAAATAAATATCTACACACCAATGAGTTGTATTATTTTTAAAAATTAAATTTTATTGTATATACTTGGTGACTTAAAAATGATTATATCACAGAATATGCAATATAGATAATGGATTTTATTTTCAATATATTCATAACGAAAAAAATTTGTGTGAACTTTTGCTATTTCAGTATTTTCAAAAGTTTTAAATATTTTATTTTAGTTCCATAAATTTTAATTTAACATGAGTAGTAAATAATTGTTATCTTGTTCACTGTCGTTAGATAATCTATCAAATATCAAAAACAAACAAATTTATCATAACCACAAACACGGTTTTAGATTCCCTAACCATAAACATTATCACAACTTTGAATTTTAATATTATCAATTTTAACAATTTAAGGTTAACATAATTAATAGCATTACCAACCGTAATACGTATGACAAAAAAATTCTATTCAAAAAACACTGCGACCATATGTTCTTTTATCGAATTTCATCCTTAGAACTATGTGATATATATAATTGTATTAATACATATATTTAAATTCATGTATATATATATATTATTAATTTTTTATTGTATTGTTCTAACTTTTTTTGTTGGTTATTTTTATTTTGTATTTGTGTTTACATCCAGTAATAAATTCATCATATTATCAAATATTTTGTTTTTCTTGATCCCCGAGTGTTACCCAGTGTGTATCTTAAAATCTTTTTTTAACTAATTCCAAATTGTGTGTCGTATGTATGTATGTATGTGTATATGTGTTATAATAATTTACGATTATCATAACTATCTGTGTGCAAAGAGATGTCCGTATAAAATACATACATGACTATTGGTACATTTCATAATCATCGCATTACTATGCAGAATAGCTACGCGTTATAGTGTCGTGTTAAAAAGAACAATTTGTAAGAAACAATAAATGAGGCTTCAGTAACCATTTGGGAGGATCAATGACCCCGTTTGTCGATTTTTCCAGACAACTTATGATGAACGAATAATTTTGAACAAAAGTAAGTTTTCCAATATCTTTTAGATAGAGAAAACTCTTGGCCACTTAAAAAACAATAAAAAGGAAATGTCCTTCACAATATAAGAACTTAACTTGTTTGTTCTTAAAACCTTTTATAAAATTAAGTATATACAATATCGTTTCACAACAATTCAAATTGCTATATATATATATATATATATATACGAGTGAGATTTGTGCATTATACAACTTTATTATATTGAACTATTGACAAGGTTATCAAGTGCAACTTATATTAAAACCATCCGATTCAATGCCAAGGTGTTTTTTATGATCCAGAAATTTAAATTTTATGTAACAGTTTATAACAAATTAATAGCATAATAATATTGATTAAAGTATTATGTGCATATCTATCCTTTACAATACAGTATTAATTTACATGCACCTATAGCTCATTTATGCAATAAATTTAACAATATGTTTTTTAGTTAATAGCTAATCAGTTTATGTAATGTAGTATGCACAGTACACCAAAGTCAAATTTAATATTAATAAAATGCATTTTAACTATTATACTTGGAACATTAATACCTACATACTACAAAGAGAGTTAAAAGTAACTAAAGTTCATTACGGATTAATTTCTATTTTATCTATTTTATGATAGGTATGTATATAATATAGGGAACATAATGTAAACAGAGCAATGTTGACCTTTGACAATTCAGTGTTATTTTAAATATTTTCTTGTAGTGCAGTACTATGTTTAGTAATATGGGTAAAAATTATTGAATTTCTTTATTGTGTAGATATTATGAACAGACACTTAAATAATTTTAAAATTCCAGTAAGCAGTTCTATCAAAAACATAAATATTGTGTCAAACTAATATCTTATATGTATTTTTGTGCAATTATTTATTTTAGTTTTTTATTACAATTGATTAGTATTTTTTCAATATTATTATATTTACATTAAATCTTCATAAATCCAATATTTAATAAATATGTTAGTTGAAATTTAAAAAAATTGTCTATTTTTTAAAAGGTATCATTAGGTTTCTGTATTGCACTCTTTTGTATAGATACCTATAGTAATATTATATTATTACATATTATTATAGATACTTACTGGTATTCTTTGGAAATTACTCAAACTACATTTGAATTGTACTGTTTGTTTACTTGTAATACAACAGGTCAATTAATATATTTATGTATGTAATTTAATAATATGATCATCTATGTTATATATTTAATGACATTGAGTGGCATTAAAATTTTACAGACATTCTTCATGCATATTTTATTTTATTTATCATGTGTATATTAATTTGTGTCTATTACTCATCAATAAAATATTGTAGAAATTATACAGGCTCATAGACAATAATTTGATTTTTTATAAATAGGTCACATGGTATATTTTTAACTGAACATCATATTATCATATTAGATACCTAATCGGTTGTAGTTTAAAATTTAAACTTATTTATATACTAAAACTTAAATATTTTTATTTTTTTTAAAATTTATTTATTTAATTCATATCAATTTATTTTAATTTGATTTTAATAAAAATTCAATTTATAATAATAAACAGTTTGTCATATTATTTTAGATGGAGTTATCTGATTCATCAGGCAGTTCATCAACTGTGACACAGTCTATGTGTCATGTGCGAGCTTCTGAATTATATCCAAAAAGAGATTTAGAAACCGATGAAGGACCTCCAACTCTAGAACCACCATCAGTGCCTTTTATTCCTTTAGCTGGTGAATCTGTTGAATACTTAGGTCGCGGTTCTAATGACACCGTTTTAGCATTATCCAATTACCGTTTTTATCTGCAAGTATTGGATAAAAGTACAAAACGGAGAAGAGGTTTTCAAGACAGCAACATACCATTGGGCCTAATTGAAATGGTTGAAATAAAAGATTTATTCTACTTGATAGTTAGTTGCAAAGATTCACGTACTTGTAGGTAAGCATAATCAATGTATAAAACATGTGCATTAATAAATTTAAGTTAAACAAAATCGATATATTTCTCACGTGGGTGGGCCACTGTTATAGGTGAGAAGTTGGGATGGTAGAGGGGAAATTTAATGTATATCTGTATGCAACGATTAACCATTGCTAACAAAAAAACAATTCTAAGCGGAGTTTGGTTAATAGTGTTGCTTTGTCAACAATATATATATATATATATCATATTATGGTAAACTAATTACATATGCATTATAAGTATATTTCTTTAATAATATATATTTAATATTGTTTTTAATACCAGTTCATTTTTTTTATATAAAATTTGAAATTATCATATTTATTTTAACTAATATGAATACAATATACAATATAAGTATTTAATTGAGTATTTATTAGATTTATTAAGATTTTATTATTTCATAATATTTATTAGGTGTACTTTTACTACGAATGATTTATGTTTGGAATGGTATAAGCGATTATCTCGAGCAATCATATCACCAAAAAATGTTCAAGATGTATTTGCATTTGCATTTCATGCCTGGGCAATCGAAGACCATTGTAATGAAGATATTTCTTCAAATTTGGGGCATGATGGTGACGATGATTATTTTATGAAAGAGGTGAAAAATTAATATTAATTTATGCTAAACATTAAAATATTTTTCATGTTCTAAATTTCAATAATATAAAAACTGTATTATTATTGTTTATATAGATTGAAAGACTAAATATAAGCATATTAAGTGATAACTCTAAATGGCGTATTTCAAAAGTGAATTGGGATTATAAATTATGTGCCACTTATCCAAATCGATTATTGGTTCCTTCTTGTATTACTGATCAGGCATTAGAAGCTGCAGCTAAATTCCGTAGTTCTAAACGTGTTCCAGTGATCGTATGGAGGTAAAATTAGTTATTTCAGTTTTTATAGTAATACTATTCTGTTCTAAACCCTGTGTTTACAAAAATTATAAAAACAGACACAAGGGTAATGGAGCTATTTTAGCAAGGTGTTCTCAACCTGAAGTAGGTTGGCTTGGATGGAGATCTTCGGAAGATGAAGAACTATTAAAAGCAATTGCTGAATCATGCCAAAATAAATCAAAAAAACCCAAAGTAAATGTATATAAACTTAAGTGATTCTTATATAATAAAACTAATATTTTTTGATTTTTATAATTGATCAGAAATTAGTTGTAATTGACGCTAGATCATATCCATCAGCTGTGGCCAATCGAGCCCGAGGTGGAGGATGTGAGTGTCCTGAATATTATCCAGGATGTGAAATACGATTTATGAATTTGGCCAATATTCACGCAGTTAGGAAAAGTTTTCACTTACTTCGTCAATTATGTGCTTCACCTCCAGATCTTCCCAAGTAAATATTTTTAAAATATGTGAACATACTTTCATTATAATAATAATTAATCAATCAATCTGAATAAATTATTTAGTTGGTTCAGTTTATTGGAAAACACGCGATGGTTACATAATATTAGTGGTCTTCTTCACGCTGCAAACACTGTGGCAGCAACTATTGAACTTGAAACACAACCAGTTCTTGTACATTGCTCCGATGGTTGGGATCGTACTCCACAAATTGTATCTTTGGCTGAACTTATGTTAGACCCGTATTATCGAACTATTGATGGCTTTCGAGTGTTGTGTCAAAGAGAATGGTTAGACTTTGGACATAAATTTGCTGACCGTGGTCAAGGTGATGATCCAAATGAACGGTGCCCAGTATTTATCCAGTGGTTGGATTGTGTGCATAATGTTATGGCTCAGTATCCTTGTGCTTTTGAATTTTCTAAATCTTACCTAGTAAAATTAGCACAACACACATACTCAAATCTTTTTGGTACATTCTTATGCAATAGTGGTGCTGAAAGAAAACGTACAGGGATTAATACTGCTACATTTTCTTTATGGAAACATCTAGTTGCATCTGCTGAGTGTAAAAATCATCTATACTCATCACAACAAGATAATGTAATAATTTTTTTATTTATTTAATAGTTTTAGTATTAACCATCAGTAATCAATAGAATTTTGACTGTGAAGAAAAAAAATGCTGTTTAATTGATAATGAACCCTTTACAGGATATTCTGAAAACAGTCTTAAATATTTAATTTCAGATTCTATGGGTTAGTTGCAATGTGAGAGATATGAATCTTTGGAGGGATTTATATGTTGGTCCATTTATAGATAGTCCTCAATTAATAAAGACTTCCGAATTATGTAATTCTTCGTAAGTATTTAAACAGTATGTTAAATGTAGATAAATACTAATTATAAAATATAATTATATTAAAGACATGTCTTCCATGTGTTATTTATTATTGGAGTTAAACAAATATTTTGTAATTATTGAAAAAATTGTTTTTAATAAATTAGATTTTGTTTATATTCCACCTAAGAAATAACATAAATTAAAATATATCGTGTGATTATTTGGTTCATTCACTTATATAATTTTTTAATAACAAATGATTAATTTTGAATAATTTTAACTAGTTTATTTATAAAATATTCAGTCATATCCTGAAGAATAAGATGTATAAATACAATATTTATTTGAATTTGTTTCTATTATTTAATACAAACATATTTAGAATGAAATTCCAGGAAATAAAAATAACAATTTTTGGGCTCAATCAACTTGATATTAAGGTTAGCTTTAGTATTATAAACAGTCCATTTGTCCAACTCTGGATAAATTTTGGAGCTGTCACATATTCTAAAATTAAATAAGTTCAATATTTTATTAAATTCCATAAATTAATATATGACAATTAAGTAATAATATCTCCTGTTTATATTTTGCTGTCCACCAGTCAGTTAGCAATACATTAGCCGCAAAAAGTGTATCAAAATAATTATAATTATTATTTTATAATATTACTATATTGGAGTCTTATTTATAAAAAGTTTTTCAATGAATTTGTTTATTGAATATACAGAATTTACCAGAATAATGGTGTCTTATACAGTGACTCTCATATTAAATTTTTGTTTTAAATGCCGAAACCTTGAATTTACCATATTTATTTGTAAAATATTCATAATAAATGAAAATAAACCACAGAATTCCCTACATTTTGTTACAAAAATGAGTAGAAAATTTTGTGGTCTAGTTTATTTTTAGTTTTTATAGATGTTTTACAAATAAATATGGTAAATCCAAGGTTTTGACATTTAAAAAAAAAATGTGACAAAATCTATTATGAGGGCCATATATAGAGTATACCATAAAGAGGACACCATTTATTTCAGCTCACCCTATGTTTTAAACCATAATAGTGTAATAACTATGAAACTTGCTACACATTTTTTTTATACAATTTATTATTAGTTCATAGTTAAGTATTTTTCATTTGAAGTAACTTAAAAAATTGTATGCATTACTTTTAATTTTTTAAAAATCATGAAGCAATAAATCACAATAACTACACTCTTCTACGGTCCAATTTAGAATTTAAAAGTTTAATTATTTATTTTCAAAACAAATTAATATTATTATTTTTTTATTATCTTATTGTTTATTGTTAAATACAAGCTTATAACGAATAATAATTAATAAAATAGTAACATGAATCAGGTAATAGTTGTAAATCTAAAATAAAACATTAGCATAATGAGTAAGGTTTTAAATTCATAATTGTAGATCCAGATTATTGATCCAAACTAATACTTCTACTGTAAAGTCATGAATATTGTTTACTGTTCCTTTGAATTCCTATTATGCTGTCAGTAATAATGAGATAGATGGATTGTAATTGGGCACTGCAACTACAAACTAGATTATCTCTGATAACCCATTTATGGAGCATATCACCGCATGGCTTGTGTCCTATTTGGATTTTATTGAGAATGACCCAATTAAGTTGTTTCAGTATAGTGCATTGAACTGGAATGAGAGGGCTCTGTATAAGGTTTTGTTTTTCCATTCAGATTCCAATTCTGCAGATCTGTATTGTTGTTTAAAAATTCTCACTATCAGGTGTATTGGTTTCTTGATTTCAATCTGAATGTCTTTTGGTGTGAATTTATATCTTTATGGATTGGAAAAGATGGATTGTTTTATACTTTAACCATTCTCTATGAATGACAACTTTGCGGCGGATATTACAAAGACCTGGGAGTCACTGCGCCAGTTAGGTTAATTAAAATTAAATAGTCCAAATATTATTTTCATGAAATATTTAAGTTGAGCATCAATTTTATGACATTGAGAGATGTTTAGCAATGTAGATGTGGAGACCCCAGTTTTTGAATTGTATTATTTCTGGTTTTAAGTTAGGCAGTGGTATTTTCGATGTTGCTTTTGAATGAGTATTTTATCAAGTATAACTGTCAGGTATCTTGGATATAGTTCATATTTAAGTGATTCCCCTGAAGAGAATTTGACCTTCATAATTTGTCATATGGTTATTTAGATGGAAGAAGGCCACAGTTGTTTTGTCTGTATTGGATATTAATATCCATTGATGCATGTAGATAGACTGCCTCCTAATCCTACATTTTTATTTTAGGTTGAGTATGGATGTTTTAATTGAACCATTAGTATGTAATGATCAGCCAATTGTGATAAATAATGAAGAAATGTGCTTGGACTTTTCAAAATGTGAAGACATTGTACCTTTAGACGATAAAGATGATAAATCGTCAGATACTAATTCTAGTTCAAGTATTATTGCTGAAGAAAATGGAATAGGTAAATAATGTATTCATAATTTATAGGTATTTTTTAATATCAATCAAATTATTTTAATTTTATGCATTATAGAGCGACATTCAATTCAAACCAATTGTGTTTTAAACACTGTTGATGGCTTGTTACCACTAGTAGATGATGTGCAAAATAGACTCCAACAGTTAAATTTGGAACATAAAGTGAATGACTTATTAAATAAAAAAATACAAATTTTTTATTATTGTGTTTGATTTTAGAATAGAGAAGCGGCACTTCAAAATGAATTGCATGTCACTCGACTAGTACTGTTGCGACAAGCGAGTCATCGTTGTAATGGAGTCGAAACAACTACAATGTCAGATGTGAATGGTCTATCGCCATTGGACAAAACTGACGATGAAGTGCGTAAATCATTTAAAATTTAAAAGTATTGGAAACCTTCATTGTGGGTGAACTGATACGTTTATCTAGTAATGTATTAGAATGAGGGTGGAGTAATTTTTTGAAGGTGTCCATGTGTAGCAGCACAGGAGGCGAGACAACACTGTCATGGGAACCTGTGGAGGCATTCGATGCTCAGCCAACCCTGTGGGTACCGGATCATGCAGTTACCCAGTGTATGGCGTGCGACAACAAGTTCTGGCTGGGAAGACGGAAGCATCATTGTAGGCAAGTATAAAATATGTATTGACACTTGATCATAGTATTTTATAATCATTTTAAATATTATAAATGATAATAAATATGTATTTTTTTTATTTTTTATTAGAAGCTGCGGAAAAATATTCTGCGCAGATTGTTCAAGAAATTTGGTTCCATTACCAGCTGAACAATTATATGAACCTGTAAGAGTGTGTGAACCATGTTTTGCGCTTGGCGCTATGAGAACTACTAACCTTTCGTCTAGCACTACTTGTAAACAAGCAATTGTGGACGATCAAAAACGTGTCAACATCACTTTACAGCCAGCACCATCGAACTAAGCTATAACTTATTATAGGTGGAAGTATACTTGTTAAATCAATATATGTATATATATATATATATTGATGTTTGAATTTTTTAGAATAATTAACTTAATTTGATTTAGTGGTTCATTGAATGAACCCCCCAGCAATTTATAATTTTTGTACTATTATAATTTTACCAAATGTATATGAATAAGTTAGCCAAATGAGTAGTAGAAAGAAATCTTTATACATAATGTAAGAATGATTTGATTTTAAGGTGTAGGCTATAACTATAAAATGAATTGATGGTTACCCCACGAGTTGGACTATGTTTTATGCACTTACAAATGCTACTTTATTTTATCTATTTGTTTTTTTTTTTTTTAATGAAATAATAAAGTTAAACAATTGTTGGAAATTTATCAATTGTTATGAAGTATTAGGTATAACTACTACATATCCAATACTAAATTGACTTCTTATATTAATGAAAATTAGATTGTTGATTTTCTGTTCTTATATTGTGTATAGTTAATTAAATGTGTATGTTATTGTATTGAATTAATTAAAATACAAAAATAATAACATTTTGTTTAATATAATATGCATATTGTGTATAATATATATACATATATTATAAATAAATTATGTTTACATGTGTGACGAAAAGAAAATATTTCTGAATTCATCAGGCAATTAGAAAACATAATGAAAATAAGTTTGTCAAAACTATAAATTATATATATATATATCTGTAAAATATGATATACATATATATATATACAATTACAAGATTTTATTTCTTTATTTATATCAGCCATTAATGGCTCTTAAATATAGGTTTTTTTTAACTCTAGTAATACAAAGAATTATTAAACTTACAATTTCATATACAACTTCTAACATCACAGACAAATGGTACAAAAGAAAATATTTCTTTGTACTTAATATATACAAGTTTTCTAAGATATAATAATGAATATTTGTACACAGAGGTTCAACATTTTAAAGAAATTAAAATTTAATATAAAATAATTATAATGTTTCATGTTCATTAGATTAAAATCAAAAAAATTATAGTTAACTTTTTGTTTAAACATGCAAAATGAAAAGAAAAAAAAGTTTCTGATTTGCTCACAGAAGAAATATTTAGAGGTCAGTAGAAATATAATATATAGTTTAAATTAAACTGAGAACCTCAATTATTTAAATCAAAAAAGGAAAAGAAAGAAATTAATAAGACTTGGACAAGGGGCCTACATATACATATATATTTTTAAGGTATAACAATTTTTGTTTTTAATTTTTACACAAATGTAGCAGTCGCACCATTTCTTTTACCATTAAGAGCGACCACCAACCTGGAATTTTTCTATGTCCTCAACACTGAGCATGTTAATATTCTGAGACATAGCTGGCATGTTTGGCAAACGGCCAGCACGAGCTTGTGCCAAGAGTTCTGGAGAAAACCAACGAGCAAGCTGGTTACTGACAGGAGACTGTACACGACTCATACGATTCTTATCACCAGAACCATAGATCATACCTTTATAATAATCAATGTATTAATGATAATTATCATAATTGAACAATTGATGGTCTAATAAATATATATAAATTTAAAATTAATCAAATTAATGTTTTTTTGAATTTCAATATGCAATAAAAAAATGCATATGAAATTTAGATACATTTGATTATTACAAGAAAAATACTTAAATTTATATTGACTAAGAATTATCAGAGATAAAACTCACTGCGCCCGTTCATATTAGGCTGTTGTTGTTGGTGATGTTGATGATGATGATGCTGTTGTTGTTGTTGTGGTTGTTGAGCTCCATGGTACCTAGGATAATTACCACTCAATATTTGCTGAATAGTTGAACTAACAGGTCTATGCAGAAGTTGCTGCTGATGTTGTTGCTGTTGCTGCTGTTGTTGCTGCTGTTGTTGCTGCTGTTGCTGTTGTAGCTGTAGCTGTTGTTGATGTTGTTGTTGCTGGTGCTGCTGCTGCTGCTGCTGTTGCTGTTGCTGCTGCTGCTGCTGTTGTTGCTGCATAAACTGTTGTTGTTGGATTTGCTGTTGCAATGTGTTAATTTGATGTTGTAGAGCATGTTGAGTAGCTACAGAAATAGATAATTTGCATTACACTTAATAAATTGATTTAATAAACAATCTAA
Organism: Cinara cedri; assembly: GCA_902439185.1. NCBI lineage: Eukaryota > Metazoa > Arthropoda > Insecta > Hemiptera > Aphididae > Cinara > Cinara cedri. The sequence continues at coordinate 1,083,618 of CABPRJ010000006.1, forward strand.
TATCTATCATACAAGTAATATTATGTCTACTTACCGACTCTTTCGTCAGGTATATGGTGTTTGTCCACCAAAGGTTCTGAGGCTGAAGTCATTTTACGCAACACCGATGTTGGTGTGAGGCCAATTCTCGGCTGAGACTGAGACTGAGATGAACCCAAGTCCATTGGACCTTCACTGCCATATGATGAATTATGAACCTAACAACAAAAAATAATTAAAAATGTATTTTAAATAATTTTAAAATGTTTTGTTTTTACATTTTCCATCCTTTTATGAGTTTGATCGAGCAATTGTCTTTTTAACATTTGGCTTTGGTATAATGCTGCTTGTTGTTGATATACTAAGTCCTGTTGATTGATCATTCTTTGGGCATCTACAGAAAACAATTCCAATCAAAATAAAAACCAAATGATCATAAAAACAGTTGAATGAAATGTTTATTTAAAACATACTGTTTGAATGTGTTAAAACTTTCATGAGGCAAATAAGAGTTTCACGATAACGAGATTGGTTTGGACTAGTTTTTTTCCATTGTTCTACCAAATGATGTAACAATATTTCACCACGTTTAATTCCTAAATTAAAGAGATATGGTAACAGTAATTTAATATTTAAACAAAATACATTGACCCAGTAGTCATATTAAGACTAAATTATAAAAGGGTTGGCTAGGAATCTTATATCTAGAGTAGGACCCAAACCTTTTATATTTCTATAAAATGAATATTTGAATACACCAACTTTATAAATGTAATATAGTATGATTATTAAGTTTTCTGAAATTAAAAAAAACTTCATAAATTAATATACTATATTAAGCACCAATAGGATGTTTTTAAAAAAAAAAATAGATATAACAGGTCTATTTCTGCAACCTAAATTTTATACTTAAGAAGCCTTTAGCTATTCATACCCATAAGCATTTCTTGTGCTTCACGACTTTGCAATATATCTTTAGTAGGCGTATAGTAGTTCACCATATTTTGCAATTCAATGGGAAGTTTGTAAGGATTCTGTTGTTTGGATTGTTGTTGTTGAACAGCCATAGCTTTTGCAACCATATTTTCGTGTTGCTTTTGTATCTATATTAAAATGTTTTTATTATGGAAGTATATAAATGATGTCTAAGAATATTAACAGGGGATTATTTTTGGTTACACATACCTGTATTGTATTATTATAAATAAATAATAATTTATAATAATACATTACTAATGAAAAATCACATATGAAAATTAATTTGAACAGTTTAAGTTATTATTAAAGTATGGTTTTTCAAATTGGTAGTCCAATACTAAAATCATTATTTTCTATAGTCACTTTTCTTAGTTCATCTTTTCATTGGTTTCACATCCAAAATTTAACCAGCTTACCTTTTTAACTATCCCATCATTTCTTCTTTCCTCAACATGTACATACTCTTAATTCTTCAAGCTATACTTCTTTACGACCTTTTATATATTAATTTCTATACCTTATAAAATCTACTCGCATAACACATTTACTCTAACAATTTTATTTGTATTTTATTACGTATATTTATTACATATTCACTGGTATCACAACAGTTTTAAAACAATTCGTTTTAACCCTTAATGACACCAAATCTGCATCATAATAAACAAAGTAAACGTGTATTTCAATAGATCACCGTAGTATTTTTTTATACTTTTATTATTAGCACAAATTTAAAATAAATATAAATCTACATAATAATATACCTGTTGTGCTTCCATTAATTTCATAACAATATCATTAGGAACCTGCATATTAGGTGGTTGATGGCGGTAATTGTTTGAAACATTTGAAGTTTGTTGTTGACCATACGGACCTATAATAACAATAAAAATATAACTCATATTTTGCAAAAAAAAAAAAAAAATGTTAGGGTATTTAACTGATTTAACATATAATTTGAATCACTTTCAAAGTAAAAATACATACCAATATTATGATTTTGTCCTTGTTGATTAGCTATATAGTTTTGTGGACCATGAGCATTATTTAACATCTGTAATATTTATTTAATTTTATATATTAACTCATGACAGAGTAATTACATATAATATAGTAGTTAAATCATATAAAAGTACCAAGTTTGATACTATTTTATATTAACACTGTTGAGAAATCAGGTATCATTAATTAGTATTCTATGAATTTGATTCTTATGATCATAGCAAATAGAATGAGATGAAACAGGAAAGGAAGGATGGTATTGTTTAGACTTCTGGAGAAATATGTAGGTACATGATAGTAAATGATAGGAGATCAGGAGCGTCATGGAGTCATTAAAATGAGATGAAAGAAATCACAAGTCAGCTATGCAATAAAGTGACGAAAGTGAGAGTATTTAACGTTTTGTGTAATCATAGTCAATGCACTCAATTTTAAGTACACAGGCTGATTGAGAGAGAAATCAATTATGTACCTGCCCAAGAATTAATTGGTCCTTAGCAAGAAAAGGATGTCAAACTATTACATTATATTAAAGAATTGAGCGAATAAACACAAAATAAAAAGTAGATAGTTTGACTTAGGAGCTGAATATCTTCATGCTACGGTCTGATAAAGCCAAGGACTTTAAGAGCTCTGCTAATTATTAGACATATATGGTTGTCAAACTTCAAGGTAGGATAAAATCATTATGCACTGGCAAGTTGTAGTCTATGGCGAATGGAGTACACACCCATAAAGTGAAGATATTAAACTTGGAGTATATGATAGCTATTAGGAGTATCAATTTCATATATATTTTTATTTCATCGACAAAAAGAAAACATTTTGCTTTAATTATTAACTAACAGAATTGACAAATAAAATAAGGTTGAGACTATTGTGATACACCAAATGGAACTTTAGACAAAGACAAAATCAAATTAAGCCATTATGGACTTCCAATTTTTTATTTAATTTACTGTTAAATGATAACTGTTTCAAAAGTTATAAGAAGATATAATACCTGTAATATGGAATAGTTTTCAGAGCTGTTCATTAGGTGTCCATCATTACTAGAGTTTTCATGTTCATGTTGGGACATCTAAATATGAAAATAAAATAATTATTAAATTAATTTTAAAAATGTAATATATTATATAAATATATTAAAAAATAACAATAAATTAGAATTTTATTTTTCATCTACACTACATTTGTAGTGACTTGCCTTCATATTTGGTAGTTTTTTAAATTTCATTTCATCATGGAATTGAATATTACTGTGTGGTGGTGAATAACCATTTTGTTGTCTACTAGACATGCGTAATCTAGATTCAATTTCTTCAAGACTTTGAACCTTACCATTTACTTCTATTTAAAAAAATGTATTAACAATAACCATTTAAATATATCTACTTTATACTTAATGAAAATTACCCAAATCACGTATGGCAGCTTTAGGATCGGGCAACTGAGGTGCACTTGCTTTGATAACATCCATAATAGCCGGGGGAAGTTTATTATTTTCACTCATAGTGATAGAGTCATATGCATTTGTTATACTTTTTGATTCATTTAGGCTATTGTTTTTAACTATTCCCATAAGTATTGATGATAACTGTCTAGGATCTTCTTCTATAGTATCTGTTACTCCTTCTACAAACATAAATATTAATTTTAATTCATTCAATTAACTTTAATTGTACAAAATGATCATACTGTTTATTCCAGAATTCAATAATTCAGTAGAAGCTGATGAAGACGCACGACTACTATCATGTGTAGTAAACCATTGACGAAAACGTGAACCAGCTGCATCAGTATCTCCTTCTATTATATCAGGCAAATAATCTGGTTTTAAGAAGTCGTCAATATTGAAATCATTGAACACGGTGTCATTTGTTTTATGCTCAGCATCATATGCCTGAATGAATTCATTTCCACTTATTGATTCAGAATTTTTCTTAGTTTGGTCTTCTGAATCATTCTATTTATAATTTGAATAAATATAATTGAAATGTTAATAATTTATAATTTAATGCTGCTGATGGATGTGCCCTTGTTTAGGAGAAAAGTTAAAAGAACAGACATCTAGAGTAATTAAATTTATATCTGTACAAAACTATAAATCATTGCTAACAAAAAGGATTCGGAGTACAGAATATTATTTAATAGTTTTTATCTCCCTTGTTGCCAAAAAAAAAAACCCAAAAATCAATAAAAATGTCAGTTTTTCAAATTTATTGAAAATTATTTCTAAGAAAACTATCAAGAACAATTAACCTCCCCAAAGTGCTAACTTGACTAAAAATACTAAAAATGTCTACAAGTTTTTTATTGGAATAAGATCTTTAGTAGAAAAATTGTATACAAACAAAAATAAAATACATAATAAAACTAATACATCCCTTGCTTTGCCCAGAAATTTAAAAAAAAAAAACTTACATTGGGTTTGTCAGCTGTTGGCTTTTTCTTTTTATCCTTATCCTCATCCTTGTCTTTTTTAGTTTTCTTGGATTTATTTTCATTTGTTCCCTTAACAGCAGCTGCTGATTCTGTAGATGTAGAGTCAGATGGGTTTTTTTTTGTACGAGCAGCTAAATATTAATTATGTTTTTATTAAATAGATTTAAAATATTTTATTAATATTTTTATCACTAAAACTAAAATGATTAATTTACCAGGTTTAGTTTTTTTCTTCTTTGTTTTGTCAGTGGGGGGTTCTTCAAAACCTCGTAACTCAATAGTATCATGTTGTGAAGTTGGACCATCTATTTATTAATGATTGATAACAAAAGAAGTTAGATTTGTGTCATACTGAACATTAAAACAAAATTATACATTATATTATATACTCTATCTTCTTCTCTTTTACTTTCATTTCAGTAATTTAGGGTTAGCCACTCTCATCCCAAATTTTCACTTGACCAATCTCCCATCTCTTACATAATGTCTATCTTTGAGCGTACTCATATCACATCTAACCACTACTTTTTTGGCCTTCTACTTCCTTTTTTCTCATAACATACTCAAATAACCATACCAGTATATTTTCTCTTGATTTTGTATTATTAAAACTATGCATATGCAACCTCTTATTTACGCTTTACTTATCATATTTTCTCTCGTGCCCTCATTCATTCACCTAAACATTATTCCCATCTCTGATACACTCATTCTCTATTCTATTTTTCTATCTATTTAAATTTCCAAACTATAAAACATAGTCGAGCTCACCACATTTTTATAGAATTCACTATTCAAACTACTTACAATGATTTTTACATTGGCAATCAACCTGAAGCAACCTTATTTATCTTTTCTTATAACAGGTAGTGGTACCAAGGAAGTATCTGATTCCCACAGGGATAATTATATGCTAATATACTATTTGTTTAGTTGACAATATAATAGAATGTTAAAATATGAACAAAAAACTTACCAGTCATCCACTCTGGTTCCTCTTGTGTTCGATAAGAATCATTTCGACGTCTATCAAAATTTCCAGAGCCCTTAAAACGATCATAATTTCTATGGCGATCTGATTCTCCTCTGTCAAACTCAAAATCTTTTCTACGAGGTTCTCTAAAAATTTTAAAAATAAATAAAAGCAAAAAATAATAAAATAAAATACAAATTAAAAATACAAACATTGAGTTATGAGACGAAGATTCTCGAAAGCCTCCTTTACCAAAATTATAATTATTTGCAATTCCATTTTCTGATTGACGATAACCAGTCTCCCAAGAATCTCGACTCATTAACCGACCACTGCCAACTCGTCGAGGTTCTCTAACAGGATCCCTAAACATATATTTTGTAATAAGACATTACAAACATTAAAATGCATCTCACCTTTCAACATACGGTTTAGCCGCTGATGTATTTAAAGGACTATTTGAACGTTTAGGGCCACTAGAAGCATTCATAGTTACAAAACAACCAGAATTGAAACTACGTCTTTGAGGACTCAAAACTATATCTTGATCTTTTTTCAAGCGATCTTTTGCATCCTGTGGTTTTTTCTAATTTACATTAACACATAATTAAACAATTGTACAAGTATTGTTTAACATCAGTAACTTATTGTTTCCATGTTATCAATACATCAATTAGTAAGGTATTATTCATAGTAAAACACTTTATATACTTAAGATTATAATATTAGGTTAAAATATTGCCAAATTAAACCAAATATTGAATAATAATTTAAAATGTATTCAGTTATAATTTAATATTTGGAACTATTTCAGTCATACAGAGTTTAGAGTAACAACAAATTATAATTCATAATAGTTATAAATAATAAATTAGATGCATTAGAAAAATTATTAAAAGAACAACACTTAAATAAATACTAGAAAATAAACAATAAAAGATTTAATACTAGAAAAAAAAAATAATAATAAGGTAAATCTAGTGACAAAATAATTTACGTTGATTTAAATTTAGATACATAAGTTGAAATTATATTATAAATTTAAATTGATAGCCAGCGCTTAAAACAACTTAACTATTTACTTAAAATTTCAGCCTATTTGTATACATATAATAATAACAAATATAAAACCAATTTGATTAATTATAAATCTTTATTTTTGTACTGAAAATATAATTGTATATAATACTTAGTGTATTAATATGGAATACAAGTGTAGAATGTATTTAATATAAATATATAGTATATCAAACTAATAGTTGTTTGTGTTAAGTTTTCTTTTATTGTTCAATGCATGATATAAAGGAAAGGAAACGCAAAAAAAAAATATTGAATTAATAAAATAAAGATAGACTCAATTTTAAAAATAGACTATTATGTTATAATAAAACTGCTTTAAACAATATACTTTATTAAATAGGTACTACAAAAACTTACTTCAATTTTGATTTCGCCATTTTCTGTTGGTTGGTTGGGCCATGGTGGTAAATCAAATGCCACTGTCTTGGTATTAACAGCTGATTTACCGCCAGCTACAGGTCTACTTCCTCTATAAAAAAGTTTATTATTTCATATGAATTTAAAATTACACTAAAATTAATTAATGTAATTTTTAATGTTTTATAAAACAAAATAAAATGTTTACACTTTTATACATAGGTACAATTTTATATATAAGTATAAAGTTAATTATCTAACTACTGAAAACTTACTTTCGAGTTTTACCAGCAAGTTCTAAATCCAGGTCGGGGAAATTGTCTAAAAATTTTGGACGCACTTTGGAAATCCCTAAATTTTGTAACTCCAACAATTCTTCTTTGGGATATCTTTGTATCGACTGTTTAAATCTCACTACTTTAACTTTTTCTTCAATAGATGCTCCATTTTCCATTTCACTTGTTGATATGCCTATAAATTACATTTGAATATTTTACAATTTAATAATAATAAAATTAATTATTTTTAAAATATTAAAAATTTTCAATTTCAATCCAAGTATCCTTCTATTATAAATAAAATATGAATAAATACACACCTAAACATTTTTTAAGACCTTTCATATTTACACTATAATTATTTAATTGTTCTTCAGGAATATTTTCTTTAAAATGAGACGAGGTTTTTAAAACTTTTTTTAATATAGGACCTTGAATACTAGAGTACCGCTTGCGATTTTTATTAACTCTGCTATTCATGATTTAAGTTTTTTTTTAAATGACTTAATACTACACAATCACAAATTAAAATAATGTATACATATATATTGTAAAATTAAAACATTAAATATGAACAATAAGCATAAAAAAAAAAAATATGGTACAACCATAGAAAAACAAGACTAAAAGTTGACTGAATAATGAATTATTCTCGTTGATAAAAGCAAGTTGAAATTTCTTAAAATGATTTTCTATTAATAAATAGCAAGTGGTTGATTTCCCCCATGTTATATTAGCATTATAAATATTATGACATTGTTATCTTATTACAAATCAAATGAATTCTATAAAATAGCCAGTCATATGCTCATATTGTATAATATTATTATGGACTAAAATGGAAATTCACTGCTTTGGATCCACTTATTTAAGTAAAATAAAATAAAATCTTGAAAATATATATTCAAAAAAACCAACCTTTATTTACTGTTATATATACCTGTGTACTAACTTTACTATTGCACCCAACTATATATTTGCTAAAAATAAATTATAATTTAAAATGTAATTTATATTACTATAATTCGATCAATGAACTTGTATTGAATAATAACTATTTTACATTGTATTTAATATCTGTAATTATATTATTATACGTAATAATTACCAAGTTTAGTATGAATATAAAACAAAATGTAGAATTATTTTAATTATATTTAACTTCTAGTTTTTGTCCAACTAATCATAACAATATTATAATAAAGCATTTATAGTAAAAATATATACAAATTATTATGTAAATTTAGTAATAATAGAATTTAACAATATGCCAACCGTTGAAACTATAAGTTTCTAATATTATTTGTATTAATTTAGTACACTTTGATTAAATTATATATTGTGCATGTTCATGAAGAATGAAATATTATTATAGCACCTACAATAAAACATTATAATTATTAATAAAAAATTAAAAACTAATCTGCCTTTCTCTACTCAAAATCTAAAATTTGATTGATATTTACTATAATTTACTAGAAGTATTTAAAAAATAATAGTATATTAACTCAAAAATATTATAATTCACTTTTAAATAAATCTACCAACAGTGTCTTTGCCAGAAGTATAACTATTTACTGCATAATCATGAAATAAACTAAAATAACTACGGAAAACCCATTTTGTACAGTATCACTTTTTTCAGGTCCTATTTATAGGACAAAACAGAGGAGTGATCAGTAGATACAGATAAAGTTTTTCTTAACGTTTTTGAACTTTTGATAATTATACTATAAATAATAGGCCCCACAAAACAGTTTTTACAGTTAAATTACTTATGGTGTGATATTCTCGTTAAGTTAAGAGTTTTTTTTAGTTTCATGAACACAAAATAATATTAATTTAATTTAATTAAAATATATAAATGAAGTCCCTACTATACAACCCCCTTTCATCATTCTAACATTTTTTTATCTTACAATTTAGGAGTTAAAATAAAAAAAGTATTAGTCAGTTTAAATTGTATTATAATACGTAGATACTTAGGTATTATATATAGATCACAAATCTATGTTATTTAAATAATAAATAGAAAATGATTATTTTGATACTATAGAACATTACAAAACAATAATACATATTTTGAAATAGATAACAAAAATGGTTGTTAAAATCAGCTAGATTTCTATTAATATTACACATGTTTAAATAATCAAAATTAAACATTTTTATCAAATAAATTAATTTATCAAATAAATTTTTGTAGAAATTATAGCAATATTATAATTAAATATCTAATAATAAATAAATATTGATCAATAGAATACAATATAGGAATCTATAAGTAATATGAATAATTGGCCCTTGTTTAACTATTTAAATGGGTAACACCCATTTAATGGGTGACTTACACCCACTTCAGTGTCAATTTTACAGAATATAATGAAAGGAAAATAATAAAATTAATTTAAAAACATTCTTAAATTTATCTGTATTATTCAACTGTGTTTAAGTAAAAGTTTTATCAATAAACAATATATTAGGAACCTCCATGTAAATAAATTCATAAAATGTCATTTAAAATTGTTGAACACATTGATTCATTGAAATATTTAAAACTAGGTTAGCCTATTATTAAATATTAAAATTATTCTTCATAAGGTTAGTTTATTATTTAAAATCTGTTTATGTCAACATTTTTGAATAGGTACATCAATTTCACAGTAGATTTCAGTACCTATAGGTACATTTTCAATTAATTCAATTCCTTAACGGATATATAAATTCTGATCAAAATGAATATACCTACTAAAAATTAATAAAAATATAATTTTCCTTGAAATCCTGATATAATTTTACACTAGATTAATTATTATTTTTTTATAAATATATATATACCTACAATTAATCTCCAATATTATGCAGGTATTCAAATGTACTGATTAATATTTTTAATTAAATAGGTAAAATGAGTATTTCATTATTCCATTTAATGAGAACAATAATGAATTAAAAGCAGCTAAAATATAAGATATCATTTAATTATTACTTGTATTAGATATACGATAAATTAGCAAATTATGGTCAATGAGTAAATCAAGGTAGTCAAAATTCCTAAAAGTTGAAAATTGAATGTTGAAAATATATTAATTTACATTCAACTTACAAGAAGCTATTATGTAGATTCAGCAAAATTTAATATTATAAAATATATAAATATACATAATAAAAGAATTATAAAGGTAATTTAAAAAAAAAAAACATGCAGAAAGTACATTTATTCCACAATTCATAAAACTAATATATTAATGAAAAATATTACACAAAACATTTAATAGGGAGAACTAATACCAAAACATCAATAATAAATTTAAATTAATTTACAAACAGGCATTCATTATTTTAAGGGCTCTAATTTTCTATGAATATGAATAGCATACTTTTATTAAATTAATTAAAGTAGGTTCGGGGTAGGTTGTTAAGTTAATAATACAATATTTACAACAAAATACTCTTTCTACGCTTACCTTTTTTAGAATTGATAAAATTTAACAACGTTGAATCAGACTGTTCGTTATTGTTTACCGATTCAGACATGTTGGTGAAATCTTCACAATAATAAAACGATTAAATATTCTAATGCCGTTTTTAAACGGGTTCCAACATGTATGAATGGAATGAATAACGCGTTCGCGTTGTTTTTTTTTTTGTGGTTCAGACGAGAACAATAATAATTAACAAAAAAAAAAATAAACCCGAACGGATGGTAACTGGATGATTCACACAGAAACAACAAAATCCTAACAAGACGGTTATTAATATTATTATCGAACTGAATAGTGATAACTTATGCAAATGCTGCGGAAGCAAATGCTGCTGCGGAAGAAAATTTAAACGCGTATGTCAACGATACTGAAATAACAATACAACAAAACAAACCGAATTTATAACATAAAAAAAAATAATAATAAAAAAATAATAATAATTCGTAATTTGTTCGTTTTTAACGAGAAACAAGACTTTAATATATTACAATACAAAAAAAAAAACGTTTACTTAAACAATAACTAAATAAAAAGTTCCCAAGAGAGGATTGATATCGGAGAGCGACATAAACGAGAACAAGCAAACGGGGAAATGAAAGTATCAAAGTATGGAAATTTTTTTCTCTTCAGGATATACAGGATGCCCGATGATGGGGATAGTTGAGGTGGCAGGTGGGTAAGATTTGTCTCATGGAAGAAATACAAATACACATGCTAGATAACGTTATCTAACTACAGTTTTTTGTGATATTTCCGTTTACTGTTTACTAAGATTTATTTTTTACCTATACTCACTACTCAGATTTCTGTGTAATATATTATATAGAAGTCTGTGTACGAATATATAGTTTATAAATTATAAGTATAAAATTGTCTCTTTCTATGCCTACATTCTTTCAACATTTCAAACTACAACTTTGAACTATGAAGTCTTCTATGTTTTGATAATATATATTTAACATTTGTTCAATTGTGTACTACTTTACATTTGTAAGTAATATTAATTTCAAATTATATAGGTATACTAATTTAAAAATTAATTGCTTGTATAGTTTACTATAAATAATGTAGACATTATTAATAAATATTATTGAATAAAATAAGGTAAATTAGTCTTAATTTTAATAATATTTTTGAAAACACTATTTATTAATTTTAAGTAAATTATTGTAATGGAAGAAACAATAAATCACAAAAATGTATCAAATGAGCTGGAAGTAAATGAGTTTTATTTTGAAACCGACTTTTATTTATTGAAAAGCAATAAAGATTATAAAAATTTACTAAAATCATTGGCTATACTTGAAGTCCAAAGATGTGCAACAATTCAAAATCTTGAAAAACTTGCAGTGTTAAAGGATCATTTGTCAAGAAATGCATGTTTAACATTAAAACAAATTTTAAAACGTGAAGACATAAGCACATTAAAGACTATTAGTATTCATGATTTACCTACTATTGATTGGTCAATTTATAAAATAGATGATGAAAATGAACAACCAAAACCAGTATGCGATATTAATTTACGGTTTAAAAATATTCCCGATAAACAAGAAACATCTACTGTCACCACAGCTGAAGTGGAAAAATCCGAAACCTTTAAAAAACCTTGGACTGTGGAAGAACAACTACGTCTCGAAGAACTTTTAGTTGATTTTCCACCAGAAAGAAATGAAAGTAATAGATACAGAAAAATAGCTGAAGCTCTGGGTACAAGAAATTTGCGACAAGTATGTAGTAGAGTACAGAAGTATAATATGAAAATGAAAAAAGTAAGTTCTATAAAATCTATTAATGTAAATTCAAAAACCCTGAATAAAAAAATTGTGTCTCTTAGTCATAAAAATACTGGTGCGTTGTTGAAACCGACTACATTTATACCATCTACAACATTAGTAGATGATGTTGATGTTTATAACGCCAATCGAAATAATTTAAATATTAGTCACAAAAATATTGAAATGAATAAAAATACAAAATTAACAATTCTTGAGGAAGTATTAAAAGACAAGATTTCTAGAAGCGATTGTCCTATTGTACATACTAATTTCAAATGTTGTGTATGTGAGTCATCTCCTATTGTGGGAACAAGGTGGAATTGTAGTGAATGTCCAAGTATTGGCAAAAGTTCTGATTTTTGTAGTGATTGTATAGTTGATATGGTTAAAAACATTGTTGAGAAGCTTCCTCATCCATTGGACCACTTAGTTATTCCTATAAGAAGTATTCAAGTGAATGATGATAATGTTATCAACAGCCTTGCTGATCCAAATTATGCACCATTAGTATTTAATACTCAAAACTATTTAGATCCAAATTTTATGGTGTAAAATGTTAATATTTACCTATCTAATAATATTTGTATTTTTCATAGATTTACATGCCAGATTGTCAATTAATTAATATTTGTTAATGTATAAGACAACTTTTAATTAATAAAGAACTGGTTTTATATTTATTGTTTATTAAATAAATTATACTTTATACCTACCAATACCAATTATTTTGTAAATTAAATCAATTTTTCCTGTGTATTCATATTTATTTGGCACAAAATGAGTGCTATGGAAAGTGTGGAAAGATTTTAATATGAACTTATTTTTATAGATTATTATATCTTAGTGTTATTTTTCAACTAAAATAAAACAAATAAACAAATTTATTGAGCATTTAATGGCAAAAACACAAACCAATAAGTATTCATACTCACACAGTAAGACTTCGTTAGTCTGACAATCTCAGTAATCTAACACTTTTTTCTTCCTTTTTATTGTACATGAGAAATATCATATAAATTTGACTTTCAATACAACATGCATGTATTAATAAAAATAGAAAATGAATTATTTTATTATGAAGGAATATGAGATGTTTTATCTTCTTTTCATCTTCAATAACTTGGTTGGTTTACAACAGTTCTCTCTTGCTTCTCTTTTATAACTTAATTTGTTTAACTCCTGATAGTTATCCTTTCGCATGTCTATCATGATTTGTTTCATATACCATTCCATCCTTGGTCTTCTTCCAATGTAACATTCTACGTCTCTTCCAACTTTAATAGTGCACCATAATTCTCGTTTTTCCTTTATTCTAAATAATACTGTTTCGTTTGTTATTCTTTCAGTCCATTCAATTTTGCGATAACACCACATTTTAAAGGCTTCTAGTTTACTTCTCTCTACTGTACTGACCGTCTTGTGTCTACGCTTCACTACCATTTATGGCAATACTCCACACATATATCTTTAGCTTTTTACTTGGCTGTAAGGTTACACTATTGGTGATCAATAGCAAACTTATATTTTTCTTACATAAAAGTATTAAAATGTTGAAATCGTATTTTGAAGCTATTTTTGAGCGTTTTAATTTTTCGAGTATTTATGTTATATGTATTTGGTAGGTACTTTGTAGATAAAATAGTTAAACTTAACAGAAATGTTTGAAAATTTGACACGAAGTTACGATAGGTAGAACTTATCTGTGAAAAATCCATTTTATTTACATTGTAAGTAGGAAGTTTTGCAGGTCTTCCTCAGTTTCTGCACAAAAGGTAATGTCATCGGTAAACCTTAGTACGTTTATAGTTTCTCCGCCTATTCTCACTCCTTGCTTAACTTCTACGACTTAATTCTTTCATTAATTCCTCAGTGTATAAATAAAATGTAACCTTGCCTTACAAGCTTTTAGATTCTGAGTGGAGTGAAGAAGCTTATAGTTCTCATTTAAGTGGGAAAAAACGTAGGAAAATGTACAATTTCAAGATTTCATTATTTTAAAAAAACACGGACGACGTTTTCTACCAGAAAAAATGTGTTAATCGAAAAATCACAATATACCTTTTTTTTTTTTTACTTTCTTACGGTATCATCACTAAAACTTTGATGAATTTTAATTTTTGGGAGTTGTTTTGCTGTAATTCAGTTATAAATACACATAAAGATCTGAAACTTGGTAATAATACTCATATTTGACTTACCTAGACGGGATAAAATTTTCAAAATTATCGGACGATTTTTTTTTTTTAATAAGCGTTTTGAAATCAAATTTAAATGAAAATCGCGAAAAAAATTAAGGCACTTCAAATTATGTATATTACCTTCCCAACTTCTCACCTACAACAGTGGTCGCTCCCATTCTCAGTATCAGCTCTTTTATTATTATTATTATTATTTTTTTTTTTTGAATATGTGTATATTGCCGATTTAAAAACGATGGAAAAGTCAGAATAAAACGAACTGGCTAAGTTTCGAAATTTTAGCTTTTTGAAGTTCCGATATTATGCATAAATTATAATATGTTATGTTAAATAACTCTATATTGTACTAAATTAAGCATATTTGTCGTGATTTGATGGTTATTGATGCCTATTATCATCCTAAAGGTTCCGAGATCAAACCAGTGTTTGGAAAAAAAATTTTTTTCTACTGTACCCAACTTTTTTATCAGAAATCTTGCTTTGATTTTCAAACACTTTTCTGAAAGGAAATCGGTGTAGGTGATAATTTAGGGAGGTCATGTTTCAATTTTTTCAAGAGTTTTCTCTTTAAATGTGAAAAACCGAAAAAAAAATGGTATAATAAAAATAATATCACTAAAATATTACAATTTTTTTGTCTGTGTACAACTTTTCCACCAGCAATTTTACTCCAACTTATAATGATGAAAATTTTTCTAAAAGGAAATTTTACTGATGCGGTATTTTAAAGAGGTCTTTTTTCAATTTTCTAAAGAATTTTACCAGCTAATATGAAAAACTGGGGAAAACATAGGAAAATCAGTACAACATTAAACAAATATTATTACAAAAAATATATAAAGCCTATTTAATTATTTTACTGTAATATGACATATATATATTGTCGAAAAGCATCACTATCAATTGAATTCCGTTCAGAACCGTTTGTTCGTTAATAATGGTTTATCGTTGCTTACATGTATATATTAAATTAAATTAGACCATGACTTCCTACAATGTTACCCTATTTTTCCTCGCCTACTATTGCATTCCAATCACCTAAGATTATAACATTCTCATCTGCTTTAGTCATCGTCATTACTTCATTTATTTTATCGTACATTTCTTCAATTTTTTCGTCACTATATGTTGACGTTGACACGTATATTTAGCTAATCATTATAATAGCAGGTTTAGAATTAATTTTGACCATGATAATCCTATCCGAACATTGGCAATAGCTGATCACATTTTCCCAACACTATCTATTCATAATGATACCCACTCCAGTATATCATTGTTCAACCCTGTATTTATGAATCTGTATTTATTATTTCAAAAATCACCTGAATCAGGCCATCTACGTTACTTATTATCATGATATAAATATTTAATATTCTCAATCCTAGATTTAAATCTCTACATTTTTCATTTCTTCTCAAGTATCTAACATTCCAAATGCCCACACTTTTATAGTTTTATTTTGATTCACTTAGGGCATCTCCACTCGGACATCCGAATAGAAAATTATTTTACATCCAGACATTTTTGCAATGAGTTGACAATCCATAACTGCAAAAACCAGGGATAACAAAGTGATGGTCTCCCGTTTTCTTCCACTTTACAATTTTGCAACCGTTTAGATGGCTACCATCTACGCCTACAAATGTTTGGCGTGTGATTGTACCGATCTCCTTGATCTCCTTCCACGTCCAATACTGGAGCAGCTGCTTCCCTTCTCTAGACCTCTTAGTCCTCTTTTACGACAAACTAGGATTCCTTTGGGCCTATTCTATATCTAGACCCAGACAAGTTATGATAAAATAAAATAATGAAATTTAAAAAAGTAAACTTTAGTATCAATAAAGACTTAAATTGAAATTTTTAAAAATTTACTAAACAAATACAGGTATGATTAATATTGAAATATTAAACATATATTAGATATAGATTTATATAAATTAATGAGTTGACTTAAACTTGAATACATTTTTGTAATGAAAACAATAGGTATCAACTTTTAATATATAACTAAAACAAATAATTTAATAACATATTACGAATCATAGGACACTGTAATAGGCAGAAAGTTTTGAAGAAAAGGAAATAAAGTAATTTTATTTGTATACCTACAAAGAGCTATTAAATCATTACAATCAAAAAATCTATGTAGAACTCAGTAATTTGGTACCTAAGGTGTTGATTGTCTTTTTTTCTCGTGTGGTCAAGATAACACAAAAATCAACTAAAAAAATGTATCTTTATTTGTTATAAACTATTTTAAATTTGTTGAGTAATCTGTTGAGAATCTAGAAAAATTATGTTTATTTTTTTTCTTAACTGTGAACCTCTTTTTTACCAACGATTATCATAGTTTAATGATAGGTAATACTTTTTCTGAAGGGAAATCGGACTGAGGAGGTACTTTGGGGAGGTAATGTTTTGATTTTCTTAAGAGTTTTCCCAATAGATGGGAAAAACAGGAAAATAGATACAACATTAAACAAACATTATTAAAGAAAATACATAATGCATATTATGTAATTATTTTACTATAATATGACACATATATATATTGTTGACAAAGCATCACTATCAACTGAATTCCGCTCAGAATCGTTTTTTTCATAAGCAATGGTAAATCGTTGCTTACAGATATACATTCAAATTTTAAATTACCTATAACAGTGGTTGCACCCGTTCCCATTATCCAAGGACAGTTTTTTGTAACTTATGTTTTATCCTAGAAATCTTGTTTCAATCCAAAAGTAACATGTGACCTTTTTTGCTAAGTTGGTAAGTAAACCGCCATTTTTTGATTTTCTGTGTAGTTTCTTTAATAATTGAGAAAAACCGAAAAAATATATAGAAAGAACCGAACAAATTAATAATTTAATTATTTTCAATTTTGCTTATTATTGTAATTTGTAATTCAGTTAAAAACACTCGTAAAGACTTGAAATTTCGACAGAAAACTTATAATTGTCTTTTCTAGACATGGTAAAATATTCAAACCATTTGAGCCATTTATGTTTTGTGAAATTTTTACATAATTTTTATTCGGTAGGTACTCTGTGAATAAAATTGTTAGATCAAACAGTATGCTTGAAAATTTAACATGCGGTTCATTATAAGTTGCACTTTGAAATCAAAAAAACTAATAAAATTGACTATAATGAATTATTTTTTTTATATACATATTTTAATATTAAATTTTGACGAAAATAGTAAATATTACGGCCTCTCAAAACATGTATAACTTTTCACTTACAACATTATCCCATCCATCGTATGAAGTACCTATATCTGTCTATTTTTCAATCAATGTTGAAATAAAAAGCTATCATAGTGTTATCAGAACCTATATTGAACAGTCTTCAAACATTTATTTAGACTTTGGAATCTAGTTATCACTAAAGGAGACTCATGTCCAAAATATAATTTTTACAAAAATTTACATTAAGGTTTTTTCTTTGCTCCTCACACTAGAACTATGGGTCTACCTAAGTCTCAGACAGGCAATTATATACCAGATATAGTTCTGTGACTTGGTACAAGCACGGCTAATGTTAATGTTTGGAAAAATTAGTTTAAAATAAAAAAGAATAAGTGTACAATTTTTATTTTCTAATTTTAAAATTACACAAACATTTACATTTAATAAAATACACAGCCTTATGAGGAATTCAAATTTCAAAGCCTATTTTCCAACAATCACAAAATGTGACATTGCCACATTGGCCTTTCTTGCATCAAGCCATAGAGTTTAATTTTATTATTTATTATTACAGACTACAGGTAAATAAATATTTTAAGAACTGTTTTTTGTGCGTCTGATTTAAAGAAAATAGGGGTACATCACATTAGGAAAACGATAGCGTTAACGTTGATACGTAAATGTACTATATACGTATATGTGCTTACATCATAAATAATGCCTATATTGTATGATAATCATACAATGTAAAACAGGCTAAGTACCACGATTAAAGATATATATCTTAAACTGTGCTAAGTACCTATGTTTGTAATAAAATCTATATGATTAATATAATATTTGAGTCTTCTTGGACGCCAAACTTTTGAAATTCGACACCAAAATAGCACCAACCTTTTGTGTGAAATTCGTAATTGCTTGGATAATATAATTTAAACGAAATTTTTATTACTTACGGTGACACCATTTAAAGCCACCAAACGTCCCGAAATAAAACCACCAGATAACGACAAAGAGATACTCATAAAAACACCATCATCATAATGATTATAACATAATTCACCTAATTCGAGTATCAACGACAGCCAAAAAACTATCATACAGCACTACCAACAGAATATTATTCAAATACACATTTGATAATGTATAAATATGGTCAAAAAGCCACCCGAAAATTAATCATGCGACATTTAGTCCCGTGAAAACGTGATAACACACAATAATATCAATCATATATTATTTATCATATATTTGGATACGATAACTAAGGGTATTTTTTTCCGCAAAAATTCACTGAATCATTTATATTCATGTCACTAGTTGAAATGGAATTTAGGTATTTTAGTATAAAATGTTTGAAGGGGGAGTATTGACTTATCGTATCGAAATATATGATAAGTTAAGTTTGTAGAGTTGAATGTTGTCAAGCCAAATATTAATATAAAATTGTAATATATTATTATTAAATATCTTATGGTTTTAATATATGTGTGTATTATAATTAAAGCCATTTCCTTGAAATTTTGTATACGTGTTCATCGTACACTTATATAATACAATAATTAATTCTTCCAAAAACCCAAATTCATAAACTTAAATAATACTTGATCCAGCCAATAATTTATTACCATCAGTTTTAAGTGGTACCCATCTGTAAACATATATTATCAGGTCTATGGTACCCACTCCGTTCTATTCTGTGTTTAGTCTAGCAAAACGTCATAACTTTACTCTCTTCGGTGCCATTGAAAACTAATTTAATTTTATCTAAAATGTTGTATAGGTAATAAAATTTAATAAATAATAATTACAAATGACAATGTATAAAATGTGTAAATTATATTTCATAATCATAATATACAATAAGAACAAATTGTTATCAATATAATAATTTAATGTTTGACTTAACGTACACCAAATATTTGATCATGTGAACTGGGTGATTTTAAATTCTATAATATATATCCAATTACAAAGTTGGTAATTTTGTCAGATGGCGTTTTGTTCGATTTTGATCGCGTGGCTTTATGTCGGGCGGTTATTTGTCGGATGACTTTTTGTCGTGCTTGGATGACTTACTATTTAGTAATTCCTCTATGTTACTACTATTGGTACTACTGAATTTATTAATATGATTACGTCCCAAGGTTAGATGGAAAACTCATAGAATACTCTGTGCTCTAGGGCTAGGGTTATACTGATTATTTTCTTAATACGTGATTGTCAGTACAGTCTTGTTCTGTTTTATGATTATGAGATTTCTCGTATTAATACGATTTGATAATAATTTATAAATTTCAGTTTTAAAAAATTTGATAAATGAAACTATTTAAATGTATAGAAGCATTTATTTCATACAAAGAAGTTACAATTTTTATGCTAGATGAGGCCTTTGAATACCGTAAAAAATTAATGTAATTGTTTTTCACATAAACTTCACGAAAAAAAGTAATAATTGTATATTGTAAACACCAATAACTACTGACCTGTATGATGGCTGTTAATAGACAGCAGAATGTTTTACCCGAAGAAGAATATTTAGAGGTAATTATTTTAATATTTAATTTTTTTAATTTGTTTAGATTTTAAATACCAAATAAAGTACTTAAATAATTCATAGTAACAGGCTTTAGATGATTTGCCTTATTATTCAATTTATAATCTCTAAGTTATTAAAAACTGTTATTAGTTCTGAAATTATTGTACTAAAACTTAAACCTTTTTAAAAAAGGGTTGGTGTCTGGCTCTTGGGGTAGAAAAATCCTCAATTTTTTTATATGTTAAACCATAATATAATGTTAGCAATCAACTAAAATAATATACATTATGTAGAGATAACATTGTGTTTATAATCTTAACTATTGGGTTTCTTGGTTTTATCCTTTTTTTTAAATAATGTTATTTAAAAAAAAAAAATAAACTATAATGGTATTGACATGTTTGTCATCATTTTTGTTGCCATAGTAGTATAACGCACACTAGTTGCAATATTGTCAGTAGATCCTATATTAAAAGATAGTCAATAAAGTATATATTGTAAGGCTCTCAAAACCCATTTTTTTGTCATGCTTTTGGTTAAAGACGTCCGACCAGAATCATCTTTATAAACGCTTTTCTGTGCATTTTAGAATATGAGGCTGTTGTCTGGGATCCCCATACTGTTAATAATGCAAGACAAATTGAGCATGTTCAACGCAGGATCCTTCACTATGCCAGCTTTATACTAAAGATACCTTGCGCGCCTCATAACTATACTCCGATTGCTTTTCACCTTGGTTTAGCCTCTTCAGCCAAGTGTCACTGTATCACTGATATGAAACTCCTTGCTGGTCTATTGAATAATAATATTGATTCGCCTACCCTTCTTTCTTTAACCTGTTTCAAAGTTCCTTCTTGTTCATCTTCTTCCACTATCATATTATATGTCTCGCATGCCACCACCAACTACATGGCTAATAAGCATCTAATATCGTCTGCCAATGTGGATTCTGCCTTAAATGATTTATTGTTCTAATTATGTGTAATTTTTATATTATAAGCTATTATTTTGTATACTGCTATTAATTACTTTTTGTAATGACTTCTGTTATCACAAATGTTAAATGTTTCATATTCATAAGAGCCCAACCCATATAATTAAAATAAAACATATAAAGGAAAACCTTAGCTTGGGTTGTGTTTATTTTCAATCAGTTTCGATTTGAAAAATCATCAGGTAATATCACAACAAAAATGTGTTTTAAAGAATTTAATTTTTTTTCGTCTATATTGTACTACCTGATAATATTTTTTTCGTTTTTTTTTTCAGAATTGTTATTAGTAAATAGTAAATACACACAATACATAATACTTCAGGTTAGGAGTATTAATCTCTAAAACAATATTTGTTTTTTAATAATAATCATATTTGAATTAGAAATCGCTAAACATCCTAAACTCAATTATACTAGACTACTGTCTTTAGTGGATAATAGATACACAAACACATATAATAGTTCTTAAAGTTTTAAATTTTAATATATTTATAATAATTGTACATGGAAATTATTCTGATTAGCATTTAAAATTAACATTTTAATAGTTTTTTCTGTTCAAAATTGTTGGGTTATTAAATTTAATTTTTGTATTGAAACAATATATAATACACAAATTTAAAATAAAATAGATTTCCGTGCACTATAATACCTAACCTAACCCAGTATTGTTTTATTTGTTTCAGAATATTGGTAAAATTATAGAAAGAGATTTCTTTCCAGATTTAGAAAAATGGAAAGCTCAAAAGGATTATTTAGAAGCAGTTGAACATAATGACACAAAAAAATTAAGAGAAATTTATGAGAAATATAGTTTGAGCAAACAATTACTTCCTGTTCAACCAGGTAATTTATTGAATTAAAATATGGAACCTGCAGAAGAACTGTCCTTGTTGGTTTACAATATAAATAAATAAAATGATTATAATATACTCTGTTCCATATAAGAATGCACCACCCCTCAAGGTATTTAAATATATTGTAGAGAAACGTCCTGCCCCCTTCACTGAGTTTATTCGCTCTACGATTAATTGCTGTTAATCGGCTGCACTAGTTTTGATCAATTATCGTCCGCTGCCCAGTGCGTTCTTATTTGAAACGGAATATAACTATGTATCCTTTTTATTTTTTTGTGATATTTTTGTTAGTGCCAATTTGTAATTATTTACAGTAGTCTATTAATTATACTATTATATATTTAATATATAATTATGAATTTCATCAACAGATGCTAGCCCAGATACATTTGAAACACCGCAACCAGTTAAAGGACCATCGAGTAGTAGGGCTGATAATCCTACAGATATTAATTATGGAAACCAAGATGACTCTAAACCAAAAAACATTGGTAAGTAAACAGTAGAACATAATATTTAATCTATTAACTATTGAAATTGTACATATTTATTTTTAACTTCAGTTAACTTGCAATATAACAAATTTCAAGGGAGTAAAAAAAAGTTTGTTTATTTAAGAAAAAATGTATATCAACACAACATATTCATTTTTAAATAACTAATTTGTTATTGTACTGTATCAAAATTCAGTCAATCCCATATAATATATTCCTATAAATAAGTAAATAACACACTACAAACCAATATTTATTTTTGTTTAACAATACAGTATAATTCAAATATGTAAAATCATATCTAAGAAATAAATTGACATTATATCTTAAGAGGATGTCATATCCACATGTGCTGTCTCAACTAACAGAAAAATAGCAAAATCTACCTCACGCAGACTGCATAGAACTCTCTTAATTTTAGTTTAACAGTAAAATCACCTATTATAAAATTAAAAGAAGACAATATTCTGGAGGGTAGGATAATTTGTTTTTCCTATTATTATTATTCCGAATATAACATTCAATACATCTGTTAGAACTTAAAGACTAATTCAGTGTTTTCAAGTAACTAACATTTCAATAATTAATTTTAAAAAATAAACGCATCGTCTTGCCCTTCGAAATGATATGCTCTTTTAATTTTATAATATATGCATTTACTCTAAAACCAAAATTAAGTGAGTTCTACGCAATCTACATAAGGTAGATTGTGGTATATTGCCCGTTAGTTTGACTGACAGCTTATGTGGGTATAATGTCTTCTTAATAGCAATTAACAATTTGTAACAGCAAGTTCGAGAATTCTAAAAATTTGTTAGATCACTTTGGCCAAAAACATTTTTATACTGAGGAGACCAAATTCGTTAAATCACGCAATTTTTAAGGTAACAACATTTTCATAAGCTATATTGCAAGTTGACTGTATGAACGCTGTTAACTCCTCATAACCTATTTTCATATTAATTATGACATTTCTAGAAAATGTTGGATTGGATAAGTTTTTAAGTAATACTACCAGTGAAGATAATCAGAGTTTTAATGAAATAATTAAAGAAGCAGAAATTCAATTCCAAAAAAAGGTATTGAAATATATTTTGTAATGCAAAATGGTACTTATTAGTTGTTTGTTATCATTCCGCCAAATATAAAAATAAATAATAAGTAAAAATTTTAAAATGATATTATATATATAAATTAAAATGAAAAGAATATATTATAAGTATTATAAAATATTAGGATGGAGGCCAAAACTCAGAAACATCTTTTACGTTAGTTTCAAACTCATCTAGTTATTCAAGTCATGTTTGCCATATGAATTCTACCAAGTACAATTCCAGAAAATTTCTTTTGGTTCTACTATGCTTTTTAGTTCCCCATGAATTCTGGATGTTACAGGTATGTGTTTCTGTGTACAAATCAACAAAATTATAGGTATGATTAACAGAATTATAATGGAATCCTACTTGCTGCAAATTTTTGTAAACTTTCCTACAATTTGATAAAATTATTAATCCTGGTCTTATATATTTTTGTTTCATAGGTAACAATGTTTTTTCTGATGAATCAGATATCCTAATTATTATAAAATACTCTTTGGTTTCCCATCATATTCTACTGAAAATCCATTATGGCAAAATGTATCAGTCATTATTTTTTTCCATGCACAAATAAACTATTATCTGTTTTGACAAAAAGACTTAAACCAC
The DNA here is from genome assembly GCA_902439185.1 of Cinara cedri. NCBI lineage: Eukaryota > Metazoa > Arthropoda > Insecta > Hemiptera > Aphididae > Cinara > Cinara cedri. The sequence goes on from CABPRJ010000006.1 coordinate 1,107,957, forward strand.
CAATTTCTTTATTGTGATTATTTTTTAATTTCTATACATAATGTATTATCATCTCACGTACAAATAGATAATTGCTCCTATTGAAAACATCATTTTGTTCAATTTTCAGTTTACACTTAAAGGGCTACAGGGAAAAACAATAATAATCAATATTACTAAAATGTTCAGTATTGCAGTTTTAAAGTTTCAGAACTATAATAAAAACTTGCTAAACCGTATATTTAAATCTTTGTTATATTACTGACTGTGATATTTATGCCACAACTTGATTTGCTTATCAATTTAGCTGGAAACAAATGAAAGGCTATGGGGAAATACGATAATAGTCAAAAATAAAAAATAGCTTAGTTATAATATTATTTTGTCATTTTTTTCTAGCCGAATGATATGTAAATCAAGTTGGGGCATAAAGATCATAGTCAAGGTTTAAATATATTCGGTTTAATAAGGTTTTAATATAGTTCTGAAACTTTAAAACTGCAATACTGAACATTTTAGGAATATTGATTATTAACATTCTTCCCCATAGCCCTTCAAATGACAAAATGATAATATTTATTTATTTTATTACAAAACCGACTATGACCCAAGGTACAGAAAAATATATACATAATAATAATAATAGGGAAGTACATATAAATTACATTAACATAAAGACATTGTTATAATTGATTATGAAAAATAAAACGATGGGTCCTCATTATCAATACACATCATTTTAAACATTGGTCTATTATGAGAGTAATTTGTGGTGCAAAGAGGAATAAAAAAAGGATAAGTTGCTTGGGAGTGGAAGCTGGGATTTTTAAGGTTATATGCAATATTATAATATCCAATTTTTATTATTTTTTTTTTTTACTATTATCATTTTCCCCATAGCCCTTCACTTACAAAATGTTACTGAAGTCATTTTTCAGGCCCAATTGTATATATTGTCAATCTAAAACTAGTTATCCTATGATTTCTCTTCTGACATTTCCACTGTGGCCCTTTAATAGACATTATATTTTTACACACTTTTTTCACACATTTCATTAACTTAGACTATAATTTTCTTGTGTAAAATTTAATTCCTATATCATCATTAAAAACTACTGAGAATAAATCATTGAAATTTGTTTTGTTGTAATTCATAATTTTTCATATGGTAGGGTAATAATTATAATGAATGTCGGCAACGTACAAATGTTTAATATGAAGTAAAATATAATTTTCTCATTGTGTAAAATAGATCACTTATCACAGAATAAGTACAAAATATAGGAACAGACATACCCTTTTTTGACATTAGTTGAATTGTGTCCCATTTCTATAAAACTAAGTAAATTGCTTTCCTGTTATATATAATAGGTAATTTGTTGGTCAATTATTCAATTATTCATCAAGTATTTATGCAAAAAAAAAATTAAAAGTATATTATATATTTTAAAAAAGTAAACATTTAAATGAAATGGCTTTGACATATTCGAATCTAGTCAATAATTTATTATTATATTTAATCATTTTTTCTTGGATATAATTTTCTTTTTCAATAATTTGACAAGATTTTATTTTTCCATTATTTCATATTTTTATATATGTTTCAGACTAAATATTTTTTAAAACATCAATAAAGTTGTGAATATTTGAATGACTAGTGATAATTAGAGTATTTAATTTGGAATTAAATGCCTCACAACTGTTATTGGTTGTCCGATTTATTGTTAGTGAAAATTCAGCCCAGAAATTTGGAGGGAAACTTGCATCTGTTGTAATTCAAGTTTTTAATATGTATTCCATAAATAAAAATAAATAAATAAATACGTATAATAAAAAAAAGCAATTCATCGACTAGTAAAAAATATCCTGGCTGTAATTCACCTAGCTCTGTATTAACATTTTATTTTTGAGACTCAATTTACCGAACCCTCCATTTTTAAGGTATATATATTATATTTATTATTTATATTTTGTATATTGTTTGGTGGGTCGATAACAAATAGTAGTGGCGGTACAATAAATTTACTATGGTGTACTGACAGAGTGATAATAAACAAGTACCTACAAAATAAAATATATTAAATACAATTTTTTTTTTTTTCTAGAATGCTTGGCTATTTGATGGTGAAAAAAAGGCATTAGAAACAGTTGATAAACTTGAAGTGCCATCTATTGAAGACCAAGCATCTATTAAAGATCGACCATTTAATATGGATTCGTGGACTTTTAAAAATAAAAATTATATAATGTATGTTCCTGACGGAGTTACATTAACAAAAGAAGAACTCATAAATATGGCCTCAATGCGACAAAAAATTGACCACTCTAACACAAGATTACGGTTGAATCCATTTGATGAACATCATAACAAGCAACAACTATGCAGTTTAGCGCACATGCAAACCAGACAATTAGATGGAAAAATTGGAGTTGATGGCAAAGAATTAACTTCTTCTACTCCTAAAATAAATGGATATGGGTTTGTTAAAACTCCATCTCCTGCTCCTGGTGTTAATCAAAGTCCATTTATGACTTGGGGAGAAATTGAAGGGACACCCTTCCGTTTAGATGGCAGCGACACTCCATTGATACCTCATAATTCAGGACCTATTTTCAAAATACCCGAACAACCCAAACGTGAACGATTAGCACATGCACTTGCAGAAAAAGCTAGTGAAGGTCATAGAAATAAAAAAATTAAAGCTTTAGAAACAGCCCGAAAACAATTATCTACGTAAGTGTCTATTTAAAAAAAAAAAATGGTATTGTTTTTAATTAAATTTTATTTATTTTATGTTCTAGGCCTTCACCATCTAATTTAATGAATAGCCCATTAGATCGATTGAATTCTATGTCACCAGCAGCTCAACGGTTGGTTTGCAGTCGTTTGAGTTGCGATAGAAGTAGAGATAATGCTTTAAGAGCATCATATAGTCCATCACCACATACAACTCCATCTAGATCACCTTCCATCTCTGGGTTAAAAGGTGACATTAGAAAACTAACTCCAACTAATAAGAAAAATTCATATGAAGTACCTCAAAACTTAACCGATAATCTATTGAATATTAATGTTACAAAACGCTCGAGAGCTATAGATTTCTTTTAAATAATTATTGATTATCATTATAAAAAACTTGATGTAAACAAAATGTATTTATATTGTATAAAAGTGTTTAATTACTTTTATTTTGTAAAAAATTAAGTACAGTAGTATCAAATATTGTGACATTTGCTGCTTCTTGTTCGACAAAAGAGATTGATATGCTAAAATAAAATTTAAAAAATGTGTTAAAAAAATAATTATTACACATAATAATTATTTACTTCTTATTTGGTAGTTTGAAATTATCACTGATGTTTTTTATGAGTTTTTCTGCATGTCCAATGTTTTGTTCAGGACCGATTTTTCCAGAACCTCCAATTATTTTTAATGTTCCTAAGATACATGGACCTTCTATACCATACCAATATATTTCTTGATCAGTATTTATATGCACAACACAAAACTATAATTTAAAATATACATTAAATATATAAATATGTTAAATTTAATAATAATACACTTCATATTTAATTATTAACATGATAATAATGTCATATAAAATACTAAAATATATTTAATTTTTCAGTGGTACTACTAATATAATTTTTTCAACTACATGAATATTGAAAATTTAAATTAAAAAAACTTTTCCTTAATTCAATCCTTATTCAATAATCAGCCATTTAAGTTTTAAATAGATGTATAAAAATATATTATTAATTAATCATTTATTATCTTACGTTCAATGGTGAATTGAATATATCTGCCATTAGTTCGCATATTTGAACATTAAAGTCTAATGGTATAATAGACTTAGGCAAATTAGTATCAATTTGCAATATTGGCATTTTGATTCTGCTTATATTATTAATAGAAGAAATTAACGGTTGTATTATTTTACAAAAAGTAAAATACACTATGGCATGTAAATGTTAGGTTTAAAATGTAGAAGTAATAAATAACAATTTTATCCAAAGGTTGTAAAAAAAAATTTTATTCAAATTACATAATCAAAGTTAATATAAAAACTATATCAATGTTGGCCTCAATGAACTGACAAATGAAAATATCTTAATCCTTTTCTTTATTATTAATTTATTAATATATTTATGTAACTACTTATTTATTTCAAATAATAAACCATTTGATTAATGATTGCTCGGCTGTGAGTATTGAGAGGTCTATTTCCAAATGTGTATTAACATCAACCTTACCTACCTATGAAATAATATTACACTAAGCTAACGGTCCAGACTAGACCATATTTTCTTTTATAATAATAATATTTGTTTAATATGTACTGATGTTTTAGATTTTGAATGTAGCGAAGAATGTATTGGATTTACTAAGATGTGTTTTTCTTTTTTATACTGTGTACAAAAATTCTGCCAAAAATCTTGCTCAGATATACGATATAGGCACTATTTCTAAAGGGGAAATGTTGTCCAGATGGTACATTTGGGAGGTCGTTTTTTTATTTTTTAAGCAGTTTTCATAATACCTGTGAAAAACCAGGATATAAAACTTAAAAAAATCCGGAAAATTACGAAAATAATGCTTTTATTATTTTTAAATTTTGTTATTTGTTGTAATTACGTTAAAAATATTTGTAGAGACTTGAAATTTGGACAGAAAACTTATATTTGCCTTTTTTACACTTGGAAAAACTTTCGAAACATTTGAGTTATTTTTAAGCTTTTTATAAAAATGTTAATATTTTTGTTGAAATTCAGTTAAAAATATTCGTATCGACTCTATGGACTTAAAATTTAGACAGAAATATTATAATTGTCTTCTCTAGACATGATAAAATTTTCAAAAATTTAAGCTTTTTTGAGCAATTTTTTTAATTTTTGCGAGTTTTGTACATATTTTTTATTTGGTGGGTACTTTGTAGTCAAAAAAAAGAAAATTTGGGTTCAATGTAGTATTTTTTTTATAAAGGAATTTTAATATCAAATTCTTGACGAAAATTGTTTGAGTAAAAAACAAACAAATCTAATTTTTCAATTTTAGATTCTGAGTGTAGTAAATAATGTATCTATTGGTTTTACTAAAATGTTTATTTTTTAATTTTATATAAAAAAAGAATATTTCGCTCAGAATCTAAGATGAATGTAATGTAGAATTTTTTTTATAAGAATTTAATATAAAATTTTAACAAAAATCTCAAAATATTACAGTCTTAAAACATACAGTGATGGCTCGTGGTAGTTCGATAAAATGTTTCTTTTAGGGCAGTCACCCGGGGTCTATAAAACATCCAAACAGTATTTTAGCCAAAAATATTTCCGCCGATAGTATTTGTACATCGGTTAAAATAAAACAACCGAATCGCCTGAAACTTTAGATTACTAATTATCTACTTTCACATTTTTTATCATTGTTTCTAATCAGAAAATGTTGAATTAGAAAACTTGGAAGTTTGAATGTCGATATTTTAAAAAAAAATTTGAAAGAACGTGCAAATTTTGAGTTTTAATTCCGACACAATTATGAATAAATAAAAAATAATAAAATGACAACATTTTGAATATTTTCTATGATAAAAATATATATTATTTAAGTTTTAAATTATTCAGGTGTTGATAAACATTAACTTAAATTTGTTGGATTTATTATCAAAACTAAACCAATATATTTTCCAATTAACTTCATTGATTACAAATTCAAATAACATAGAAGTGGGTTACTTGGCATGATTTTCATTTTTAAATAAAATGTACAGATTTTTTCTCCTTTTTATTAATTTTTTTATTATCGCGCAAAATTGTTTTTTAAAAGATCTGACCTTATCTCTTAATATTACAGTCGGTAATATTTTCAGATAAAATACTATCAGCTGAAATATTTTCCTGCTTAAATACGGTTCGAGTGAAATAGAATTCGATTTTTTACGCACTCCCCAGCACATTATGGGTCACGATTTAAGATATTCCTATATGGGTACATGTATTATTGTTTATAAATAATATAATTCATTTTATTATCAGTGAAAGTTATCATAATTTGTTAGTTTATGTAACGAATTAAGATATACAGGATATCGAACGAACGTGTTATAAGTACAAAGAGTTGTAATACATTGTAAGTCTATAATAAGCGAAGCTCGAGCCTTCTTACTTTTGGCAAGGCCACTAACACCATCTAGTGTACTTAGTACAAGCTATGTCAATATTTTATAAAATAGATATGCAATTTATTACATACCCTACTCCTCCAGTCTAAACTTTTATCTGGTTTTAGTTGATTTTTATAGCGCTAGCTGTCACACCGAACAGTGAGAACGGGTGGACTCAGAAAAACATTGAAAAGACCCATAGACTTAAAATATTTTAAGTCTATGAATAGATCTTTCCGTTCGGTATATCTTAATTCGTGGTTGAATTTTATAATTATATCAATTTTATATTATAATATTAATACATTTTATTTATCATAGATATTATATAATATGGTTAGGTACTACATACAAAATGGAATCTTCTGATCTGAAGAAGAAATGCTGTTCCTTGCTACGGTAATGGTGGCAGAAAAAGAGGAGTAGAGATCAAAAGAAAAAAAGATGTGAGTCCATGAAATAAATAAAATTCTAAATGGCTGATAATTGGTTAATACCTAATAATTGATGTTGAAATGTTGAATGTTAAACGATTTTAAATTAAAATAATATATTTGTATCAAAATTTAAGACGTGATAACTAAACAATGGCGTAATAACTGAAAACATACGATAAGCGTTAGCGCGCACGCATCACGACAATATTTGCATACTACCCGACAGCAAACGAACTTGAAAAAACCCGCCGCTTTACAGTTTTCCGTTCATTGTGTCGGTAGACTGTGAGTCAGCGACGCCGACCTCGCTAGGTCGCTAGAGCTCCCGATGGCTGAGAGCGGCCCCACGTAGCGTCGCTCCGCGCCGACCTTCTTGTGGACGGATCTGTATTAGTTTACACCATAGAATAAAGATACTGGTTTACACTTTACAGGCATTTTATTATGGTACCGTGCATCACCGACCTCTCTGGCTAGTGGACGCCCAGCTTGACTGAGACGTGGTTTATTTTTTGATTATAATTTTGGTTGTCTTAACTCATTAATCATTTAATTTAGTTTACGGTTAATTAAATTCCCAATTCTGATAGAATTGTAGCATTTTAAATCTCGCAAAACTGTATTTATTATTATTATTTTTTATGAAGATGACTGATATAGCTACATTAGAAAACTATAGATATATTAATAGTGTTAGTGTCCTGTTAATGTTTTTTTCTAAAATCAACCACACTTCTGTAATTTTGAAATACATTGTCCTTTCAGAATTTCCAATTTTTTTTAAAAATATGGTCTAATTAATTTCCTGGAATTTTACATGTATCCTATGAACGCTATAGGTTAGTAGTTCTTAACCTTTGTTGATGTCCTTTTTTTGTGTTTTGCTTATTGGTCTATATAACTGATGTCATTGGTGCTTTTTTATTTTTCCATCATGATTCCACATTTAAAAGCTCACCGTCCCAAAACTTACTGTCCTTTTAATGTTCTGAAATGCCCCCTAAAGGGGGGGAGGCACCGCCCACATTAAGAACCATCACTACTATAGGTAATGTCATTTCACTATTGTAGAATGAATGTACTGGATTAATATTATTCCACATACGTCTTTACACATGTGAAAAATTTACTAGGTACCTACTTTATTATATTTGTAGGTAGGTAATATATTTTTATTTGGTACATGTTATAAGCTATAATAATTGGATATTTAAAATAGAAATCTATTTTGATACCTACATATCTTTATATTTCTAAATATTGTTTCTTGCTTTGGTTTATCAGGCACTAGAACAATCCTGTCTCATACCTAATCCTCCAATTTTTCTTCTCAGCTTCTCTTACTATCCAATCTGGCCCTCCTTATTCAGAGATTCCCTATTTTAGAGTATTAGCTGACCCTAAATAACTAAAGAAATTTTTTAAAAATGTATTTCATTTGACCATAATACCTATAATGTTTACAATTAATGATATTATTCATAAATTATGTTTTTATTTTACCATTATAATATTGTAATTGGACTGTCAAATTTCCACACAATTACTAAAGAGTTCCTAACATTTAAGCTGCATAAGACATATTAGATATCTAGAATTAACAATATTTCATAGTATCATTGGATAAGACACAATAAACTATTACAATACTCCTCGATACCTATAAATAATTATAATTCAAAATAATAATTTCCAAAACAAATTATATTAATGGTGATTTAACTCATTATACTTGAGATTAAGAAGGTTTAATAATATTAATTTTGTTAAACAATAATCTTAACTCATAAACAAACAATTTATTTAGTATAGTGCATACATTGTCAATTAACAATCTATTGAATTAAAGCTTCTAATGTCGTGCCTCGAATTCCCACATTGCTTGGTTTTTGTTCCACAAATGATATATAAAGTCTACAATACAAAATTAAATTCTTATTTAGATATATGTTAATAGATAATTTAGTAAATTAAATTTTTATAATATTAAAGATTCACCTGCAATGAAAAAAAAATTTGAATTTAACTAAATACATAAATGTTTTAAATTACTCGAGTAGATTTAATTGTCATATTGAGAATAGATACTTACTACATCTGTGGAAACATATAAATAGTAGCATAAAAGTCTGACGATTTTCGTTTGGAAGTAATGAGCAAAAACTTCAAAAATTTTAATTTAGGATGTTTATATGTTTTTACATATTTGGATTGATTAATAAAAAAAAAAAAGTAAAAATAAAAAAATAATTCTATTATTATGTGTTTCATATTGAAATGATTCTATGTAGATTATAGGTAGGTACACAGGTTTATTTTGGCATCTTATCATTTTTATTTTTCAATGAAATTTTTAGGATTTGGAAAATTTTAAAGACATTTTTAACTCAATAAATAAAAAAAAGTTGTTTTAGATATATATATATCAACAGGCGATCTGATTACTATTATAGTACTATGTATGAAAAAATATTTTTAAACGATACATTTTTTTAAAAATATTGCAAATTACAATATTGAAACAATATAAAATGTTTTTGCCAGGATTAACTCTTAATAAAATAAAATTTACAAATAAAGTAAATAAATGTATATATAAAAATAAATAAATTAATGAATGAATACCTGGAGTATTATGATTAGTGTATTATTCAAAACCGGTTGTATAATACACTAATCATAATACTCCAGGTATTCATTCATTAATTTATTTATTTTTATATATACATTTTTATTTATACATTTATTTACTTTATTTATTTACAAGTATTTTATTTCCAGTTTTTTTTTGTTTGTTTCTAGAGTTTATTTTATCAATTTTTAGGGCATAGCAGCTGCACATGCATTTAAATGTGTTTAGTGCATATAAATATATGCTCTTACTATTAGATATATTGGTTGTTATTAATATTTTGTAATGTTGTATACATTTTAACCAAATAAAAAGGTTTCAGTTTGAATATGAACATGTAATTACTTGTCTTTGTTTCGTAGGTATTAGGTATTACTTACCTGGTCTCTGGTATTCCAAGTTCCTTTTCTAGAAAATCAAATAATAATGAAGAATAATATTTATTTTTTTCGAGTCCATAAATTCCAGTTCCGGCTAAATTTCCCAATCCACATAATGAATCACTGTTACACCAAAACATCTGTTGTCCAGCTTTAATTTTTACAGCAACATGCTATTTAAGTTAAACAATTTAATTTTATATTTTTGTTATTAAGTACCTAATAGTAACCTGCTAGTATAATAAAATAAGCAATGATATTTAATGAGATCAACTAAAGGATCTTACAATTAGTTATTAAGTAACTAATTTTTAACAACAATATTAATTCTTGAATACTACATAAATAAATGAAAAATCTAACTTACCAATTCTGGTGTTTTCAATATTTGGCTGACTAATTTTGATGCATTAGCTAGAAAATTTGGCGGTATTTGGTTTTTTGGTAAATTAGTAACAATGCTTAAAGTTGGCATGTTGTTCAATAAAATATATATTAATAATTTATATATTAACGTAATGTGATGTGTTGGGAGAAGAGAATATCTATTTGGCAACGACAGTAATAGAACCACTAATAAAGTTTAAAGTCATAGCCCGTACGTAAATAAATTATGTGATGTAGATATTTTATTATATTCAAATATTGTTTTTATCATCTGTTGTGTAATTTATTTAGAAAAAATGAATATTTTTTTAATTAAATTAATGACGCAATAAAAATTAATACCTTCAACTGCAACAGTTTTCACAGCCTTTTTTCAATAATAATATAATTATAAAAAACAAAATTGAATATTATCATTATCATTTTTTTTTTATTTATTGTATTGCTATTATATAGTTTCTGATATTTACAGTGCCCTTATTACATCATGGTTTGAAGAAAAAAATTAACTTTGAGAATGCCTGGTGAATTTTCAAGTTCAAAGTATTTAACTTTCTGCCTTCTTAAACTTAACTAGAAATATATTGTCTAAACGTCTTTAAATATCTTAAAACGAGAATTTACAAATTATTGGATAGGTGCTGATAATCATAATATAAGATACTTATAACGAAAATCATTATTTAAAAAACCTTATTGATTGTATAAAAAATGTAATTTTATAGCAATACAATTGATGGACAAATTGTCACTTATACAGAAAATATGTATATATTTTTTCTTGATAAAACATAGGAATCAATTAATATCAAATCAACAATTGAATTGAAAAAGAGACGTTTTAGGATAATGGAGTAGGGTGCAGCCACTGCTGTAGATAATTTAATGTATATCTGTGAACAACGATAAACCATTTTTTAACGAAAAAACGATTCTGAGCGCAGTTCAGTTGATAGTGATGTTTTTTTAACAATATATGTATATCATATTATGGTAAAATAATTAAATAGGCATTATATGTTTTCTTTAATAATATTTGGTTAATATTGTACCGATTTCCCCGTGTTTCCTGCATTTTTCCCGGTCTTCCCATATTTTTCCGGTTTTTCACATTTACTGGGAAAACCCTTAGGAAGATAAAAAAATGATCTGAAGTACCTCCCCAGCAGGATTTCCTTTTAGAAAAAGTGTTATTATTGTAAATCGGAGAAAAATTGATGATAGAAAAGGGGTCTATAGAAAAATAAAAATTGCTATGTTTCACTAATGTATTTTGTACATTTTTCCAATTAATTCGGAAAACTCCTATTTAAAAATAGGATGTACACTTGGTACATCAGAGCAAGATTTATATTTGAAAAGTTTGCACAACAAATCGAGGAGTATTTTGCGAATAAAATAGTTCGAGCAAACGATAGCTTGGGTCTCTACTTTCTAGGTACACCCAAAATGCATTTGTTTTTTTCTTGTTTAGGTAAAAAAGGATAAAAAGTGCAAATTCGAAACACGGGTTTGGACTAGCAATCTTTAGGATGTAATTAGGTATGTATAACCATTCAGCTACAACAAATATAATTTAAAGAAAACAATATTTAGTTATTTAACATAATATATAATAAACGTATAATATCAGAACTTCAAAAAGCTATAATTTCGAAACTGGGTCAGTCCAATTAATTTTGACTTCACCATTGTTCTTAAATCGGCAATATACATTTTTTCAATATATGTAAATTGAAAAAAAAAAAATTGAAAAATTAGATTTGATCTACATAATTTTTTAATCAATAATTTTCGTCAAAATTTGTTATTAAAATTCCTTTATAAAAAAATTACTACATAAAACTCAAATTTTCCTTTTTTGACCACAAATTAAGTGCTTTATTTATTTTTCTGTTAAATCTAATCATAACCTATGTTAATGGGTTATGGCTGCAAAATAGGAGACATAAGGTATGCATTGCATTCCGTGACCAGTTATTTATTTCTAAATGAGGATCCAGCGTAAAAAGTAAAAACAATAAAAAATTGTAATATTTTTACAAAACAATATTTGAAAAAAAAACTGTCATCCAAATACCCTATACTACGTCTATGATAGTTCATAAATAATTTTTTTCTGTTTTCTGTCTATTGTTTTTGATGCAAACAATATAAACATCTGATTAAAGTTTATAAAAACATTTGGAAAAAGACGTCCTAGGATAACGGGGACGGGTGCAGTGACTATTATATTATTAATTTAATGTACATCTATTAGCAAAGATTACCCATTGCCAACGAAAAAACAATTCTGAGTGGAGTTCAGTTGATAGTGATGCTTTGTCAAGAATATATATCTCATATTATGATAAAATAATTAATTTTTTAATGTATCGATTTTCCTATACTTTTTCCTAGTTTTCACATTTGTTGGGAAAACTGAGAAAATCAAAAATGACATATCTAAAGTACCTCCCAATCAAATTTCCTTTTAGAAACATTGCTAACGTTATAAATCGGAGCAACTTTTCTACCAGAAAAGTTGTCCACAGAAAAAAAAGAAATTAAAAAATAAACATCTTTGTAAAACCATAAGCTTCTTCGCTCCACTCAAAATCTTAAATCAAAATAACTGATATGCCTTGTTCATAAGTACATTAATTATATTTATAGCTAAGTATTTTTGATTTTCAATCTTACGTCCATAGCCCAGAGTGATCTTAAACGTTAGTTATTATTGGTTCGGTTCCATAATTTGTTTTTTAAATTTTTTTTCGATAAACGTTAAACTAAGTTATGTTCAACAATTGGTTCATAGATATAACGTTATAAATTAAATGTTTCATTGAACATTTACTAAAAAATGATAAAAATGTTTGGTGTTTTAAAAAATTCGTTAAAAAAAACGTAAGTTCTTGTACGATATACTTAATAAACGTTATAAAGATATTCGCTCGCTCTTGAACGTTTAATCAGAAAAACGTTTTAAAGTAATACATTTCCATTATTGATTGCTATGTGAGCGTTAGAAAACGGAGACAACCCATGCGCAAATGTGGCATCCTCTTCAATTTTACGTTCTTTGGACGTTTTTGATATTATATTATTATATCTAATTGGCCAGGAGTGAGTCAGAAATAGTTGTCTTGTTATCATTTTATATAATTTTACAATAATGATGTGATACCAGATTTAATCAGACAATTCATTTCATTAAAATAGTTTATTTGACGGTCAACAATGAAAATAATTCAAGAATTGTCATTTTTTATTATTAAAAATGATTTATCTTTACTTTATAGTGAAATCCTAAGTGCATGTATTATATAAGTCTTCTAGTTACTGCCACTATTGCCGAAAGGTCATTCTCCAAATTAAAATTATCTTTGAAATTCTATTTCATAAGAAAGATTAAATAGTATAAGTATACTTAATATTGAAAAGTCAAGAACAAATTAACAAAATCTTGACAAATTAATAAATGACTTTGCAAATATGAAGTGTAGAAAGAACTTTTTAAAATAAAACTGTTGGATAATATATTTTATTTATTTAGTAGTACTTAAAGAATGTTACACCTACTTTCCAATCTTTTTTCATAAATTGATTTTATTTGTATTGCAGTTAATTGTAGTATATATGATATAATTATTAATATGAAATAAAAATCCAAAAAAGACACAAAATGTATAATTTTTTATCTATATGCCTAATAGAATATTATTAATAATAGGTACTATTTCATAACAATAAAACAGTTGATAGTTGATTTGACAGTATTTATAACTTACTAAGATACAAATTTATTTATTTTTTCACAAAAATGAATAACAAATAACGAAATAATAAATTGTATTTAATATTTATTTTTTAACATTGATTTAGAATAATGGTTTAGTTATGTAATACAAGTACACATATTTTATTGAACAAATGTTTTTCCATTGACTCCCATGCTATATGGTTCGACTGCAGAAAATGCAATTGAAATTCTAAAACAAAAAAAAACATTAGATTTCTGTATTTATATAAAAAAATCCTATAGTTTTTAGATATCTATTCAAAATTGTTAATATTTAGATTTTCATAATATAATAATGAAATTATGATTGTTAATTGAAAATAATTTATTGTGTTAAAAATTAAAATATCTTTAAAAAATTAGCTGCATTATAAAATATCTAATTATCACATACATTTCCGTTACAATTATTATTTTTTATAATCCGCGATTAATATTAATTCTAATATTTTGTTCATAGTTTCATTCATAAAAAATACTATAACAGTATATTTTAATGTTTAAGATTACAATTTTCATAATATATTTATATATTATTATGCCTATCGTAATACTGTTTTTTTTTTTTTTTTTATTATACTACAGGGAGATTTTTTTAGGTTTTGGAAGAAAGTTATCCTCTATCCAATGTAAAAAAAAAAAGATCAATATTTAAACACTGAGGCATGTGTGTTTTTACTGTAAAGTATTTTTTGAAAAAAAAAAAAAAAACAGTTCATTCATGGGTTCTTTAATATACAAATTAAAAGTGATTGAGTTATTTTTAAAGACATTTTAAAAATTGTTAATTGTAAATAATAAATATTATGCATTTGTCAAGAGTCACGAGCAAGACCTTTATTTTATGGATTACTTTGCTAACAAGACAAAATAGTAAATACTGTTTCAGAATATTTTGGCAGACACTATACACAATATAAACGTGTAAAACAAAATTCGAGTACCTCATTTTTCAGAAATGTTAGAGTAACTTTAATATTTGGTTGAAATGGAATGTTAGGGATGCAGTGGTGGATACAAGAGGGGGGAGGCGATGTCACCCCTTAAATCATGTATTTTTCATGTGATTATTATATTTTATAATATAACTGTTTATAAAATATTCATTTTTATTTTTTTTTTTTATAAAATCCTTTTCTCAACTTTTACATATTTTGCATTTTCATTAAAATTTGAACTTTTATCACTTATAAAAAAAAATTTCTACAATACCCTGAATTTTGTTTTCCATTAATTTCAACTTATGATGAAAATTGTATTACATTTTTGAACATTTTTGCTGAACCAAAACAATTTTAATCACTTAAAACAAAATAAAATCTAGGGATAAATGAAAATTTGACAGAATGTTTTGAAAATTGTACTACATATGTCTACAAAGCGCTGTACAAATGAGACTATACCTTTATAAGTATTCAGTAAAATGTCTGGCCTTTATAATTATTTTGGGCTAAATAAACAAAATGGAATATAACAGAAACCGTTAATTTGTAAATGTAACAATTAAAAGTTTTCCAGGCGGTTTTTGGTGGAAGGGTTTTCCGCATAATTAAAAATACTACAAAGAAAATCGAAAAATAACCGCCTCGTTGCACAAACGTAATAACAATTTTTATGAGAAATCATCAACTCCATAGTTGATAATTGGAGCAAGATTTCTAGCAGAAAAGTTGTTTACATAGGGAAAAAATAATAAAAACACATAAAGTAAATTTAAAATATATATTATTTATTATGTAAACAAGAAATTAGCCTGCAATAGTGTTAATATTTAATAATGTTTGTTTTCGGAAATTATGAATTACTGAATAAGATGCAAAAATCATATGGGGCATTGCCCTTTAGTTTCTACATACTGATTGAATTTAATAATTGTATGGGATGCTAATTTTTTTTAGTCTTATAGCACCTTTTTTCTTACTTTTCCAATGCGTGCACCAGATGTAAATACACAACATATTTTTAAGTTAGTAAATTTCATTTTATACAAGTTAAGTAGCAATTGGAATTTTAGTTAATCATCCTTAGTATTTCTTGTTAATTTGTTAATTAATAATAAATATATGAAAAATATTTCTCACCTATCTTCATTGACTTTTAGATACTTAGTTAGCAATGAAAACAATGTTGCTGAATGGAGTTTATTACTAACTTCATTAATTCCATCTGTACTATAGATTGTTAAAACTGCTGCTGGTTTTTCAGAACCAGCAATGAGAATAGGCTGGTCTGCATTAACAAATATTAAAATATCCTAAAAGAAAAAAAAAGAATTTTTTTTTTTGTTTAAATGTTATCCGTACAATTTAGTAATCATGAAATTAAACATTAAGTTATTAATAAGTAATAACAAATTTGATTTGTTACAATATATACTTACAGACTTTGATATTTTGAAAGTATTAGCAAGTGATTCAGTACTTTCAATTAAAAATGCTTCATCAACATCTGAAGTTGAAACATTTGTGTCAACTCTAACTATGACAGTCATTTTTGAAAATACAATATTACTACTTATAGAGTATGTAATTGCTAACGTTTAATAGAAAAATAAATGATTTGAGTATGCCAGGAAACTAATTATATGACTTTTATTAAATATACATATGTATTATATGTATATTTTTTTAATTTACATAATAGTTTCTTCATATCAATTTTTATTATAGATAGATGTATCAGAGATTTTTTTTTAACTTAATAATATATATAATTTTATTTTTAGAGGTCATATAAAATTATAAAAAAATGAGATGATAAAATATATTTTAACATATAATTGTATAATGAAATTTACTATTACATAATATATTCATAACATAAAATATTAAATTGAATACCTATTTTTATATGAACGTATAAAACCAAGCACTTAAATCCTTAAATGATTAGAGAGAATTAAAGAGAATATGGGAAAGAGAGCATACAATTGGTGTGCGCCTCCTAATATTCAGCTTCTACCACAATAATTATAATAAAATTTTACACATGTTTAGAAAAACAAATTGGTTGCACATAAATACCTCATTTTAACAAAAATGTATGTATTGAAGAAATAAAAGTATTTCATGATTGTCTCTAAGTGTTTGTTTGAACTCTCACTTTACAATGTTAATATAATTATAAGATATATATAGGTAATAGTTTAAGTAGATTATGTAAAAATCGTATGCAAAGTCTAACACACTAAAATAACTGACACTCGCAACAGTTTTTTCTTTTTCTACAACAAAAGTATGTATTGTAAACATGTGCTCATAGATTATTTAATTATATCATTTATTTACATTTTACCTTTTCCGTTGGCTCGTCAGATAGGATACAGGATTACCCAGTAGGTAAAATACTGCAGTAGGTAAGATATAGTTATTTGGGACAGTAGCGCACGCAGAATTTTTTTTCGGGGAGGGTTTTGTTTATAATAATTGCCTGAAGAGGGGATAGCACATATTATAAGTACAGTACTATCATTATCATCAATGAATAAATGATGTTTGATGAAATTAAATTCTCATAAACTCATGCTGCTAGGTGCGATACCTGCGATTTGGGCCACGATGACCCAGCTTAGCGCATCGTCTCCTTCGTGCCAGAAAGGGACCGTTTACCACAATGATCCAGTGGGACACATCGTCCCCGCCGGACCTAAAAGGCATCGTTCACCACAATAGCCCCATGGACTACAACATTTGTCTATTTATTAATTATTTTATTGTTGTTTACAGGCAAATACCCTTTTACAAAATTATATAAATAATTGTAACATTTTAAATAAAAAAGAGAAAACAATTTGTTTCCATAGTTGGTGTTGTAATGAGGAATTTCAAATAGGTTCCTAGTGTTTTTACATTGTATACGGAAACAAATTTCCGATAATAAATCAGGACAGTCGACGAAGTTATTTAAGATATCAACTAACACAATATCAGCTACTTTAAGTCTTATACATAATGAGTCTAGACTCAAGAAGAAAGACATTTATAGTGCTTTTAAAGTCGTTCGTATTTCTATTGATAAAGTCTAGCATTTTATATGATATAAGTATATATAACTTATAATGATAGCGATTTTCTTTAAAATTTCACTGGGAAGGTACTTTAAAGAGGTCATTTTTCGATTTTCTCAACAAATATGATAAATCGAAAAAAAAAACGGGAAAATGTAAGTAATGTAGGTATTGGTTGCCAGAATAAGAACACATATTTTCTAACTTGTTCGATCAGAATTTCCGTTTCTTCCACTATATTATAAACTTAATATAACAATTTAAAATAATTTAAAAACAGATCGCCAGTTGCCCGCGCAGAATTTTGTAATTTTGTAAACAATTTATCGTCAGTCTATATTTTCCCGCCTTTCTATGTGATAGGAATAATACGATATTACGTAATACAACTTTATCAAAAAACGAATAATTTTTCTCATGAAACAGATAAAAATGCAACAAAAAAGGTCTCTTGTCGTTTCGTTTATCTATTGGAACAATATTTATGGTATAAAACATAAGCCGTAAAAATTTAAAATAATGAAATCGTTGTCGTAATTTGAAAAAAATCATATAATTCGTTTTACGAAAAATGACTTACTTAGTCAGTGGTAAAATATTAGGTATAAGGAACAAAATCGATCACTCGTCATTTTTGGATTGGAGCAATATTTCTAGTAGAAAACATCGTATGAAGTGTTAACATAATATAAACGGTAACGCCGTAAATATTTGATGTTTTGCCTATACTTTTCTTTTGGTTTTTTTTCGATTATTTCAAAAATTCCTTTGAAAATCAAAAAATTTGATTTTAAAAAATAAAAAAAAATACTGCAGTAAACTAAATTTCTTTTTTTTACCGTAGAGTAAAACATTAAAAGAACCTGTTAAATTTTCAAGCATTTCTGTTTAGTCTTATCATATTATATTTGCTTGTCCTACCTATTGTCCTCCATTGATCATTTTTCTTAAATTATTTAAATATTCTTAAAGTATCCAATCTTTCAAAATTGTCATAAAATATCAATCAACCATAAAAGAATGTAAACTACAGATATATTTAGGGGCTCTTTTAATTTAAATTATAAACTTGTCATATTATGGTAAATAAGCTAACAAGTTACAGTTTTTATTTTACTTTTGTAACAACTATAATTATTATATAATCTATGTGTTCCTTAATTTATCTGTAATGGCATTGATATCATTGGTGTTGTTTCTTTTTAAATTACAAAATTATTATTCTTTGTTACCATTAACAGTATTATATGAAGTAAACTGCTCTGTAAAATTTCAATAAAAACAAGATATAATAATAAATAAACTGGGGTTTTATGATATTCGAGGTAAGAACTTTATTAAAATTATTTAAATCAAACATTTTTAATATAACTCCAATGGTTAAAATAGAAAATTGTTTAAGTAATGAAATTGTGAATACTTTTGGTGTCCCAAGATTGACAGTATTAGGTTGTTTTATTTCTTGTATATATACTGTCTTATTACTTAATAATCATTCAATATATAATCTTTATGACAAAGCAATTGTAGGTTTATCATGAGTTAAATAACGGTTGGGTAATAACTCTATAATTAAATACTGATACATTCTGCTATCTTCATTTTAGTATTTACAATCTAATTTTAGACATTATTAGATTTAACATTTTTTTAGTTGATAATTCATTAACTAATATTAATAATAGTTTTTTTTTTTAAGTAGAACAATTCAGAAAATTATCATTTAAATTTCAATTACAATATATTAATACTTTCAGAAAAATCATCTGATTTATTATTTGCATTAAAATATATAGGTCCCTATTTGAAAAATTTAAGTTGGTTTCACCAGAGGATACTCCTTAAATGTGAAAAATCTTAGTATTCTAAAATATCGGCTTTAACTACACTGAGCATGTCTAGTGAATTACCCTGTAAATATATTTACAACAGACTCAATAAAGTGCAATAGCTTCTATTTTCAGGAAAAACTCAACAAAATACATAATCAGACAATTTTGTTTAAAAAGAAGTAGTTTAATAATTTTAGTCATAACTATAGGTGTAAAATAATATTCATAAATAAATAAATTATATAATAGAAGATTAAATGAACATTATCAGTTATCATTCTTAAATGCTTATCTAACTTAAAAAAAAAAAACTTATATTATTATCATAACACCATAACTAATTTACAGTTTATAATATAATTAAAACTATTAATATGATTTGAAGGGAATATTTTGTTTTTTTGTTTAACACATACACAGCATGATATTTGTTTATAAATTTAAAGATTAGTAATAATCAGGAATCGGAGCACATGCAATTTTCACAAATTCATCATAATTAACTCTACCATTTGGATGAACATTGGCTTCTCGAAAAATTTGTTCAACTGAAAATTAAATCAATTTAGTTTAAAAATTACTTTAGTATTATCAATAATATACTTTCTTTGCTGTTTAAACGTTCTCCCCATCCTTGCAACAAATGTTTAAGATGTCTACTATGAATTGTACCCGTATGTTGATAATCGCTGGCTTTAAACGCTTCTAAAATTTCATTTGGTAATTTTTCTATACGACAATGATTGTGCATTACTTTTAGAAATTCTGGGAAATGTAATTGTCCATCTAAAAAATAATGATAGAATAATCAAAGTAGTATCATTTTCTTAATCGTTGTAATTGAACTAATCTTTTCTTTGATCTATGTATCTATCTACAATATTTATGCCATAATCAAATCAATATTTAAAAATATGAATATGTATTGGTTTTACAAAGATGTTTAATATTTTTTTTTTTTTTGTGAACAACTTTTCTATAAGAAATTTTAGTAGGATGATACTTTAGATAGGTAATTTTTTGATTTTTTTATGTGTTTTCATAATAAATGGTTAATGCATGAAATGTATTTTTTCAAATCATAAATATTACGGTCAAAATATTTTCAAAATATGTATAACTGAACTTCGCTCAGAATCGTTTTTTCATTATCAATGATTAATCATTGCGTACAAATATGCATTAAACTTCCCCTCCACCTTTCAAACTTCCTACCCACAATGGTGGCCTACCTGTCATTCAAAGTATGTCAGTTTGATTTTAATTATTACAATTATAAAACACAAAGTGTACCTATAAAATAAGAGCTATATTGTGTTCATAACTATCATAGATTTTCAATTTTTATTTTGTGATTAAATAAATATTATATTTATATTAATTTGTTAATTAGCCTTACTATTTTCTGAGAAGTATTTCTTCAATTCAGTTATTGTTGGGCTCATTCCTAGAGATCGCATAATTAGGCTAAGTTCGTCTAATTTATTAATTGTTCCTTCTCTAGCAAATAGATAGAAACATTCTCTGAATTCTACAAAACAAGAAAAAAGTATTAAATACACCATACATAATAATATGTACAGGGGTAGTAATAAACAAGGATTAAATAATGGTGTTAAAATATATAGCTAATCATTGACTTACCATCAATATCCTCTTCCTTAAAGTGATGAGCCATTTTGAAACACTGAATTGTTTGCTTCACTTGTTGGAATTCGTTGTGCCCGGGTGGCTAGGTATCAGGATTATAATTTATAAATAACGCAACAACTGCAACATGCAAGCGATTCAAGTTTTATTTTAAGCTTTTATTATAGCTGATAATGGTAGATAACACTGATAACAGATAATAGTATTAACAATTAACTACAGAATGTTGTTTGGTAATCAAACTACAGTCAATGGATTATCAACATAGATAATTATTTATTTATTACTTTTGATTATCATCAGGAAACCTTTTTTTTTTTAATTTCCAATATTTATTAAAATTTTTGATTATTGTATTACAACAGTTGAGAAATTTAATGTTATATATAATATAATAAAACAAGACGTTATTTTATTCAGTTGTGTTCAGTAGTTCAGTTTTAATACGAAGATTAATACGAAGCTTTCAAATCAGTTATCACAAACTAAGATATCTTAGTGGTTATAATCATCGACGTCACATAAAACAAATAATATCTCCTGTCTCGAAACTCCTAGACAGCGCTGCCACGATCAATGTAGTAAATTCAGGGAAGTTGGTTTTTGTTTAGTGTGATTTCACTGATAAAATATTGCATAATTATTTTACGTACAGTACACATAACACATAAGGGACGACGAGTTGTGGACAGCTGTTCGCGGATTGATGCCTTGCTATTTTTATCAAATGGTGAAAAGTTCAATGTAAAAGTGAAATTAAAACGACAACGCAGAATATTAAAAACTTTTGACCATCGTTTACACTACGCTTTGCACGAAGACATTTCGGTGGACATTCACGTATCGTGAGATTTTCACGGGCACGTATCGCGTTATACATCGACCAAAACACCATTGTAAGTATTGCATTGTTTTACAAATGTCTGTTACATTACCTATTTTTTTGCGCATTCAGTGTCGAATCAATATCAGCTTGCTGAATGCCTTGCTACTTCTATTGACGGGATAATTGTATTTGTTACTCTTTTAATATCTTATAGTTCATTGTTTTAATCAATTTTTAATAATGATTAACAATTGTTATATTAGTAGTAGTAGTAGTAATAGGTTGAACCATACTCTATGGTGGTACCTATTTATAATCACTGACTAATCTAGTTTTATCAATAAATATTGTAACTGTGGAAGTAAAAACAATTTGGGTGGTTTACTAGTAAGATAGTACAGTTTTCGACTCTTGTAATTAATAATTGTTTCACCAAGTGTATATATTGAGTAAAAAAAATCACATCTCATATTAAATGTTCTAATTTTAGAAAAAAAAATAACCAAGAAAATGATGAGTATGCATTTTTACTGTCTTTGTAAATTGTTGTTAATGTTAAAAAGACTCAAAGGATGCACCTACTTTAAATTTATATATTCAAACAAAATTGTTTATGATTAGGTACATTAATTATGCATTATCAACAATGTCTTTGTAATGTATTAGTACTTGTGTTAAGTAATTTTTTTGAAATATTTTACATTATGATGCATTTTTATTATTTATTGTTCCAACTTTTGATTCTTTTCAATTTAATTAATTGATCAGTCCAAGAATAATATTAAGTATTTTGTATTCTACCTTTTAAGAGTACCTACTTTACTTTTCTTTATAATTAATTATTTTTATTTTACGTATTGTGTATACTTTTGCTTAATTTTTAAAAATATGCATGTACTTATTTTATGTTTTTTCGTCAAAGAAATCCTCATATTATGTGTTTTGGTCAGTAATAATTAATAATGGTTGCTCTTCTTCCTGATATAAAATTATCATTTTTTAAAAATGTTTTTAGGGTATTTTAGTTGATACCATATTTATTTCCTTCTTTAATTTTACACCGATGAACTATAATCCTAAATTAATACTATTTTAGTTTTTAAGTATTCTAAGTTAAAATTTTATTAAAAATGTAAAACCTTCAATAAGTTAACATAAGGAGAACAGAAGAAGTTTATTTTTTTCATATATAGAAATATTTATTAATAATAGTTATTAATTTAATTTCCTGTGGTTAGGGATCAGAATACTCCCATGGTACCTCTACTTGTTATAAGAGGTGAAAAATGTGGTTGAGTCAAAGAGTATAAGTGAGCATAAGGAGTTCTAAATAAGACTCAAGCGGATTGTCCTATCCTAAAGCATTTTCAACCTATTAAAAATATTGCACTTAGTGCACATCGAATGACAAAACAAGTTCCATCTCAGAATTAGTACGCAGTTTTTGTATAAAATGCGGAACTAGTGCACGAGCTATTAGAAACTTTGTTGGTTTCGGTTCAAATTTCTATTGATAATATAATATAAATTTACAGTGACACCGTTTATAAGACTCATTTTGGGACCAGCACAAACTGATGAGTAGGTAAATTACAATTTTTCGTGTTCCAGTCACAGATATATATATATATATTATACTATCTATATTAATTTTCCATATTAAATTTCCAAATTAATTTGTAAATATTTTATTAATTCAGATTAGTATGAAACATATTTCTGAAGATTTTATTATAAATCAAATTTTTGGAAGATATACAATTCTACGATAATTATTGGTCCCTGTAAAAACGGGTAAAAAGCCTGTCGTAATTTTTTTTACACACACAATTAATCTTTGACATTGTATATAAAGTTCTTTAATTTAAGTTATGATTAAATACTATAAATAACAGTAATAATAATAAAAACATTTTTTTTTTTAAATACTAATACAAATAAAACGCTTAATTTCGAAGATTTTCTTTTTTTTTAAGTAATTATCAAAATAGTAAAAATAATTTAAAAGTCTTGAAAAGTTAATATTAAAAACTTTTATTCTTCTTCTTCTCCTTCATACCAATTATTTGGGTCTGCCATCCTTGTTCTAAATTTCCATTTGATCTGATGTTCCATCTCATGTACACCAATTGTCCTCATATCATTCTGAATCACATCTAACCACCTCTTATTAGTCTTCCGCTCTCCTTCTTCTTCCTATGATTATTTTTATTAAAATTTTTACTATTTCAGATTCTTTTCCTTGTGCAAAACTATCACAGTATATTTTCTCTCATTTTGTCTACTTTTTAAGCGATGTCTAAGTTAACTGTTATGTATTAATATCTTATCCTATTTTGTCTCGTCTCTCCATTCGTCCACTTAATAATTTTCACCTCCGCTACACTTATTCTTTGTTCTGTTTTTCTATTTACTGCCCTAAACTCCGGTCTATACAACATAGTTGGTTTCACAACACTTTTGTAGTGTATCTTTAAGTCTCATTTGAATTCTCTCGTCACATAAAACACCTGACACTTAATCCAAAAACATTTAATTCTGTGTTTCACATTCAAGTCATAGCTTACTATTATTTTAAATAAAAGAATCTAGCTACTTAAAGCTCTCAACCTCGCTTATTATGTCACTACTTATTGTCATTAGATGTCTTGTTCTGTTTCTCTAAACTCATATTCTATATATTTTATTTTATTTCTGTACTATTTTCCATTCCTCTAGTCTATTGTTAACTCTTCTTCCAAATTTTCTTTTACGCTAGTAGAATTTATGAATATAAAATTGTGTTATCAATTTATTTTTAATAAAATAAACATGTAGACAATAAATCATAAAAAAACAAGTAGAATTATAAAATATTTGTTATCAATACAAAAAAAAAAAAATTAACTGAAATATATTGAGATAATAATACATACATTTTATTTCCCATTTCCTATAGAATTCATGTAATAGAAAATAATTATGTAATTTGTTTAGATTTTAGAAGGGTTTTTAGTCCAAAGTACAGAAGAACCTTAACAACTAAAAGTTTAGTCAAGTGGACAAAGAGACAAATGCAAATTTTTCTTATCTTTTCATGAATAAAATTATTTAAATTTGTGTTTTAAAATTAAAATTCTGTATATTGATTGTCTAAATAAATCATCGTTGATTAAAATCTATTTTTTCCTAATAATTACCTCGTTTTTAAAGAAAATTATTTTTATTCTAGGGTACTCAATGACACAATGAGCCGATTCATTTCACCAATGGAAATAGATGATGAATCACATGCTGGTGTTCCTTCTGAGTGGCTGGAAAAATTTGAATCTAATACCCTGACTGAATCTGATTTTCGTAATTATTGGAAAATTTGGGTGCCGCGAATGAAAGATAGATTTGGAAATGATTCTTTAGAATGGTCATTTAATGAAACTAGGGCAGAAAACATACTATTAGCTGCACTTGAGGAATTTATATTTGATGGGAGTGGTATTAGAGTATTAGATTGTTTATCTGAACAAAATTATCCACCTTCAGTATGTGGTAGAGTATTCAAAATGGGCGAACCAACATATAATTGTCGAGAATGTGGAATGGACAGTACATGTGTTTTATGTGTAGAATGTTTTAAACTTTCTTCTCATAAAAACCACAAGTACAAAATGGGAACATCTTATGGAGGTGGATGTTGTGATTGTGGTGATGTAGAAGCTTGGAAACATGATCCATATTGTGAAACTCATAAACTGGGCTTAGAAAAGAAACAAGTTAACCTCAATTTATTAACAGCCGATATGGAAAAACGTTCTCATTTGATATTTAAATATGTTCTTCGGTATACTCGTGCATTACTTACTTTAGAACATCCTCCTATGTTACCTGTCGGATTTGATGCTGATGAAACATTGGATGATTTATATAGCTTATATAGAAATCAAGAAGATAGTTTTTGCACGGTTCTGTATAATGATGAGACACATACATTTGATCAAGTTATAACAACATTGACTAGATTCATTAAATGCCCTCAACGAACATCTATTGATTTTGTTACATCTATCGATCGAGAAGGTAGAGCAGTTGTGAAATGTTCTACTTTTGTTGAATGTAAAGATTTAAAAGACGAAATAGAAAAATTTACATCACGTCACGGTGGCAAACCATTAAAAACAGTAGTAGTTCATTCTGATGTTATTGCTCATCAAATGTTTTCTCTTAAGTTGTTGACATGGATGCAGAATTTATTAGGATATTCAGAACGGCTAAGATCAGTATTTTCGAGTGTTGTACTTGCATCTACACCCGTTGAAGGTTGCATTATAGAAAGTATATTGCGGAAAGACACTGTATTGTGGAAATCAGCTAGACTACACTGGCATAAACTTTTTATTTCTGGTATGTTCATAGAATATGCGAATAAAAAAGAATTTGCCAAGGTCTTTACAAAAAATTATAGTGCGATTATGAAGGACTTTATTAATGATGATCATGATTATTCTTATTCTGTTGCTTCATTGGGTGTACAAATATTTACTGTTCCCACATTAGCTACTTACTTAATGGCACATCATGATGTTTTATATCAACTCTTAAATACATTTTTATCAGAATGTTCGCATAAAGTAAATAAACAAGGAAAGCTGGAATTTGAACGGAACGCTTCAACCGTGCCATTTAAGAGAGCACAACATGTTCTTGGAGATATTCGTTATCTATTAGGTTGTGTACCTGAAAAATGGACCGCTGAATTAAGAATATCATTTTGCCATGCTGTTTCTTTGGTCCTTACCATTCTTAACTATATGCAAAATATGGATACTGTTACTAGACAAGTTGGTCAACATATGGAGTATGAACCTGAATGGGAAACAGCATTCAATTTGCATATTAAACTGAGACCATTAATAACAAAAATACTGTTGTGGTGTGGATCAGATTGTATTGTTTTAAAAAAAGTATACAGAATGACTTTAAAGAAAATTTGGGAAAATCCAGTTTTAGATCCTCTTAGACCAAATATAGTTAAAGAGTTAATGAACTATAAAGCCACCTGTATTGATTTTGATGTATCTACTGAACCTGTATCTATACATCTTCCATTGTCTAGATTTCTTGCAGGCCTTCATTTATTTTTGGATCGTTATGATCTAAGTTTTGATCATTCTGAGCTGCAAACTACAAGACAATCTCCTGAACAAATAATTGAACCAGTTCTCCGAGCACTTGTTTTAATATCACAAGTGCATGCAGGAATGTGGAGGCGTAATGGATATTCACTTTTAAACCAAATATATTTGTATCACAATTCAAAATGTCGGATGGAAATGTTAGATAAGGATATTGTTATACTTCAAATGGGTGCCTCATTAATTGATAGTAATGAATTTTTAATACATGTGCTAAATAAATTTAATTTATTAAAGTGGGCCCAGCCCGATTTCGAATTAAATTTATTAAATGGTTCAGAAGATGAAACTATTCGTCAAACAATTAGTTTGGTTGAAGAATTTTTAACACTAATCATTACCATTGTTGGCGAAAGGTATACTCCTGGTGTAGGCAAAGTAACTTTTGATGATTGTATAAAAAAAGAAGTAATACAACAGCTGTGTGTAGAACCTATGCCTCATTCAGAATTAAATAAAACACTCGTAAATATAATTGAAGATGAAGAATGTTTAGAAAAAGTCATTAATGAAGTTGCTGTTTTCAAAAAAACTAGAGGAAAAGGTGTTTATGAATTAAAACCGATATTTTATGATGATTACAATGTATTTTTCTACCATTATTCAAGAGAAGAAATGTCTAAATCTGAAGAAGAACAAAGAAAACGAAAAAAAGCAGCCAGCGAATTAGAATGTTGTCCTCCTCCTAGTTTACCATTGTTCAGTAATGCTTTTGCAAAGATAGCTGATATATTGCAATGTGATATAATGTTTTACATCATGAAATTGGTATTAGAAAGAACTGTAAATTTAAGAAGTAGAAGTTTTTCTGAATCTCAACTTCATAAAGTTCTTCATTTAATTGGGTATGCTCTTCATGAAGAAGAAAAACAACACAGTCCATCATTTAAATTTACTGAACGTTCTGAAATTTATGGTATAGAAGTTGCACTTGATGAGCTTAAACGTAGTCCTAGAGTTGAAGCTTACAAAGATTTGGCCGTATGGACCCTTAATAAGTTTAGACAAGTGTCTGCACCAAGAAAAAAAAGTAAGGAAACAGAGGAAGTTGAAAACGTAGAAGATGTAAAAAGTTGTGATGATGCTGAACTGGAAAAACAGAAAAGATCAAAATTGGCAGCTGATCGAAGAGCTACTATTATGGCTCAGATGACCCAAATGCAAACTAATTTTATGAAAGATAATGCTACATTGTTTAAAAACACGTCCATTTGCTCAGAATCACATAATGATTCGACTAGTATGGACATTTTAGAAAATATTGTGGAACTTTCTGTTTGTCTGGGTCCTAATCAAACCGCATCAAGTACATTTGATAGTAAATATACATGTATATTGTGCCAAGAAGAACAGCAAGTTACCCATGACAGTCAAGCAATGGTTTTAGCTACATTTGTACAAAAATCATCTGTTCTTTGTCCAGTAAAAAATCGTATAGGAAATTATAATGATTACCTTTCTCGCCCCTACTTTATACCAGCCAATTTTGGTCCTTCTCCTTATATTTCCACTTGTGGGCATGTTATGCATGTTGCCTGTTGGCAAAAACATTTTGATATGATTTTAGCTAAAGAGAATAGAAGACCATACCGATTGAGGCATTCATTAAGTTTTGATGTGCATAAAAGTGAATATTTATGTCCACTTTGTGAAGGACTTTGCAATACTGTTATGCCATTATTACCACCTATTTCAAGTTTTACTCAACCAGATAAGACATTCGAAGATTTGACGTTTAAAATTTGGTATGATGGATTAAATATAGCATTAAATCAAAGTAAGGTTGCCAAGCCTAAAGCTACAGACTCAAACACTCAACCATCTATAAATCCAAGTCCAATTACAGAACCACCGCCTGCTTATAAAAGAGAACAAGCTACAATGCAATTGCTTGCTGCTAATGTGTTGGATAATAATATTAATCAAACAACTATAGAACGAGATAATAATGAACCTCCACAAGATGAAGAAGAATATGAGGATACATTTTTGCCACTAGCTGATGAATTTTCGATCGAAACTAATGATTTTGTTATGCAATTACTGATGTTTAATAAGTCACCAAAGTCACCAATGGCTGTGCCTAAAGTGTCTGTATATAAAAACAATGTACTCTCAACTAGCTTAGTTGATACAATTTTAAAATTTGCCACAAATATTTATTCAAAAGCAGCTACTATCAGTGACCCACATCCAGATAATAACCAAATCCCATTAATGACGTGGAAAGCATGTGCATATACAATACATTCAAATGAAGTGATTCTCCGTTATAAAAATAAACCGTTATTTGGTGAATTATCATGTCGGCAAAAAGACTGCCTGGAAGCGTTGATCCGTGTTTCAGGGGTTTTAAGTTCAACATGGAAAAAGGAACATGAAATTAATTTACACGCCCTTCGACTTATATCTTTAGCTATTGATAATGGTGGAAATAACTCAATTGGAATACTTGATTGGGATGCTTTTGGAATGTTAGTTTCATTGACTATGGCTTTGCCTAGTTTGTATTATACTGAAGTTCCTGGTCCTGCCCCTAGAGGAACTATGTTAGACTTCCATACTGTTCATTTAATGTTTGTTGCAAATTTAGTACAGATCATGTTGACAATTGACATCGAAAAAGACTTTGAAGAAATGCTTGAATTTGATCCAGAAGAAGAGGAAGACACGCGTTGTATAGCTGATTACATTTTAAAACTACGTGGAATCAGTATTAAGAATACAGTAGCAGTTTGGAATTTAATAGAGAGTTGTGCAATACCTTTTTTGCGGTGTTGTTCGTTGTTTTATCACTTTCTTACAGGTGTCCCTGCCTCGCATGCTTTGACAGAAGTTGATGGAGATACATACCATAACATGTGTTGTTATTTGGGATTACCCACTTCATGCAAAGAACTATTAGACAAACCATATATCAAAGTAATAGTAAATAAATGGACTGAAAATGAAAAGTTAATCAAAATCAAGCAAGGTGAAAAAGTACAATTTAGAAGTTGGACGCATATCAATGAATTAGTAGAACTTCCGGATGATTATAGTGAATTAATTAATACTGTATCAATGTTTACTTGCCCAAATAGCAGTCATGAAGATTCAAGAAATCCAACCATGTGTTTAGTATGTGGTGCAATGCTTTGTTCTCAAAGTTATTGTTGTCAAACAGAAATCAAACATGCCACAGTAAGTGCTAGTTTATCTATTATGTTCAACTCTAACTGATAAAATTGTCTATTTGGTATATAAGAGAGGTAATTTTTTGATTTTCCAAGGGGTTTTCAAAATAATTGGAAAAACCCAAAAGAAAATTGTTAGTAAAACAGCAAATATTTACAGCGAGCTGCAGCGTTACCGATTACATTGTTTTTCATTTTTGTAACTTATGTTTTATACCAGAAATATTCTTCCAATCAAAAAATTACCAAATATTTTACGAAAATAATTTTTTTATTATTTTAGATTTTGTTTTTTTGAATTTAATTTTCAGTTTACAAATATTCGTAGAGACTTGAAATTTTTACAGAATACTTATATTTGGTTTTTCTCCTAGACGAAGCAACATTTTTAAAATATTTAAACCATTTTTGAGCTATTTTTAGCAATTTTTAATTAATTTTAATTTGGTAGATACTCTGTGAATAAAATTGTTAGACTTAACAGAAATGCTTGACAATTTGACAGAAGGTTCATCATAACCTATAAGTGGTCAAAAAAAATTGAGTGTATTGTAGTATTTTTTTTTTACTTATTATAATATTTTTTTAAATTAAATTTTAATGAAAATCGTAAATATACAGCCTTTCATAACATGTGTTACAGAACTTTGCTCCAAATAATTTTTCATTAGCAATGGTTTATCGTTGGTTGTAGGTATAAATTAAATAACTATGTATTCTACCCTTTCAATTTTCCACCTTTCCGCCTTCAAAAATGGCTTGTTCCTAGTATCAACTCTCTTTTTAAAAATTGTTATTCATAAATTCTTTAATGAATATTTCGCTTTACAAACCTAATCCTTTAATAACTTTTTATAATAACCTCATTATTTCCTTGTTTGTGCCATATTGAGTATGTAACAAATACATGTAGTGTTTTATCTTTAACATATAAACAATGTATAGTCATTTTCTTAGTTTCTTGGTTTTACATATTTATGTATAATTTAAAGTGCATTATATTATATATAATAATAATAATTTAAGGTACATTATATTTAATTGTTTATTAATTATTTATTATTTAAAATTCAGTATTTCAATCAATCACAAAACATTTTTTAAATTCCAATTAAAAGGACAAAGGAGCTAATATATTTTATTATTTTTGCCATAAAAAGTTAATAATATAAATCATAAGCATAGCAGGGGCATCCCAGACCTTGACTATGGGGTGGGGCGAAATAATTAAATTTAATATTAAAGATTGCTAAGAAAAAAAGACTGATATACTTTGCACGATGGGTGGACCACTGTTGATGAGCGGAGCTCTGTTAAAAGTATTTCTCGGGGGTGTCTGGGTAAATTCGATGGGGGGACGAACGATTTTTACTCCAATACCACTGCTTTAGTCAACAAAAACTTAAAACCTTTATAACCTTTATAAACCTTTATATCCGATGTCATTTCAAATTATGTTAGCTTAGAAGACTGAAGATATATTGTACAAATGCAGTAAAACAGTACAATTTGAAAGTTAAATTTTTTTCACATTAAATATTTATTAATAATAATGTGACAATATGAATAACAAAAAAAATGTTCTAAGATAATGGATACGGGTGGAGCCACTGTTATAAAGAATTTAATGTATATCTGTAAGCAACAATAAACCATTGATAACGATAAAACGATTCTGAGCCCATTTCAGTTGATGATTTGTGATGCTTTGTCAACAATATGTATATTATGGTAAAATAATTAAATAGGCATTATTTATTTTCTTTAATAATATTTGTTTAATATC
The DNA here is from genome assembly GCA_902439185.1 of Cinara cedri. Lineage (NCBI taxonomy): Eukaryota > Metazoa > Arthropoda > Insecta > Hemiptera > Aphididae > Cinara > Cinara cedri. The sequence goes on from CABPRJ010000006.1 coordinate 1,140,167, forward strand.
GTACCGATTTTCCCCTCTTTTTCTACGTCTTTCCCGGTTTTCACATTGGCTGGGAAAACTCATCGGAAAATGTAAAAATAACCAATCCTTCAGAAAACCTTCAGAAAAAGTGCTACATTTAAAAATCGGAGCAAGATTTCTAGTAGAAAAGTTTGCACAACAAATCGAAGGGTACTTTTCTTTAGGTACACCTAAAATACATTTTTCCTGTCTTAATAAAAGGGAAAAAATTTGTTATTCTAAACACGGGTTCGAACTAACAAACCCTAGGGTAATTAGGTATGAATCATTCAACTACGACAAACATACTTTAAAGATTATTAATATAATTATTTAACATAATATACAATATCAGAACTTCAAAAAGCTATAATTTCGAAACTTAGTCAGTCCGCTCAATTCTGACTTCACTATCGTTCTTAAACTGGCAGCATACATATATTCATAAAAAAAAAAATTAAAAAATTAGATTTGTTCCATATACTTTTTAATTTAAACGATTTTCATCAAAATTTGATATTAAAATCCCTTTACATAAAAAATACTAACTACATTAAACTCAAATTTGTAGACCACAATGTAAGACTTTTAATGAACTTTCTGTTAAATTTTCCCGTATTTCTGTTAAGTCGATTTTACCACAGAGTGACTACCAAATAAAAATGTCAAAAATGACTTAAATTTTTTGAAAATTTTACCATGTCTAAAAAAAACAAATAAGTTTTCTGTCTAAATTTCAAATCTACGAATATTCTTATCTAAATTACATTAAATAAAAAATGTAAAAAATAATAAAAGCAATATATTCGTAAATTTTCCCGTTTTCCCTACTTTTTCTGTTTTATTGGGAAAACTGCCGGGAAAATTAAAGAATGACCTCCCTAAAGTACCAGCCCAAAAAAATTGACTTTAAGAAAAGGGTCTATATTGTTTACATCGGAGCAAGATTTCTGGTAGAATTTTCGTACACAGGATAAAAAAATAAAAAAAAATATATATCTTACTAAAACCAATACATTCTTCGTTACACTCCGAATCTAAAATAATAATAATTAGATGACGAAGTCCAAAAAACTTTTGTTTTAAGCAGCGTTTTGCAATTGGTTTAATCAACAATATTTTCTATATTAATGTTTTCATTTCGATGAATATTTAAAATTAATAAGCCAGTAATTTAGCTGCTGTTCAAAATTTTATTTTTATTACAAAGTACCAGTTTTAATGAACCTCGTATTAAATTTTCTAGAATTTCTGTTTAGTCTAATAATTTTACTTAGATACGAAATAAAAATTGCGTACAAAATTAAAATGTCTATAAATTACTCAAAAATTTTACCACGTTAAGAAAAGGCAAATATAGGTTTTCTGTCCAAATTTCAAGTCTACAAATATTTTCAACTGAATTACAACAAAAAACAAAATTTATAATTAAAACATTGTAAATCCAATTAAATTAATCATTTCCAATTTTAATACTAAAAATATATTATTTTATTATATCTTTGCAAATTGATTGTTCCCACTTAGTTTTCCATAATTTTCTCACCCTTGAGAGAATATTTATTGAAATATATAAATGAGAAGTATTTTATTCTTGTTTCTTTCAAAATATTTCCAAGATCATCTGTATGGCATTTGGAACCAGTTGCATTTGTAGTTATTTTTATTTAAGAATTATGGATATTTTGTTTAACAAAAACGAGCATCACACGGCTTAAGGGGAAGGGATAATTTTTTTAGTGGTACTAAAATATGATCCAACATAATTGATAATACAATATAATCTATAGATTATCAATAAAGCTATATGATTATTAGATTTTGTAATAAAAAGTATAAAACTAAATAATTTATCAGGTTTTTTTTTATATAGGTTGGAGCATGTTCTGGTCATGCTTACACCTGTGGTTGTGGTGTTGGTATTTTCCTGCGAGTACGCGAATGTGAAGTTCTATTGTTGGCCACTTTGAATAAAGGAAGCTTTATTTTACCACCATATATTGACGAGTACGGTGAAACTGATCAGGGCTTGAAACGAGGTAACCCATTGCATCTATGTAAAGATCAGTATCGTAAATTACAAATACTTTGGCTTGGACATGGACTACATGAAGAAATATCGAGGTATTTAGATTCCACACATAATCTGATACCTACTACTTGGCAACATATGTAAAGAAATGCGTGTTTCTCTATCCCCTGTTAGTAATGATAAGGTTTATAATATACACCCTTAGTAAATATGTTGATCATAAATATACATGAAACCTAACAATGTACAAATTGACGTTTCAGTGATTTTTTTTTTTTTATTTATATAAATATTATATTATGACTATATTATTAAGGACTGTGTATGCGTGTAATGTAATATTATAAACATATTATATCTTATGCATTAACTATCAGTCGTAGTAATTATACGAGGTTCTTTTTCTATTATTATTGCTAATATACATGTCATATATATTATATGTAGAATACATACATACTTGTAATATGTATATATTTATATATTAATGTGTTTTTTTTTAATCATTTTCTAGCTTTTAAATTATTAACTTAGAAAAACAATTTATACACATTTGACATATAATGTAATCCAATTATTTTAGTGTGATTGTAGATGGTTACCACATTTGTAATCAGTAATATTAGGATATTTATATTTAGGTTGCAGGTTTGATTTAAGATAACAAACCAATATCTTTAAGTTCTAACTAACGTTTCATTTTATATAATAATCATAGATTATATTTTCAACTAACTATCTTAAATTACATAATGTTGTATACAAAATATAAGTTTATAATTTTAAGTATCAATAAAACAAATTTACTTATAAATTGTGTCTTACAAACTATAATTTATAAAAACTTTCCAAAATGAATATCTGGTGCTCCTTTATTTTTATTTTTTCTTTCAATAAAACTATTCCCACTTGAATAAGTCATTTTTTTAAATGAAAGAGTCAATTGATTATGGTGTTGAATCACAATGTCAATATTTTGAAAAATCAATTTAAAATTTTAAAAAAAAAGCTGATACTGGGGATGGGGAGCAGCCACTGTTGTAGGTGAGAAGTTGGGAAGGTAGGATACATAAGGTTATGTCATTTATATCTGTAAGCAACAATAAACCATTGCTGATGAAAGACGATTCTGAGCACAGTTCGGTAATACATAATTTGAAGTGCCTTAATATTTTTCGCGATTTTCATTTAAATTTGATTTCAAAACGCTTATTAAAAAAAGGTCGTCTGATGACTGATATTATTATTATAATACTTAAGTTTTATTACCAAGTTTCATGTCTCTATATGTATTTATAATCGAATTACAGTAAAAAAACTGCCAAAAATTAAATTTCCTTAAAAGCTTAAAAATTTTGGCGATGATACCATGAGAAAGTAAATCAAGAAGATTTTTCGATTATATTATTTTTTCTTGTAAAAAACGTCCGTGTTTTTATAAAATAATGAAATTGCGGAATTGTACCTTTTCCTAAGTTTTTTCCCATTTAAGTGCTTTTATTTAAAAAATGGCGTCGAAAATCAAACAATGTACGTAAAATACAATCTAGACAATTTGAGGATTCAGAAAAGGTGGAACACTTATACATCGAAGCAATTTTACTAGGAAAAAATGTGTCCACAGACTAGAACAAAGAATTTATTTAGTTAGTATTTTCTTTTGTATCAAAGCAGTTATGATTTTAAATAAATTTTTAACTCTGCAAACCATCTAACTCTCCTAGTTTGTCATACAACTTGTACACACCATTATTTGCTTTTCTTCCAGATGTTCTTAAATCGACATTGTATTATATTGTCGAAAATATTTTAGATTCTGAGTGGATCGAAGAAGATTTATAAAGATGTTTATTTTTTTTATCTGCGCGCAACTTTTCTACCAGAAATCTTGCTCTGATTTTAAGTATAGCACTTTTTTTGAATGGAAATCGGTGTGAGGAGGTACTTAAGAGTTAAGGGAGGTCATTTTTCCAGAAGTTTTATCAATAAATTTGAAAACCTGAAAAAAAAAACGGGAAAATGTACTAATAGGTATTCGTTAAAAATATTACGGCCTTCTTTTTTCTTGAACAACTTTTCTACCAACAATTTTAGTTTTTTCATTAATTGGTCGTTTTTCGATTTTCTCAAGTTTTCCCAGCAAATTTTAAAAACCAGGAAAATACTGGGAAAAAATGGGAAAATCGATACAACATTAACAAATATTATTAAAAAAAATATATAAAGCTTATTTAATTATCTTACTATAATATGACATAGGTATATATTGTTGACAAAGCACCACTATCATCTGAACTCCGCTCAGAATCGTTTTTTCATTAGCAATGGTTTATCGTTGCTGACATTTGTTGATATACATTAAATTACCTATACCAGTGGCTGCCCTGGTCCTTTTAGAAACTTTCTTTCAAATATTATGAGTTTTTTAGGTTTTAGGCAACAACAAAATATGATAGGTAAATCTTTTGTTGTTGGCTAATTTTCATATACATAATGTAACTATTGGTATCAAAAAGATCATAGATTAATTGAAATATGTTTTATATCATAATTTATAATTTAAAGTTTAAACTATATAAAGGTATCGATTTTATCCTAATACTATTATACTGCATACTGCAACAGTGAAGTTGTGGTCAAATATTATTTGTAACTCTATGAGATTAGGTGAGGAATCCCGGGGGGGTCATAGCAACCGTGACCCTCCCAAAATCATCCAGAATAGGTATCTTATGTTTATTTGAAATTTAATGTCATATGTATAAGTGTGTTTTTAATTTTTTAAATTTTACTCATAATGCGATCAATGTGTTCCATAAATAGAAAACATTTTTTTTTTTTATTCAGCACACATCATTATTCGTCACTTATTTATAAAATCACAATTTCTATTTAATTCCAAACCGACTGACAATCGTATTGTTGACAAGTAAATCTATAATAAGACACTTACTCAAGGTTGCAGACGAAGGGACCTCTCTTTCTGAGATTTCGCTGTTCTTCTCGTGCGTTTAATCGGTTTCCGCACAGCTGTTTTCGAGGAAATTATTTTATCCGTTTTATTATTACTATCATGTCGATCCGGCCGACGGGGAATCCGTTTAGGAATAATAATAATCGTATTGTTGTCGTTTCTATACTCAAACGGAAGCCGTAAAATCTCTGAATTTATTTGCTCAGATTGTATAATTTCGGAATAAAAGTGTACTTTTACGGAATGCAGAACTGCGGAAAAAGAAAACTTGTGAACCGTATAGTCACGAACCGTGAAAACCTGTAATAGAAAAACATGTCAAACGTATTTGTACGGATTGTTTATTTCCGGATTTACACTCGTACTGTGTTTCAACAGATACTTTATAAATCTGGATTGTATGTTTTCGGAAAAAAAAAAAGTATAGTCATGGGCCGCATAATTCCGGAAAACAGGTTTTTCCGATTCGTGATTAAGAACTGGATTTCGTGGAAAAAATATAGGTAGTTACGGGTATCGTTGCTAGTTCTGATCGCTCATTAACGAACCCTATACAGACAGTATCTATATTATAGAATCTATAAGACACTCATTATCTCGGAAAATATTAACGTTTTTCGGATTTTTTTTTTTTTTTCTGACAACTTCAGAAATTTGTAGCTCTAAGAAGTTACGTTACCATTATTTTAGTTGCCCTTATTTAATATTTTTGCGGTTGAAATCCTTTTGATTTTCAAACGATATCGTAATCGTTTTTAATAACAAATATTAAGGACTGTTGGAGTTAGATTTCTAAATATTCTCATTTTATCACCAATCTACTAGCTGATGCCCGTTTAGAGGGGGAGGGGTAATGGCATAACTAGGAAGAAATAAACATCATTGTAAAACCAAAACATTTCTCGCTCTGCTGCGAATCTAAAAACGTGGTTAAGGTAGAAAGATATACGGGCAATGTAAGGTTTGATTATATGCGTCCGGTTGTGTATATCCGAGAATGCAAAAATGGTTCTAACGTTTTCCAAGATTCCGAGGTTATACGGTTCATGATTAATAATTTATTTTCCGACAATATACGTTCCGAGCGATTACAATCCGGGAACAGAATCCGTACAAACACGTTTTGCATATTTTTCAATTCCAGGTTTTTACGGTCCGTGATTATAGTTCGCAAATTTTTTGTTTCCGGAAAAATACAATCTGGGTTTATAAGGTTTCCGGTAAAATGCAGTCAGAGTGTATACATTCCGGAAACTAATATTCCGTACAAATACATTCTCCGTGCTTTAACATGCGTCCACTCAAATGCCTGTAAAACGATACTGTTTTCTAATGATAGGTAGGAAGCTCGATCGACCACCATGGTTGTCATGGTGGAATTATTAATTTTTTACACTCACCAATTTTGAGTCCGTAATATCTATTTAGCCGTCAGTATTCGCTTGTTGTTTTCTTTGAATTGACCTTCGCTTGTTCAGCCTCTTTTATGAGTTCATCGTATCGTATATCACTTCTTAGAGCACTACATTCATTTTTTGTATTTTATTTAATTTTTTTTCAAATTTAGTTTTAAAATCAGACGCATACATTCCGTTAGCCATTACTATAAACGTACTTAGCTACTGAACCAACATAGCATAAACGCAGTGAAATACAAACTACAATACAATATTGTCACAATTATTATATCCTTCTGGATTCAATATTCTATATTAGATAAGGTGTAATCTGTGTACCTATAATATAATGAGTTGATAAAATTCGATAACAATGATAAATTAACTAGGTACGTGTGGTCATTTATAATCGTAATAAAAACGTATTGAACTATATTAGAACAATAATATATGGTTTTCCCCAAATGAGGTTTCACAATTAGGTTTGCCCGTGCAAAAGCCGACATACGACTTTACAACCAAAGGATCGTGTGGACACTTCGCGTTTTGCCCCGGGCATTTCTGAGATTTCTGAGATTTCGGCTTTTGTCCGTAACGTATATAACAGTGCGTCTGAGACGACATAGTTATGCTAGAAATAATGAAAATAAAAACAAATTAATAAAAGTAAAAAAAAAAAAAAATGTCAAAATTAACAACTACATGAGGGGTACCTAATTATCTACATTTATTTAAATATAACATATGAATGTACAACACAAATATTATTATAATATAATCATAATGTATAAACATATGTATCCTCATTTAATAATTATTACATTTTAAAGTTACACCATATTTGTATCTACCTATTTATTTGGTATTGCGTTATTTAAATATTTGTTATTGCTAATACCGCGGACATGGGTACTATCAATATCCAGTGGCAGTATCTATATCCGCGTTAATACTAATTTCGTATTTACTAAGATAATATGGTATAATAATGACTGTAGAGAGCGCCAATAAGACGCGACTTATTTTTGTCAGATCTGATAAGTACATTAGGCGTCGCTCATCGCCGTCGCGCAACTATAGTATCTGTACCCGTGGTGCTAGATACTGGAATTTTCGATATGGCCGGGTTGTGGCTACTCGCAACGTACGTGTTTAAATGAATAATCCAAGTAACCAACATTAATTGATAGAAACAATTCTTCGTTACCGATAATTACTGTAGGTTCGAAAAGATAATTCGTACAATCTATATATTTATGGAAATATGTCCAACTATTGTATTCTGAGTAAAACGAGGATGTATTGGTTTTATTGTGATGTTTTTTTTTCTATTGTTGCGTTTAATTAACAAATAAGATACCTTTATTGTTGCATTTTAGATCTAGCTGGCGCATTGAGGTCATTTTTTGATTTTCTCAATAATTGAAAAAAACGGGAAATTTTTAAACATAAATAAATAAAAAAAAAAATATATTAAATATTGATGACATTATTTCTAGATTTGGAAAAAAAACTTTATCATTTAATATTAAAAATTAACAACAATTAATGAAATTCTAATTTTAGTTAATGATATTTACTTTCATTATTTTTTTTAATTGTGTATAAATGTTTTGTCCTTTTAAAAAAATGACCCACCCCAAATTTTAGTTCTGGATCCGCGCCTGATTGAGAGGTTCGATGTCGCACCGCCAAACAAATGGTGCTTCATTTTATTAAGGCATGAATTAAAAGTATTCAGAACCTGGGGCCAAATATGTTTATAGAACACCAACTTATATATACAAACATATTATTGATAATAAAAAAAAAAACATATTAATATAATAATATAAAATATTATGGTATAATAATTATATAAGTATAATTTTACAAAATAGAAAAAAACGCATGAATAAATTTGGTATTATAGATACGTCACTTTCAGTGTAAAAAATCATGCACGAGTTCGGTAAAATTTTCCTGAGAACTATTTGTTCTATGCTTATTTTTATACGAGCCAGTGCAGAAAATGCTTTTTTTTTATAAAACAATTGGCACTGGGAATAGGTTAATATATTTGAATGACAGTATATTAATTAGGAAAAGATATTACAAGATACCTACAGGTTAGATGTTAAACACTTCTCAAATATAAAATAGTCTAGTAACTTTTAATTTCATATAGTTTACTTAATGCCAAAATACAACCTCATAGTTTTTGATCTATTTATAATAAGATTACCTACTATCCGTTTTTTGGGTGATTTTATTTTATTTTTTCCCAATTATTTCCGTAATCATTATTCACATCTATAAAAATAATAAAATTGTGGTCCTACCAACAATTATGAATATAATAACACTTGATACGAAAAATTAAAACAAAATTGTAGTCTCTTTTTTTCAACGGTTCTAATAACTTTTAAACAGTAAGCCAACTAATTTTTCTTTATAATTTACAAAGAAAAAAAAGGAAATAAACATTTGGTAGAATGAATCCTATACTTACGCCTCAAGGACAAGAACACATTTTATATTAACGGACTCGCAGAAATTATAAACAAATTAACCGTAGGTTGAGAATAACAATTATTAATAATATAATAAGTACCTAGCTACTTATATCAAAACAAATTATCTATACTCACCCGTCAAATGTGAAAATCATAATATTTTGTCATACAAATTATAATTTAACTGGTAAACGAGTAAATTGTGCACATCATGTTTTTAAGCGGCTGAAATAAATGTTTTAATAAGTGCCATACTTTATATTATTGTACCGTTAAAAACTATACGGTACAATGCTCTCTGCAGTATAATAATAACTTGTACCGTATTCGTGTTGGATACATTTTAGTTACATTGAATATACGTATTGTAATTAATCAGGTAGTAGGATTATCGGGTATTTACCGGTGACGTATTTACAAACCTCATCTGACTTCGGCTTTAGCGGTAGGAAATATTTAAATACGCAAGTAACTCGTGATCATAAGCACAACAAGACCATCAATTTTGAAGATATTAAAATTATAGATACATCACAGACCCATAATAATAATGCTCCTAAAATCCCCTTTACACGACACACAATTAGCAACTACACATTTCTTTTACAATTTTTTATATAAAAATGTATGCAAGGTAATTAATCTGTCATAAGACACTTATTATCTGGGAAATTATGTACTTTTTTTGGATTTTTTTTTTTTAAATTTTAACACAAATAGTTCTAAAATTTTACTTTATCTGTTTTGCTGTCATCCTTATTTTTGGTGGTGAAACGAATACCTACTTTTAATTTTTAAATGGCCACATACATATATGTATATTGATAATTTATAATTTATTAAGTAAGAGTTAAAAAAAACTTAAAAATGAAAGAAATTATTTAATAAAAAGTAAAAAATGTTTCATTTATTTATTTATTAATGGGCTTGGAGCCCAATAGAACAATACAATTTACAGTAATAAATAAATTTGAGCAATATAGCATAATCATTAAAGTAAGCAAATAATAAAACGGATTTAAATAAAAAATGATAATTATAAAATTAAAAAAATTAAAAATGGTAATAACAAATTGTAGTCCTTAATACTAAACAAAACAATTTAAGAAAAGCTAAAGTGCTCGTTACCCATACGGTAAACGGGGTTTTATTCAAATCCCGCAATAATATTGTAAGATTAAAAAAAAAATCCAGCGGTACGTATAGAGTTCCCAAGCGGTCCCCCATCCAAGTATTAACTACGCCCGACGTTATTTAACTTCAGTGATCTAACGAGAACTGATATACTCAACGTGGTTTGGTCGTTGGTGAGGAACTTATCAAGTTACCATTTAAACATCCACTCACTTTTACCAACTATGATTATAATTATTTAGATTTTTTCATTGAAACTGTGGCACACAAAAATATACAGGAGGTTTTTAATATTTTTATTGTACCTATTGTTGTATATTATTATTCTATATCATTTTTAATTACAGTATTTTAAAACGCCATGTTACTGAACTTCGCTCAGAATTATACTTCGTTAGCAATGGTTCATCGTTGTTTACAGATGTAAATTAAATGCCTAACATTATGTATCCTAACATCCCAAATTCCCACCTATAACAGCGTCACCAATTAGCAGTACCACTGTATCAGGATTTTTTTTTTACTCATCAATCCAATGTCCCGAGAGCAAAAAGTGTATATGTATAACTGCTTGAATGGGACCCAATAAAACTACTGCTCACGGGCCCTGTAATCTGTTTTTGCGATACTGTGTCCGGGATTTATATACGTTTTGGACATTTATTTTCTGAAATAACACTGCACACCTCAATACTTATTAGTATAAATAAGTACTAAAATTCTCAATATCATTAAAGTTATATTTATTTTATTTAAATTCGCCTATTTCCTAGTGCAGTAGACTCCTAGAAACATCGTTTAACCAGGACACTTTTCCAATTTGTTTTTGTCAAAGTTTTTAAATTTTTTTAAAGATAAAATGTTTTATGTTTTTAAATGTAAAAATTAATAAGGAGAATATAAAAAAAAAAATTGTGCCCATAGTTTTTCTCGCATTTTTTCTTTATTTTAATATTTTCAAGTGCTTATAATGAAGTATTTAAGTGTTTTTTTCTGCGCTTATTTTGATTATTATATAAATGATATAAGTCTCAAATCCTGGTCATAATGAATAGTGTTTTAAACAAAAATGTTTTTTGTTTTGCTTTTGTGTTATCAGTGTAGGTAAATGTAACGTAATTCCTATGTTCTATTTTAAAAAACTGTGTTGAGCCTGACTAACACTGCAAATTTGTTCATTTAGCGTGTGTACCGCCTAACGGTGTTAAAACTGACAATTTGGCCAAATTAAAAAAAAATTGCTAGGCCAAACCTAATATATATGTTTTAAACGCTTAAATATATTTCATGTTTACATACACTATATTTAGTATTTTTTAAATTGTCTCTGGGAAAATACAAAAACTGATTAGTGGTGTAACACGCAACCTCTGCTATTCTGGTAATTTCGCTCCAGGGTCGATAAGTAGGTTGCAACCTAGAAGCGTACATATTAAATTAATAAAATATTTTTTATACGGCTATTGCAGGAAAATAAAATATAGGGTTAATATTTATGTTTACCTACATTATTTTATAATTTTTTACCTGCATCCCAGAAACAGTGTTTATTTTGGAGAGGTACAATAATATTATGATTACTGATTGAACAAAATCACATTTAATTCTTTTATAATTTGCAAAAAGTAAGCTTGCAAATATTTCTGTCACTTATAAATATATATTTGCCTTTTAAAATAAAGACGTAAAGCGTAAGATCCTTTATTTTCGCCACTGCACGTGTCCCTCCGTTGACGCTCTGGCTCTGAACTCCGGCGTGTCTTCGGACCGACTCGACGAACTACCCGCACTCTCTCCGAAAACCAATGGCCAGCCTACATAAATATATAATATTATTACATACGTTATTGTAAAAAATAATAGATTTACATGGTTTAGGCGTGTTGAGAAAAGAAAAAACGACGAAAGAGTAAAACATATAGATGAGATAGATAGAGTCCGGAAAAGCGGTAATAGGTAAAAATAAATTGCAGAATAGATAAGGTTGTTAAGAGATATGTTATTAAGAGATATGCAGGAGTTGTTGAGTAAATGATGATCACGAATCAGGTGATAGATAACTATACGCGTGGTAGGATAAGAGCGAAGAGGAAGAAGACGATTTTAATATTATTTACTATTATTATTGGGGCTAACGTTGTTTGTATAGTGTATACCTAAATACGATAACTGCGTCTATGCTAAAAAATATAAATTTATTTCTAAACACTATCTACATCAGGTGATCCATTTAAGTGGGTACACTCATTATCTCGGAAAATATTAAATTTTTCCTTAATTTGTTTTCTAGAACATTTAAAAAATAAGCTGCTCTACAATTTTATATTTATGTTATTTTTGGAAGTATACCCACTACCTAATTTTGATTTTCAAATGATAACCTATATTAAAATATCCATAAATAGATGGGATATTAGTTAAAATAAATTTCAATACTAAAATTTATTTACTCTAATACTCTAATTATTTATAGAATTTTTACTATAGGTAGCTATTTGAAAATTAAAAGTGGATAGTGGTTTTACCTCCAAAAATAAGGGTAACAAAAAATAACATAAATATACAATTTTAGAGCAGCTTGTTTCTTAAATGTTCTAGAAAACAAATCTCAGAAAAAGTTAATACTTTCTGAGATAATGAGTGTACCCACTTATAAATGGATCACCTGGTATTCGACACATTATATTGTCCTGAACCAATATTTATAAGAAAATCCATTAAACAGTGTAGTAAAATACAATACATTTAGTCCTTACACAAAATAACCTAACTTTAAAGAAAACTTTGCACAATTTCTAAAACGTTGTGTCCGTTCAGGGGGTTTTCCCCTCTCTTTTTATAATACATATACAATATATTATGGCATCTGCAGTCTCATCAGAATGATATTGGAGTTATTTATCATCGTCATCGTCATCGTTCTTTATAGTGGTTTATTTTTTTTTAATTTTGCAAACGCCATATTCGGAACGAGCCGTAAATTATACAGACGAACACATAAGTGTGTATTATTATCTTCTAAAATCTTATTCATCTTCAACCGACACGGTGATTGCTGTTATTGTGTACAACAAAACATAGTGAATATTATAATGTGTTTACTGCATCATCTATAGAAGTCCCTATGGGCATTAACATGATACTAATATAATATAGATAAACGGTTTTTTTTTTTGTTCACGAAAATTAACTGCGCTTTGAAAATGATACGCCTTGTATAATATAATGTAATGTAATATTTTTATATTAATGACGACGGCATTTTATGTACACTGTACAATGATGATTGGCCGTGAATTAAGGTATCCGCTTCAACTCATAATATATATATTATACATACATATATACAGGGTGACCCACGAAGATATACTCATTATAATATCTTCGGTCAAAATTTCAGGTCAAAATAACTCCGACAAAATATCTTCAGTAAAAATATCTCTAGATAAAATGTCTCCTGAAAAAATCTCAAGGATTTATATGATTATTTTTTATTACCTATTTTAGATTGTGAGAAATCCCTCTTAAATAAAATAAAATAAAGTTTAGATTGAACAAAAATTAAATAAATATTTTAAAAAATAATTTAATTTAACAAGTCATCTGACTTGAGCATCATAATTAACTCTCGCTGTATTCGTATCACACGCCATACCTAACCCTAGCGCTGGAATTTGTAATCATGAAATATTTCAGATAATACTATATAATACTAATATTGTGATTATTTAATATTTCCTGTGTAATATTTCTATTAAAGATATTTTGTCGGAGATATTATTAACCGGAGATATTTTGTCCAAGATATGTTGGCCGGAGATATTTTTGTGAAGATATTTTGACCGGTCACCTGTGTACTCAAACACCATACCAATACTGATATCACAATTATGATCACGCTTGATTGATCGAAAGTGTTGAGCAACTTATGCTCATATTCTAAAATATATTTTTCAGTTTCTTTGATAAATTATTATCAGTTTATTATCACTGCGGGAAGTGTCTGAAATTCACTTTTTTAGCCGACCGTACAAAATATCTGCTTTTCATATTTTTAAAAAAAGATAATACAAAATGTTCGCCTATTCTAATTAAAACTAACAGCACAGAGTTTTCCTAGCATGTCATGCATTGATAATATCATGTTCACATATTATGTGAATATGAAATACAAGAAAACTATATCAAAACAGCAATAAATACTATAAGGACCAGAGAATAGGGATATCTATTCAGCATATATAAAGCTATAGTGGTTTGATTGTGAAATATTCAAATATATTTAGGTACCTATATCAGTTAATTTTTAATATAGTCGCATTATTAACATTTTAGTTTGATAACATTTCTTACGTTTTATGTGTGTATATTTATTATAAATGACACATTTTTTCAAAAATATTTTCAAATTTTCTTATATACAATACACATAATTTAGTTACATATACAGAGTGTAATTGGACTATTTGGTATTTTTACATGTAACTAAAATGTAAATATTTCAAATAGTCCTGTTACACCTTGCTTACTGCATATACCAATATCTTTACCACTAACCATATAACAATATAATAAAATTTAAAAATTAAAAAACTTAATTAACTATAATACCTATTCAATATATTATATAGAATGTTTCGTCGTACTGCTGTCCTTCGTTAAAAAATTTGTAACTTTTTAGGCTCCTAATAATTAACACTCTCTTTTTTTCTTCTCACATGTCTACTCAGCGTTTGAATTGGGGAGAACTCCGTACTAATTTTCCAGAAATTTTAGCGTACCTCTAATATGTAATTATTTTAAGTAGAACGTATGGGACTTATTAGAAAAAACAAAAGTCGTTCGATGATTTTGGAAATTTTACCACGTCTAGGTAAGTCCAATATAAGTATTATTTCCAATTTTTAAGTCTCTAGGTGTATTTGTAACTGAATTACAGCAAAAAAACTCCCAAAACTTAAAATTCCTTAAAAGCTCAAAAGTTTTGGCGTTGATACTGTAAGAAAGTAAATCAAAAAGGCAATAAAAAATTTATTTTGTGATTTTTCGATTAAACAATTTTTTTGGTAGAAATCGTCGTCCGTGTTTTTATAAAATAATGAAATCGTGAAATTGTACGTTTTCCTACGTTTTTTCCCACTTATGTGCTTTTATTTAAAAAATGGCGTCGAAAATCAAAAAATGTACTTAAAGTACAATCTAGACAACTTGAGCTTTCAGAAAATGTGGAACATTTATACATCGGAGCAAGTTTACTAGGGAAAAACGTGTCCACAGACTAAAAAAAAAATGTAAAAAAATAAACATTTTAGTAAAACAAATTGCTCCCTAGCTACGCTTGGAATTTAAAAGACCTCCTCATTTCACTGCATCAACCCTACAGCACTTATTTTTGACCAGAAATTATTGTAAAAAAACAAAGTTTATAGTAAATCTATTATAGTACAAACTAAAATAAATACACATATATATAATTTAGCCTGCAGTGTTGTTTTAGTGTCGTTAAGTATGGTTTTTATTTTGTAAATTATTAATCACTATGTTTAAAACTGGTATAAGAAGAGTATGTAGAGGCAAGCACCCCTAATTTTTTTTTAGTTTTATAATCCCTCTTATTTTTTTTTTAAACTGAGCACTGTGTCTACTATTTCAGTCTTTAAAAGTTTTTGTTGCCATTACTGCACCTCACTACCTGATCCTTTTTTGAATTATCTATCTTCTTCTTCTTTCAGTATTAAGGGCTATTTAACTACCTATACTCAATCTTAAACTCCTAGAACTTTTAGATCTCCTTCTATTACAATCAACCATTTTCCTTCTTCTTCCTTTATAGGTTTTTTCCTTGTGATTTCCATACCATGCTGTAGTTGTAACGTCCTCACTTCTTCTCATAATGAAACTTAGCCGTTAGATCTTTTAAACCTAAACAAAGCTAGTTGTTGGTGCAAATTCCATCACATCGAACTACTCTTTGTTGTACCTCGTACGCAATTTCCCTGTCGTTTTATTGATAATTATGTTCTTCTAATTTTTTTTTTAGAAGTTATCAATCTTTACATTTTTCATATATCCGTTCTAAAAAACTCGAATTTAATGTTCGACTAACATATTTTGAAATGGTTTGGCTATTTTTTTTCATTAGCTATATACCATTTGATTGTTTTTAAACTTCAAGTAAAGGTAAATCATGTTATACATACGCATATTGCAGGTACATATTTTATAAGGTTACACGATGGAAAACATAATTTATAATATCAAGGATTTTAATTTAGGAAGAATTTACCTACACTTGCATGACGAAAAATGCAAAAGGGTTATACATTTTAAAAGTATTAGTTCTTTGTAGATATTATACAATAATGAAGGTCAAATTTAATAACATAATAAATAAATATTAAACATACTTATGAATCTCGAAGCCGAATTAAAGAACGCTTCTGCACCATTATCCGAAGAGGAACGTTTCAGTTTGGGATTCTTATAAGACATCGATTTCCAACATGTATACGCTTCCTTAAACACTTCGTACGCCTACAACAGACGTAAAAAAGTGAGTAATTTAGTTGTAAAACTAAATGTATAATTTTAACTGACTTGATCGACATCTTCCCGTACTGAAATTTCATGGAAAGCCACGCACCCGAGCTCTTGGGACCGTTTTTTACCATCGGCATAAGTAACCATCCGATCGTACTGTTGGTCTATTTTATTGCCAACCAGTATCACCGGTACGTCAGATAAATGTTCCTTAGATTAACAATAATAATAAAATAGTTAATGTTTGTTTGTTCGTGACTTTTGAACTCTTCAACTTAATTGATCTTGATGGTATCAATACTTAAAGTGATCACTGTATAAAAGTGAGTAACATAGATTATATTCCTTCCATGAAATTCACTCTAAGGAGGATATCATTCAGGGTTATTAATATTTTTGTTGATTTATGGGTGACCTTGATGATATGAATAATAAAACAAAATAGAGCTGATATAGAGACGGCTGTAATTTCTAACAAAAAACGATACGGAGCGAAATTCAGTCATAAATGTTTTGAAAGGCTGCATGATTTTATTCAAAATTCGATATTAAAACCCTTATAAATTAACCATTATAGAATTCAGCTAAAATCTTTCTTTTCCTTTCTTGGTACCAACTTTTCCTTCATCAGCGCCCTTTATTCAGATAATTACGTAAATATAATTATGCATACGCCTAACTTTATACTCCAATCTGGCCGAATTTAGTAGTGTGAGTCTTGCCAATGTTTACATTTCTTTCTCAATGACATATGTATAATAATTGTCAAGATATTATAATATCCCTGTTAAAATCTAATTAATTAAAAAAAAAACTACATTGCACTCAATGTGCATCTTTTTTAATCTTTTTTCTTTGACCCACTAAGTAAAACTTATAATGAACCTCCTGTTAAATATCAAAGCATTTATGTTTGGTTAAGTAATTTGATACACAGAGTACCTACCAAATAAAAATTACATAGCAAATTCTCAAAATTACAATGTCTATGTTCAATTATTATAGAAACTACAAAGAACATCAAAAAATGAATTTCTTACTCACGAAGTAGATTAAAAATAACACAAAAAAGGTTACTTAGCGTTTTTTTTATTGAAGTGATATTATTTAATTTTTAAAATTAGTAAACATGGTTCGCAAAAATTAAAAGTAATGAAATTATAACGCTGCGGTGTGCCGTAAATATTTGCCATTTACAACAATTTTGTTTACAGTTTTTTCAAATTATTTTAAAAATCCCTTGGAAAATCAAAAAATGACCCCTATAATGCGCCAACTATGTATACATTTTGTTTTAGACAAGGTGCTACACTTGATACATTAGAGAAATAATTTTGGTAGAAAAGTTGCTCTCAAACAAAAATAAAAAAAATTATAATAAGACCAATAGATCTTTCGGTCCGCTCTGAATCTAAACGGATGGTTGGAAGGAAAAACAAATTAAAATTTTCATTGCATTTATAAATTGTATTTGTGTGTATTAAACCTCATAAAACATACTTGTACTGGAGTCTTTAATTTATTTTCAAATTTTGGATTTTTTTTTCCTTCCTTCTTTTTTTAACATTGATATATTTGTTTGTACCTATATTCTATCTGTCAGTTGTTTCATATTCTTTATTTTATTTTTTATCTATATACATTTGTTTATTTATTCTTGTTTAGGTATTTTTGTATTTTTTTAAACATGTTGTAAAAAAGAAATGTATATTGTTATATAGTAAGACTCGTGGCTTATACACTGTTCTTTAATTTATAAAATTAATTAAATTAAACAATTATTTTATTTTACTTAAATTATGTTACTATTATGATTTAAGTAGGTAGTCAAAATAGTAAAAATAAAATTAGACTTAGTCTGTTCACTATCTTATCGTATCGGTTGCAAGACCAAAATCGATTGATTTACAAATCAAAATCTAAATATGCTGAAATATATGACATAAGTCGCATTTGAATCGCGTTGGCGTTGGTTAATAAAATATTGCATGGAGAAAAAAAATACTTTATTATTTTATGTTTATTTAAATAATTTAATATCGGTATAAACATTTTGAGATATTCGGAAAAATGATATTATAAAAAAAAAATAAAAGAATAACACAATTATTCACTTCAAATAGCCTTAAATTCTGCAGTTATTATAATTTACTATGTATATCCAATAGAAAGAATTGTTAGATTTTAGTGTTTGATACAACCGCTACAGCTTTTACGTATTACATATTATCTTATGCGCAGTTTAAATAATTCCTAATAAATTTTAAAACATAATAAATTCTTACTCAAATAAAAATATTCCGAAATAATTTTATTATAGTTACTACTAATATATTATAGTGTATGTAAGAAATTGGTGAACATTTTAAGTGCTCATAAAAAATATTTAAACTTATTTAATACGACGGCAAATATAACCTTGTATTGAAATTGCATGTCATAAAATTAAAATATCCAAAACTACAAAATTTGATAAAAGTACCTGTTTAATTTAAAATGTATATTATAAACGTTCAAGTCTAAATTAAAGACGGACTAAGAGGAGCCATATAGTATTGATAGTAAAAAAATTAAACTCTTTTAAATTTGTTGAAAATTTTCGAAAAAAAAAAGCCTATACTTACTCGAAATGGATGTGCCATTGTTGTTGGTAGTTAGTTGGGAAAGTTGGATACATAAAGTTATTTTATTTATGTTTGTAAGTAATGATAAACTGTTGCTAATGAAAACCCATTGTGAGCAAATATCGGTTAACACCTGTTTTGAAGTGCCTAATATTGGAAAATTCCATCAAAATTTGAACGCCTTATTAAATAAAATATACTACATTAAGTAATATTACCCATTTTTTTTTTCTGAACATTGAGAACAACTTATGAGTTACCTACTACGAACTTCTTATTGAATTTCCGAATATTTTTATATATAGTCAAAGAAATTTATCTATATAATAACTACCGAATAAAAATTAAAACAAAATTATAAAATGTCAAATGCCTACAAATAGCTCAAATATCACCAGAATATTTAAAACATTTTATCAAACCCAGAAAAAGTTAATATATGCACCCTGTGAAATGGTATATCCCTACGAATATTTTTAATCGAATACAAACAGAAAAACAAAACTGAAACTAATGGGACCGTTATTTCCGATCATTTCCAGAGGTTTCTTACGTTTTTACGGGTTTTAAAAAATCAAAAAAATAACTTTATCTACCAACCAAGCAAACAATTATTTTTTTTTCAGATATGTCACTCTTAAAATCTACGAGATTTTTGGTAAAAAAGTTGTTTACAACAGAAAATGAAAATAAAAAAAGCTGTCTAAGGATAATGGAGACGGGTTCAGCCACTGTTGTATGTTAGAAGTTGGGAACATATAGGATATAGACGGAAATTTAATGCATATCTATAAATAACGATTAAACATTGCCAATGAAAATAAGATTCTGAGTGGATTTCGGTTGATAGTATTGCTTTGTCTACAATAAATATATCATATTATGGTGAAATTTTGTAACTTTTTCCCCATTCACCCGGTTTTCCCATATTTTTTTCCAGTTTTTCCCATTTATTGGGAAAACTCCTGGGAAAATGAAAAAATGACTTCCTTGAAATACCTCCCCATTCAGATTTACTTTTAAAAAAGTGCTATCATTGTAAATTGGACCAAAATTGCTAGTAAAAAAATTGTCCATAGAAAAAAAAAAATTAAACCACTGTAAAACCAATACATTCCTCGTTCCACTCAGAATCTAAAATATTGTTTGTTTATTTATATCGATTGTTTTATATATTATATTACTAATTAGTAATTATTATACATTTAATAAACAAATTGTTATTTATTAGATGTTTAAGATTTATGAATCCTTGATTAAAATACGTGAATTGAGTCCAGGGTCTATATGAACCCAATTCGTGTAATTTTTTTTTTTTGGAACGCAACTCATGTACTCCCTTCAGATCTAGTTAGTTTTGAGATTTAGGTACCATCTAAAATTACAATGTTCATTAAAATAAATTGATTTAAAGCAAATATTAGGCAAACCGGTTTTAAAAGAACTGCAATAGAATCACAATAAATTGGTCACTGAATTGGAAAACAAAACTACATTTATAAGGAATCCTTAACGTAATATTATAAATTAATTGTTGCAGATGATAAATTTCCACACTCGTGTTCTATTAACTAAAACTTGTATTTATCTAGTATACAATATAATTCATCCTGTAATTAAATATTAATTTTACTTAATTTAGATAAGCTCAAAAATTAACTTACGCTTGTTTAAAATAGGTACACGAGTCGATTATAGGTGTTCAAAATTATTATCAGACCAAATTGCAGTTAAAATTGTTTTTTCAACAGTTACCGTTAATAAACAATGACTTAGACATAAAATTATTATAGAATTACAAAATAACTCATGACTTCATCTTATTTACAAAAAGAACTTTCTACATAAATATAATAAATAAAGCTATATTGTTATAGATATATAGGTTCTCAATAATTTGATAGATACTAGGGATAATTTTCAACAACCAGGAAAACTATTTAAGCCCTTCAAAATTCTTTATTGGTTATTATTACACTATTATATTAATTGGTTATTTAGGTTCAAAAAGGTTATAACTACCCAACTAAAGTTAAAATTAAAGATAGCTGATATACTGATGGGCATGGGCGCAATTAATGTGAAAATTCTAGATGTGGGGGGACTGTAGCACCAAACAAATTTATTTGCTTCAATTTGAAATTTTAGTGTTGTACTCATAAAAATAATTAACAAATATTAATTATAAAATATTATTATATTTAACTATATTCGTTACATTTTCAATTCAACATACTTTTCAAATATATCATTATTATTAATATTATTGGACATTTCTCTCTCGATATTTATAATTATCATGTTTGAAAGGCGATCATTATGGTTCTCTTAACCAATTTGTAAAGCGTATCATACAAGAAAAGGATCGCTTCAACAAAAATGTATGTATTGTTATTTTGTACAATATACAACGTAAAAAAAGGCATTTTTGTTGTCAACAATATCTTTCCTAATAAAAATTAAAAACCTTGTTGACAGGAAAACCGGGGGGGAAATGGGGGATTTGGCCCCAAGTCCCTAATATTTGAGACTATGCTGATGGATGTGTCACTGTTTTAGATACAAAGTTGAGAAGGAAGGATAATATTAAGGAAAACAATTTGATTTATAACTGTACGCAATGATAAATCATCGTAAACAAGAAACGATTCAGAGTACAATTAAACATGTTTTGAAATGCCCCGACTTTTACGAGTTTCATAAAATGCAACTTATGATGAACCTCGTGTAAAAATTTCAAGAACTTTTGCATGCCCACTACAATTTTATGCCTACATAAATAATTAAAAAATCCACAAAATATTTTGAAAATAAACCAAGAATAAAAAGTGATAATATTCAGTGAGAATTTCATGTCTCTACGGTTATTTTAACTGAATTTGAATTACATCACATTAATTAAATTTAAAAATTCGTATCAGAATATCGCATTCTGACAATTCAATTAAAATTAAAATAATCAACGTGTTGAATGTTTTGATTTGATTCTTACTTTGGTCGAAAGTCGACGTTTTTTTTTGTTGTAATTGATCAGGAATTTGAGCCTACTGCAATCGTCGAATGAACATTTGTCCGTTATCGAGTAGACCAAAATAAACACATCGGCCCAGCGCATATTCATTTCCATATTGCACGATTTCTAACACGAGCAAATACATTTGGTATACAAGAGACTGTAGCTGATGCCTATAATTTACGCGCTTACGTATTGTATGTATGCGGCAGTGTCCAGTATCTCAAAATTCACGGTTTCCGAGTCCATGGTCACTTGGTACATGTACATTTTTTCCAGGTTAGAGTCGTAGTCGCCGATGAACCGTTTGGTCACGAACCTCACTAAAAGTGCTAGAAATTATCACATTAAATTATTACAAGTACCAATAATATTTGGATTAAGACAAGGAAAAATGTTTTCAGGCAATGGCGATAAAATGCGTTTCAATACAACTTATTATTAATTATAGCAGTCTACAAGTAAATCGTTTTTATTGTACATTTCCAGCATAGATGTAGGTATATTTACCGGTTTTTCCCACGCCGGGCTGTCCCATTATCATTACTCTAATAGGTTTCTGTTTGGGTATGAGACCCATTTTGTTGTAAAGCATCGAAGCCATGATGCTGGCAGGTGTCTGTAAATACGTGTATAAAAATATAAATATAATAAAACCTAAGAAATATAATAACGTGTGTGTGTGTAAAGTTCATGGACAACCCCTTTATAGGTGTGAATATTTTAACGAAACGAGTAGAAAAATTGAAAAAAAAAAACCCCGAAGTTGTTGGTAAAATATAAGATTAACTATGGCCTCGATCTTCAATTATTAAATAACCTTGTCCGTTGATAACGTTCGTGGTGGTGGCGTTCAGCAGTTATTTATTTATTCGAAGAAGTCGTGACAATAATAATATCGTATAATTCGTTATGTTGTATACTATATAAAAGTATAGTAAAAAATACAGCTGCGCGGAATATTAAATCGGCAATATAATTATTATTATGACGGCAGTCAATTATTATTATATAGGTACTACTTCGATGGAATAACTAAAAAAAATGTGTAATACAATAGACGTTAATATACTCGTTTTATAAAACATTTTATAGAATGACGAAAACGATTTACAACATAATAAAAAAGTGTTTATTTTTTTTTTTAAATATCGTAAAAAGTACAGAAGTGTCGAACACCGTACCGACTGGACACCCGTACACCGACTAATATATACAAATGTACAGGGAGATACTGTATTAGGTACACGCTGCGGATAGTGACAGGAACACGGTATAATGATATTTTGTTCGGTAAGTTAGGTTAGGTTGTCGCGGTATTCGTAGATGTCGTACGTAAGGTAGCCGCCGCCGGCCGATCTCGTGCGCGGGTGTGGAAGTAACGTTTTCGGACGCTTCGGGCACACGAGGGGACGTAAACGCCATTTTCGGGCTGCCGTCAAAAAGTCGAATCGTAATCGGAACGACGCGTGTGCGTTCGCGACGATTTTATAATTTATATTATCCAGCCGGTTTATATGTAGCAGCTATATTAATGTACTCGTATTATACACAGTTGCGTGCATAATACGTGTGGTGTTGTTTTATGAAGTTCCTAATATATTGCATACAGAATATAATTTTATGTTATAATAATATTATAATATTTTATTCGTATGCGCATTTTATGAAAATTAACGGGCATAGACGTCATTATGACGTGGACAGAGTGCCCGAGCGGTAAACATCCATTCGAATTCGTTTGGGATAATAATAATTTGTATACTGAACACCACATCATTGACGCCGTAAAGTTTTGGTTTCTATGTAGTATAGTTATAGTGTAATTGTAAAAATCTCGTCTTGCCCAAACCCCGAGAGGCGCTGTTACTAGGTTACTATTATACATGTTCATGTACTTCACCTTTTTCGTTAATATATTTTATAATAAAATGTCGTACATACAACCACACAACCCATCTAATTTAGCCATGAAGCAACCACTTCATAGGATACCCATTCACACCAACACTAGAAAAAACATACAAATACATATGCATACAAACATTTGGGATCAAATTTATATAATGATTAATAATTATTTAGAATTAACACCTCACTGTACCAAAATTTAAAATCCGATTAATAATACTTTACTCAGAATCGTTTTTCATGATTTATCGTTGAGTATAGATATGACCCATCAGCAGTATCAGTATATTTTTCAGGTAATTTGAATGTATATGTCATGTATTAGTATATATATAACCTCTACTATATACCTAAAAAAACATATCTCCCCTAAAAAACATATCCCCCTAAACATAAAGTTAACATGTGTAACAAATATTTTTGCCTTAAAAATAGCCAAAAAAAAAACAGGATTTCGTAAGATGTTCAAGTTCACATAAGGACTCAGATGCATTATTTATTGCCCAATGATGTGGCCAATATTCCCTTAATGATGTTAAAAAAATACTTTACCCACTAGCTTTTTCATGAATACGATGCAATAAAATCTATACATCATGTTTAAATGCGTAAATTTTAATTTTTAACTCATTGTTTAAATTTGCTGTTTAACTTATGCTTTTGAATTATTATGTGTGTATTAATTAATAAAATGTTGTAAGCCAGATAACTTCTGGGTTTCATAAGTATATATCTTATTGATGATGGTTACAGCCTATACACCCTATTTTTGAATATTGGAGGTACTTTTCATCTTTAGGTGCCCCCGATGATTTTTTTCAAAACTTGATGCCTTATATGGGCAGAATAAAAAAAATACTGGCTTTCATGATTATACAGGAATGCATAAAATAGCCAAAACTACTTTGGCCAATTTGTATTTCAACCGAAAAATAATTGATTAGACATAAGTAATTTAGCAGGATAATATTTTGGCCGATAATTATTTGCGCCGAACCGTATTTCAGTACAATGTATAATTACAATGAATCGTATTTTATCCAAAAAATATGTTATAGTAATATAGGCAATACCATTGATTAAACAATATAATATACCAAGACGGACACTGACGGCGGAGAATCAAAATCATCAGTCTCATATATACTCAACTTGTGTAGGTATAATATTTTATTATAAATTATAACATAAAATTTAAACACTACAGTTTAAAGATGCAATTATATTACATATTTAAGTGCAATGTATTAGTGTATAGCGATCTAAAATTTGCTATAGGACATAATTACGTTTGATTATAAAATTATTACTCGTGAGTCAATAACTATTGCTGAATAGTGATAGTTATAACTTATAATATTATAATCTAATACATTTTACTGTCCAAAGCGTAAGTGTAAAATCTCATAAACAAGGATTTTCCCCTATTATGATTTTCTGAAATAAAGAATTCAGTAATTTCAATAAAATAACCTGTTCTACGATTAATATTATTTAAAATGATATTTTCAATACCTTGGAAATCTCTTATGGAATTTTCGCCCGAAAAATATACTCAAAGACCACAATTGTGTACTATGTTGTACACAATTAGGTATATAAAAATTATATATTTATAAATTGTATATTGTACAGCAATATCTATCTAAGACGAACCCTTGAAATACTTTAACATTACACAAAACAGACATTTGAAAGTTCCTGAAATTAAATTTCATATACATTTTTATGCTCAAAACTATGATGAACTAAAAGTGTTTTCAGCCTCCTAAGTTCCATTTTAGATAATTCAAAAACAAAACGATCGTCCATTTCTGTAACCAACCTTTTAATTTTAGATTTTTTATGATGGACGTATATATTTCAATAGGGTTTTTTTTTTCGATTAGAAGACTTGTTCCGATAAAACAATATAAGGATTAACGTTGAGCAATGTAATACTCGGTGCTTTGCGTACCCTGCTACTGTTGCGCAAAAAATACCTCGCAACTTGTCCATTAAACGTTCATTCACACATTTATTATGAAAATATTCAATTTCAATGGTATTCTTGTAGCCCGGTGCGTGACCATCTCTCACACTTCCCTAGTCATGGCCCTAGCATTGGATAGCGTTTTGAGTTGGTAATTTTTTTTTATTTCTGTATACATAATAATTATTTATCTGCAGTTTTAAACATACACTGTAATTGAATACGTAATATCAGAATTGTTTCAGAAAAAATTTCATAAATACTAATGAGAAAACTCTAAAAATATAAAATGTTAGGATTTAAAAAAAAAGTCTTGCCTTTTATCTTCCGCAAATGTATACGACTACGTTATCAGTGTCAGATCGTCTATATTTATATCTGCAGAAACGCGTCGACCTCGGCCTCAGCGTTTCTTCTGCAGCATAATATTATAATATCGTTGGCCGCAGTCACTCCCCCGTGTCTATCGATTGAATTATTATCGTATAGTATCGTTTTTTACTTCCTCGTGAGAATTCAATGGAAAAAAAAAATCATCAAGTAGATTAGGTTAGGCATATAATTTGTATGTGTTCGATCGAAATGTTCACCGATAACGTCCTTGAAACTTTTAACAAGTTTTGGATTGTTTTTTTGACCAGTCAAACGGGTAGTAGACTGGAATATTTTCGAGCGAGTCAGCCTCGGCACTATACCTCCCCCATTCAACTATATTATACTGCAGACAGCTGTTTGGCAGTCGATAACATATATGCTTATCTATACTAACTATAAGTATCTAAGAATATGTTGCCAATACAGCAAATTTAATAACAATTCTGAAACAGAAACGCACCCATAATAATAATATAAATGTGATACTGCATATAGTTGTAGCAGACTGCAGCACACGCTTATGGATACACCAGGAAACATCGAACCGATTGATATCACTGCCAATATTATTTTAATATTTTACAGATATTCGTTATGGCGACAACCACGACGATTGTATAATATATTTTATTAAATTGATGATACCGCCGCTGTAACCGCTACTGCCGGTTTCAATGTCAACTTGTTGACAAATTAATAAATAATAAATAGAAGCGATCGATTGACATTGAAAAAATAAAAATGAGAATGTACCTACGTTATAAATACTTTTCAGTAAATCTACAATAATATATTATTGTATAAATGTATGAGTAACAAAAATATTTTATTCGAAACCCCCAATGATTTAGTACCTACGTTACATCATCGGGCAAATAAATCAGATTATGGGTATATCATTCGGAACAAATAATTATTATTTATTTTAATCTGTGAATCGTTGCAAATCGTTTTATGGAGGATGTGATAATTACATTTTTACTGGCCCAATCAAACTAAGTGGGCAACATATCAAAATCGAAAATTCAAAATTGAAATTTCAACGTTTAGGACAAAATTAGAGTTTAAGCGCATCTGTTAACAAAATTTAAAAAGAAGAGGAATATTAACAAACAATAAAAACTAACATTAAGACTACGACTCTTTTGTATGACAATATTTTCGTAAAAAGCAACGTCATACAATCAAAATATTCTTCTTTTTAAATTTTGTACCTCAATACCAATTATTTTTTAACTTAAATTTTAACTAAAATGCCACAATTTGTTGCTAAATTATAGATGTATTAGATATATTAGTTGTACTGAGACAGTAAATATATAGGCATCAGGTTATCATAGTTTGAAATCACATCATTCATGGGGGCAATAAATATGCAAGAATAATTATTACCTAATAATTGTTTTACATGGATGTTTCGCCCTATTTCCTATGAAGTGAATTAGTTGATGATTATGTCCGATCGGAAGTTGGCCGGAATTTACATAACTATGTTCGATGCGCAATCAGGCGATATTTAACTGAATGTTATACGTTCTGACGTGTGGTTATAAAATATTATAATGAATATTTCACCCATCACTCAATGTTATTATTTTGAAATAATTGGATGAAAAATTTTTAAAAAACAATCTATTTGTTTAATACCTATAAGTAACTAAAAATATTATTTCCTTTTTCGTTGTTGAAATCGATAACAAATTTTATTTTATTGATTTCATCACTATTTACATGAAACGTATGATATATATTTGTTTTTAATACATACAAAATAAAAATAAAAAAAAAGTAGATACTGGGGACAGGTGTTGCTACTGTTGTAGGTTGAAAGTTGGGGAAGTATAAGATACATAAAGTTATTTAATTTATATCTATACATAAGGATAAACCATTGTTAACGAAAAACGATTCGGAGCGAGTTTGGTAAGACATATTTTTAAATTCCGTAATTTTTACGATTTTCGTCAACATTTTATCTTAAAACGTTTATAGAAAAAAAAACTAATTCATTAAACTCAAATTTTTTTTTTAGACCACTACATTCAATTTATAATGAACCTTGTATTAAATGTTCAAGCATTTCTCTTAAATCGTATAATTTTAATAACAGATACTTATCACATAAAAAAACACGAAAATATCAAATACTTATAAATAGCCTAAAAAAATTAGAATGTTATGAAAATTTGACCACGTCTACAAAAGATCAATATAAGTATTTTATGAAAACTACAGATATATCCACGATAGTTTTTAACGGAATAAAAACAAAAAAATCTAAATGCCGTATTTCCTATGTTTTTGCCCGGTTTTTTATAATATTATGAAAACTAAACGGAAAATCGAACAAGAACTATCTGGCTGGTGCGATTAATTTTGTTTAGTGAATATTCCAATATTCTTCTATAAATGACTATATGAATTATATGTACCATTAAATATTTCAGCCTGATGACTTTAGAATAAAATGTGGTGAAATATGTTGGTTATTTTTTTTTATCAAAAAATCTGAAATGAATATACATATTTTATAATGTACGTAATTTTTATGATTATCTTATTATTTTTTTTTTTTCGTAAAATTCTTCATAAATCAGTCAAGTTTATTCAATGTTAAAATAATTTATTGAAAAACTGAGAAAAAACCATATTTTTTAATCAAAATATTAGATAATTAATTTTTGAGATTAAGAAAAATTGAATTGATTAAAAATTTGTTTGGAAAAATAGGACTATTCGAATCTAGGGTTTTTTATTTGAAAAATCCTCATCTATTTACGATCAAACCATATACAATAAGCGTAATTTGGGAGCTCGACTGTAATTTTCCACTATTTTGAAATGTGTGAAACAATTTTTAACAATTGTTAGTTTATCATTAAAGACGTAATTTATATTTAAAGATAGTATAATATATTTTATATTTTAATTTATTCGTGTTTGTAGAGATTAGGAACTGCAGTATAAGTATAGCAAATGTTCTAAATTCTAAACTTAAAATAAAAATATAAGTATGAATATAAAGTATTAATCTTAAAATAAAATAAATAATTATAGCTGTAATAAATGAGTTATACCGGTCCGGGCAGCTTCTCTGTTTTTTCAGCTGAGCCATTTCGACCGAGATATCCAAAATTAACTAAATTTCCAATTTTACTGAATTTTTATTAATATTTGTCTTCTCTGTCTGATTCGCACGTAATATAACGCTCTACATTTCCAAGATAGTAATTCCGGTTGACTTTTAGGATTAAGGAACCTATTATACATTTTATAAAGAAAATTATTAAATATGGATCCTATTACTAATACATTTGTTAAATATTTTCAATTCTTAATTAGTTATAACTGGTTAAAATTAAGAGAAATTAATTTTAATTAAAATAAGTATATCTTGATAAAAAAAAAAATACTAAAAACATTAGTTGTAGAATTCAAAGTAAATAATATATTTCTTTATATAATGTAAATTAAGTCCAACGTTCAACCAAAGGAGTTATGATCGCGGAAATTCGGAATGCACTTCTCCCTATAATATTATGTGCGAGATAGCTAAAGAAAACAAAATGTTAGAGATGAAGCCGCTTAATTTAAAAATGTAGAGGAAACGTTGGCAATTTGTGAAGCATTTAGTATAAGTAGCTACCTACTTGTACTAATTATTATTGTAACCTAATTCAATGTTTTAAAATGAAACGTACGTAGGGTAAGGTATAATGCAACTCTTGATTATAATATTCATTTTAGGATAAAGGCATAATAGCTATTTTTTATTACTTTATTACTTATGACTTATGAGGATAATTCTACGATAGAAATAATATTATGCATGATGTACGACTACAGAGAAATACCGTCTTAAAATACGTATCTATTGCATTCAAATGTTTGTATTTATAGTATATACTTATATTTATTTTTTATAAATGGTGTATAATGTTATAGCCTGTTGTTATACAGTATATAATATATATGCAATACTTTAGGGATAATTTTAGAGCTAAAAAATTTAATTTCAGACTGGTGGAAAGAAGAGGGCATAGAATTCATATATTATTTAAATAGTTATGCAATTTATGGATCAATAACTGTGACAATACAAGTTTACGTATACCAACTTATCTAGATGAATGGTCGATATTCGAATATAAAATAAAAATATATGTTGGTTTATGAAATTCAAAAGTTGAAAACTTTAAATGCCTTTTTTGTAATTTGTTTACTGTTTTAAATATTTAGAATAATTCCAATCGGTTAAGTTAGGTAAAGTATTAAAACTTATTTCATTTATATAGCCGGATAATTTAATAATATAATTAATAACTATTAATTATATTTCATTTAAACTCATAAAATATTATATTACAGAAATTATAGGAACTTTATAGAGGCATAACAGTTTATAATATTCATTAAATACTTGATTGTCAATATAATATCTACAGTAGAGCCTATTATTAATTAGTTTTAAAAATGTTTTATACGAATTAATAATAATAATAATATATTAAAATAATAATAATAATGTTAAAATATATGAATAAATAGGAGATATTATTAATTTGTACAAAACGATTTTAAAACTAATTAATAATATCTCCTATTTAATCGTATATTTTAACATACATGTTTGTTCTTATAACACTTAAGGTTTTTATATCATTAGACATATTGTCACGCCGTGGCAATTTTGGTCAATACCATTAAATATAATTTAACCATTAACAAAATTATTCCCTATCAGTTTTCTATAAACAGCGTGATACTTTATTTGATGAAATTGTTTGAGTTTCTTGAAAACTTTAATTCCACCAAATTTAACACAGTTAATACTTGGTTTAACTTCATTTACGAATAAATCCAAAGTAAAATTATAATAACATCGTTGGATTTTCAAACATATTGATTATATTATATTATTATATGACAAACATATTAGCTATAATTTTCGGTGTAATTTTTTGTAATAATAACTAATGAACAGAAATTAGCCTATACAGATATCCGATAGAAAGATTATTTTTTTCTTATTTGCAGCAACCTAAATTGATTTTAACTTTTAAAATTTTGTAATTACTACTTAACTAACTAACGAAAACTATATATACTACGTAAAAATAATTAAAAATACATATTATATTGTGATTGAAAATGTATACAAACGCGGACAAAAAAACAATCCTACAGCTGTGACTATGAAACCAGTTTTGAGGAGGTCAACAAGAACAGTCGCATGGGTATAAAAGGTATTCGAACACAGGGTTGCGGTATCACACATCACTCGACGGTTTCATAGTTGCAGAAGTAACTTCGGGAATTCCTAAATTTTCGTTAGTTTTTTCGAAAACTCAAAGAATCCAAAACATAATTCGCACTGCTTCGATCTGATATCGATTTAGTTTGGAATTTTTATTTTTATATTTTAAATATTTCAATTAAACCAAAATGGCAAAATCGTTGCTGATCTGCAGTGCTTTGTTTTTGGCCGTCGTTGCTTCTGTAATTGCCGCACCAGCTCCAAAAAAACGTAAGTAAAACATTTCTCTATACAATAAATTATTATATTATATTTTCATAGATAACTCATCACAATCAATTATGATAATTATCATTAAGATTTTCGATAATAAATTTAATGTTTGTTTTTAATTGGTAAATTGGTATAAATTATATTTTAAACTTGATATTTTTCTTCATTATTATTATTGGATAAAAAAATATAGGTAAAACTATAAAGCAGTTAAAAGCTGATAATTATTACTACTATTATTATTTTTTTTTTGTTAATAAACGGTTTAACAAAAACTTTTTTGTAAAAATATATTAATATTACGTTTTTTAATCATTATTACTTAACTCTTTTATAATATATTTTATTAAAGTAAATTTACTTAAGTTTATCGTCACACAGTTGTATATAATTTAAAAAATTACAATTTATAGATAGTTCGTGTTTCACGATTATTTTTTTCTCTATTCGGGTTTCCCAAATATAAAATATTACGAGATTGTTAATCGTTATCTAACAATATTAAAATGTGTATAATTTGAAATATTGTTATAAACTTAAACTTATAAAAATAATATCAAATTATAATTATTTTAGTTACACACTTATTTCCAATTTTCATGTAGATAACGAATATTTTCAGTTATCTATTTATTTTTTTTTTAGAAAATTAGGTACCCAATGGTTAGTACAGTGAAACGAAAATTAAAGCATTTGAAGCCAATTTTTCGAAGATTTTAAATATTTATATAATACCTGCGTAATACTTATAATAATGAACAAACTATTATATAAATATAAATTCATTTTTAATAGATTTTTTCGTCAATTAAGCCCTAAGAAAATATAATAAAATACTATTAGTAATTATTATTAATCTGAATTCAAAAAGTATAAGAATAACCAACAGGAATGACTATTATCGTGATACTACAGATTCAGAAATTCAGAATATTAAATTATATTACAAAGCTACCTACATAATAATATTATATAATGATTGTTTAATTACTTGTTTACTCATAAATAGTAAATCAAATGTAGTGCAAAATCTTTGCAATTATAATATGTTTGAATCATTATATATTATTTTATTAGGTACTTAATATTTTACGAAAATAATTAAATTTACCAGCCAATCGAAATAAAAAAAACACGAACGTGACCGAAATATTAATAATAGTACATCATCCCGGAAGGTGTAAAACGTGTAAATGTGCTATTAGCCAGCCAAGGCCACAACAGTTTAGTTATTTCGTGCAAAATCATAGTAATACCGGTGAGAAATCAAACAAGAATAATATTCAAAGAGGAAATTATTCAAAACAATTAATAATATAATAAAGTAGAAAATGGATACTATTATTATTTTTACAACTATTATTTGACGAAAAATGTCCAAAACAAATATTATTATTAATCGGTTTTGGTTCGAATACTTATAGATTTTAAAATATTTATTATATCATGTGGGCACAGTTTTTTTTTTTTTAAGTTCTAACGAAATTACATAATGTTAGGTGTGTAACATTTTCTTCAGTACCCTCTATGATTTTGTTTTACAGAATTGTCGTTCAATCTATGCAAGAAAAACGACCCTAACCTTGATAAATGTCTGAAGACGTCCATACAGGAAGTGATTCCGCATCTGAGCGAAGGATACCCGAAACTGAGGATTCCGGCACTCGAGCCGTTCGAACTTCCGTCATTGGAAATCGATCACGGTAAGGGGTCTACCAAATCGGTTAGCATCGACCTGAAGCTAAAGGACGTTAAGATAACCGGGCTGACCGGAACAGTGATCGATTCGCTAAAGGTCGACGTGGACAACTACAGGATGACTGGCAAGGTCGCGTTCGCCAAGCCTATCGTCATCACAGGAGCATACACGGTCAACGGCAAAGTACTCGTGTTGCCCATCACCGGCAACGGACCGTGTTCCATTACCTTACGTAAGTACCTATTAGTATTTTTCAGATAAAGAAGTTTTCATTGTTTCATGCCTAAAGAAAAATATTTCTTACTTCTCACTTATAGACGATGCTATATTGGATTTAAAAGACGTGTCCGGCACTCCGTATCAGAAGAACGGTAAGACCTATGTCCAGATCAAGAAAATCGACCTGAAATTAGTGAACATTAAGAAATTGAACATCAAGTTGGAAAACCTTTTCAACGGAAATAAACAACTCGGTAAGAATAATTACTTTTGCATTTTAATCAAATAAAATACCGTATTTAAAAAATAGTTTCCCAATAATTTACTGTTATTGTCCATTTGTTTGTGTAGGCGACAGCATGAACACGATCCTCAACGAAAACTGGCCAGTTCTTTTGGAAGAATTACAGCCCGCTTTAGAAGAGGTAGTCGCGACCATCGCTCAAGATATCGTCAACAAGGCGTTGCAAAAGACCGCGTACACTGATATCTTCCCCCAATAATACCTTTTCGGACTACAAAGTTGTTGTTTCGTTGAAATTTCCTTACCAAAAATGTTACTATATTTTAATATAAATACGCACGTCACCGCCAAGAAGCACCAGCACACAAAGAGTAGCTCGACAAAAATGTCTTATGTGATCGACGCTAACGAGATACTCAAAATTACTGCACTGGCGCCCACTTTCGGAGGACTTGTTATTTTTTTTATTATTAATTTAACTATTATGCTGGTCTCAATATCCACCATCATCAGAGCGGCATAATATTGATGACCTGTAATTTATTATTTAAACAAAGGCCTAGTGTTTTTACTATAAATTATTGATTATTATTTATCATCGAAACCATACGATGGTATAGATACTATACTAAATTATTAAATTATTATTGAATATATTTATATAAATATATATATACGTTTTGTGTTAATTTTTATTATTTCCTCCGAATTGTTTTCCGTCCAAAGACCTCAATATCGATTACTATGCGGTGCACGGTTAAGGCCGTCATATATTATTATATATTTGTCTAGTTTATTATACTCCCGCACACGTCTATGATACTCATACTTATATAATATTAATTACTTCTAAAATTGGTCATGTTAATAAAAAAAAAAAAAAAGTAATGGGAATTAACATGTTGACGACGTACCTTATTTTATTAACCTTCACACTGTATTCGACGGATATAAACTATCAACTGTGTAAATTATTAACTAGCTACGGCTAGTTCTCCGAAAATTGATATACATATTAAAATACATACTAAAAAAATTATAAAAAATACTCACTACAATTCATTACAGTGAAAAATTGGCTGACAATACAAACAAATATTTTTAAGAATCGATTTAATCCATATTGAATCCAAAAACACATTTTTTTTTTTTTAATAAACACGTATGTTTAATTAGCAGTATTTTCATGGGTAATGTTAAATTTATTAAATAGTACCCATAAAATATATTATTTTATCCGAATAATGAAACTTAATACCGGTAAAATATTTTTATAATACAATGACGAAATATATATAATAAAGTATATTATAACATAATCTTCGAGTACAAATACTTGAAAAAATTCTTTGAAAAACAAAATTAAAGCAAATCATATAATAATGTTACACGTTACTTAAAAAAAATATAACACAAGTGTAAATTTATTATTGATATTATGATTTGCTTAATAATTTATATTGATATTTCATGAAACAAAATAAAAAAAGATTTGCTACAGGAGGTGGGTGTGGCCACTGTTGTAGGTGGGTAGTGGGGAAGGTGGAATACGTAGTTATTTAATTTATACCTGTAACCAACGATAAACCATTGATAACGAAAAGCGATTTAGAGTGAAGTTCAGTTGTACATATTTTAAAAAGCCCAAATATTTACAATTTTCGTCAAAATTTAATTTTAAAACATAAAAAAAAAATTTACATTACACTTAATTTTATTTCTGTTACCTATACCAGACGTGGTTTTGTAAAAAAAATGTTCTGAATTTGGGGTCTCTGGGATGACATCAAGTACGTATCACCACTAGACTACGATAGATATAATGTGAAATTAGCAATATTGAGTTATTTAACATAACACTAACAAATATAAAATCCGTATAATATCAGAACTACAAAAGACTATAATTTCGAAACTAAATCAGTTCGTTCAATTCTTTTTTCACAACATTCTTAAATCGACTATATTATGCTCAAAATAAAAAAAAAACGAACATACTTTACACTTGGGTGGGCCACTGATGTAGATGAGAAGCTTAGGTTTAGATAGGCTAGAAGGTTAGGTAGAGAAGAAATTTATTGTATATCCATGCTCAACAAAAAACCATTGCTAATGAAAAACGAATCTGAACGTAGTTCAGTTGCTAATGTTGCTTTGTCAACAATATATATGTCATATTTTAGTAAAATGATTACCTACATATGCATTAAACATTTTCTTTAATAATATTTGTTCAATATTGTACCTATTTTGCCGATTTTTCGTTTTTTTCCGGTTTTCCAACATAATGAGAAAACTCCTGAGAAAATCAAAATATGACCTCCTTAAAGTACCTCCCCAGTCAGATTTCCTTTCAGAAAAAGTGTACACTTGTAAATAGGAACAATATTTCTGTTAAACAGTTGTTCACATAAAATAAAAACAACATTATAAATTCGCTCCACTCAGAATCTAAAAAATGTATTTGAAAAAATAATAACACTTAAAAACAATTTAAAGGGGTTTATATATCTCTCTGATCCATCTCAAAGGTAATTTTATCTAGTAGGTGCATTGAGAAGGTCATTTTATGATTTTCCAAGTAGTTCTCATAATAATAGCGAAAACCAAAAAAAGATGAATAATGAAAAATGAACAAATGTATAGGGTTAGGATATTTTTATTTTGTTTACGGGTTATGTTTTCTACCCAAGATATTAATTAAATAGAAAAATAACAAGGGACCTTTTTTATTACAATTTTTAATATAGTGGGTAAGAAAGTCATTTTTTGATTGACTAAGGAACTTTATTAATAATTGAGCAAAAACTAAAAAAAATTTTAGAAAGAACCGGAAAATGTACGAATATAATTCCTTTATTATTTTCAGTTTTGTTTTCCTGTTGTAATTCAATTTAATATATTCATAGAGATTTGAAATTTAGACAGGAAACTTATATTTGCCTTTTCTAGATATAATAAAAATGTATACACATTTGAGTTATTTTTGAGTTATTTATAGACATTTTAATTTTGTAATTTTTATTTTACAGATACTCTATGGATAATATTATTTGACTTATCAGAAATGCTTGAAAATTTAAGGGGAGTTTTAATATAAATTGTATTTAGTAATCAAAAAAAAGTTAACTAAAGTATAATCATTTTTTTATTAACATTTAAAGTTCAAATTTTAACGTAAATTATAAAAATCTTAGCCTTTAGAACATAGCATCTATCAGTAATACCAGCTTTTTTTCAAAAATTTTAATAACCTACCTTTTTGTATAGATTTAGCTCATTAAAACTCTAAATTTTATAGTCTTAACAAACGATAGAACCTAAAACAAAATAGATAATAATACAAATAGTATAAATATGGGAATATTAAACATGCTTGCATAATATAGTTTCAATCTATATTCTGTATTAACCTGTAAGTTCAGCACCAAAGTACTAATACAGCAATACTGTTATAGATACTAGATAGCCAATACATGAGTAGTATTTTTGTTAAAATGATTTTAGAAATAATCGGTTATTGTCCTTTATATAAGTCTCTTATCTTTTTATAGTCTATTATACAAAACGTTTTTTAGATTTACATCATTTGTATATTTTGTTTTGTTACGAGAATTGGCCAATGAACTTAGCAGAGAGCAGAATCCCTTAGTAACTCTATTAACCAATCACCATTATAACCTTAAAATGACCCCATAAAATTAGCAGTGCAACCATAACAGACACTTATAAAATACATCAAAAAAATTTGTTGGTAACTTGTTGAACGTTATTTTTTCTGTTAGAGCTTTAGATACTTTTGTGCTGCTAACTACACTCTAACAGCACAACTTTATGTTAGGAAAATTTTACCCAAATAAAAAGTATCGAACATAATTTGGTGAACATGGTTGAAACAATCCGAGATTTTGTTGGACTTTATTTTCACCGCTAGAGCTTTTCAAAGTAGTGCCAACAGCACAACTTTGAAAAAGCAATACTATTTACCGAGATCCACTCAGAATCGTTTTCGTTGTTTAAGATATAAATTAAATTCCCCTCTTTCCTACCTTCCCAATTTCTCACCTATTACAGTGATCCACCTGTGAGCAGTATCTGTTAACAGTGTACTAATTTTGAATTCTATAGTGTGTTATCAATATCCAATTGTTATTTATAGATATTGTAATAGATGTTGGCCATGTTTTCGTTTGGAAATAATTACATGTTATACTACTTAACAACTGTAATAATATACCATCGGTGTATTAGATTTATATTAGGTCAGCTAATATATTATTTAACATTGTTGATAATTATTATTTATAACAAAATAATAATAGAAATGATCAAAACCATTTAATACATTTTATTTAGATTGTTTCATTTGTTCATTATAGCAAATATTGTATTTTATACCCATCAAAAAGCAGATTGCCTAGAAAATAATGATAATTTTGCTTTATATACCTACGTGTTAAATATTATATAATTTAATATAGTAATAATATAGGTATTATTTCTGTAATAGTAGTAACATAGTATCAACCTATGAGCTATGGTAATGTGGTGGACGTCCGTATTCCCCATGAAATTATAATATAAAAGAACCTGTTTTCTCCCTTTAGCGCCCTTGTGAACCTAAGTGCATAGGTATCGCATTAAAGACAAGATGTTTACCTTCATTAAAAAAAATCAATTATGTTTAAGATATAAATGTTAGATGGGAGTGTACATGTTCGATTATTATTATTATTATTATTTTTTTTTTTGAAGGTCATAATATGTTTAAACTGTTTAAATTTAAATAATGGTCATGTGTTAAAAAGTGTATTACACGAAAGTTTGAATAATCGAAATATCTTCTTAAAAAAATTAATCTATGAAAGATAATTTTGTTTGGAAATTCGGTGAACTTTTTAAAACTGTATAACTATTATAATATTACAAAATTAGTTTTGCTCTTGCCTGTTTTATCCCACTTAAATCAAATCATCGGGTAGGTACTCTGTTTATTTTTGTTTTCTAAACTGTCTTATAGCCTCACCAATTCTTCTCTATTCCACCTGTATCAGCTCTCCTAATAACCACTATAGATACTTTTTCTTTGGAATACACACAACTTATTTCGAACATTCAATTAAACATTCGTTAAGGAAACATTTTTAAGTTTTTAACATGCAAATTTGATCAATTTATATGTTATTTACATTATACATTATTATTATGACTTATGATCTTCGAACAAATCATATTTGATTACTACTCATCTACATGGTTTATACATATCTAATATACCATTGTGGTAAGGTTGCAATCTTTAATTTATTTATAACGTTGTTTAGTAATATAATATTATTAATTACCTATTATTTAATATTTAAAAAGCTTCCACAAATTTTATAATTATTATAATACTAAATAATATAAATGTTCACACATAGACTTAACCTAATATCTAAACGATTAATTAAAGTTAATATAGATTAAATACCCTTAAATTGTTATTAATAAACTAGACTAGTTACAGGGTAATAAGAGCTTATTACCCTACTCAGACTTCTTTTTTAAATTTCGAAATTATTATACTCCATAATATAACTAATTTAAGTATTATAAATATGAATTAAATAATTAAATTACATGTATACGATATTATATTTAATAGGTATAGTTGTTTTTATTAAATTTTTAAATGAACCCATCTTATGCTTAAATGTAAGTATGTCAAGATTAAAATTAGGTTGGTAATACAATTTATATAACCTCGTGTTTAACAATAATTATATAATCAAAATTTGAATATCTAATTTTCATTTATATTTGTATCGTCTACATTGAGAGTCGAATAATTTTGTCATAGGTGGTAGAGGTGAGGATTATTTGTATATACTATATACTGTATAGTTAATTAATTAGTATACTTATACTGATTTTTGAGAATGCTCACCCCATTTTTATTGTTAATTTATGAATAAATTAAAATTCTGATTTTTGAAATTTTTAAGTGCAGTGAATGATGATATTTTCGCATATCTACTTAGACTTTTCACAAAATTTAAAGAGTATCCTGTGGCGTTAAACATTTTGGTTTTTCAAATGAGAACTTAAATGTTTTGATACAAATTTGTCTGAGAATGTTGATGTACTATAATTGAAATTTGAAACAAAAGTTTTTAGGTTTCCAAAAATCAGAATTTGAATTTATGAATAATTTTACTGAATGAATAAAAATGGGGCCAGCATGTTTAAAAAATTACCTTGTATATTATTACAAATATAGTAATGGAGTGATATATCCCATCTCTCATCAATTCCATAAGAAGTTAAAGAAAGAACAAGTGATTTATAGACAATAGTTTTAAGATTATTGTTAGATATTTCTTAGTGATTTAAATATAAAGAAAAATTTACGAACTATTTCAGTTTGACTATATTGTTGGAATACTATTAGTTGGAAAATATGTACATTTTTCTTTAAAAATTTATCAAAATATTTCACCCAGTATTTAATCAAAATCACCTTACAAATATTAGACCAAGACAAATTTGAGTATTATTACATTTAAGAAAATTAATTTTAATTTTATCAAATTAATATTTGAATTTGAATATGAAGGATTTGTACACATTTTAAATAATTCAGTTGAAGGCTGGCACAGTTGATTTACCGCGATTTTAACTTTAAAGTCCAAATTATGGTGTTCTATAAAAGCTTTTTAAAAAAACCGCATTATTTAATTTAAAATTATGCAATACATTACATTACGAAAATCTTAGAAAAAAATATATTGAAGAAAATGAATAACAAATTGTTGTGAAAACAACGAACGTAACGTTGAGAATTATATCTACGGAAATGAGGAAACCATATATAATTTCAAACTTCAAATTTAATTTTCAAAATAATTCATAAATAGTTTATTAAATTAATTTAAAAAATTTACTTAAGTATTATTCGCATGCTATTATTAGTTTATGTTAATTTAAAACAAAAAATAAATAATAATTTATAGTGATATTTTTATAAACTTGTACACCAAGATTATCGATTTATTTTCATAATTTGTATAGGTTTTCATACTATATAAATTATTATGAAAAATGTCTATTTTGTCTCGATAACCCATGAGAGAGGAAATGGAACAATTCAAAATACAATAATACACTTTCAGCTATCTATTCTAAATTCTGAGTGAAGTGAGGAATGTATTGGTTTTACAATGTTCATTTTTTTTTGTATTGTGTACGAAATTTCTCCTAAAAATATTCCTCTAATCAAAACATGACAAGAGACCTTTCTTTTTGCATTTTGGGTTTAGTTAGTAATTTGAAAAAGTTATTTTTTGAAATTCTCATTATTATTCGAGACAATGAAGAAAATGGTTCTTAAAAAAAATTAAAAATAAAGTTACCATTGGAAACCGTTTTTAATAATTTTTTGTTATTATTTTAATCTTTTTTTACACAATAATCATTGTTGCCAAGAAAACCCACATTATTGACACAACAATACTATTAATCGAACTCTGCTCAGAAACCAATTTTTATTAGCAATGATTATTTTTTTTTATAGAATAATATCAGTTCAATGTTTTCAGTGTTTTATTCTTGGGCGCACTGTACCGTTATCTTACATCTTTATCAATAATTCACCAAAATGATAAAAATTAAACATATGTTTGTTTTTCATTTAGTTGACTATGTTGTACCTATTCTCTGTCTAATGTTTATGTGCTTTAATTGTAGGATGTTATTAATGTTATTATAATTTTAATTAAAAAATGTGAAAAATTAAAAAAATTGTATCGTATTCAATTAAATTTCAGAAGATAATAGTTGTTTTACTTGTATAATATAACTACATTGGATTTTAATGATTGATTAATAACTGTAATAAATGTTTTTGTATGAGTAATTTTTTTACTAGATATACAGTATTGAAATATCCATATCTATGAAATATGAATCAACAAACAGAAAACCATATCATGGTTAGTATTATTTAAGTTTTGAATAGAATGATTAGGCATTATGTATTTCTTACTTAGTTTATGAGCTAAAAATATGAAAATTAATATTTTAATATTCCACAATGGGTATTATTGTACTATTTGCTACAAGTATGAATGTATTGTTTTTTTTGGTCTGTATGATTGATTTTATAAAACAACATAACTGTAGTAAATTAAATCTTGTTAAACATCAAAATTAGGCTGTTGATTTTGTTATTCAGTAATGAAAAGAAGTGGTGTCCATTGTATCTTCCCATTTTAAATAATAAAGTACAATAAAATACAACTGTTTAGATTTTTCTGTTAGGTACACTCTTAAGTAATGATAATTTTTAAGTATTTGTTTTACATAAATTATGTTTAAATAAAAACATATTACCACATCACAATGAATATTAATATTATGTTAGTTCAATTTCTTCACTATTAGTCCCAAGATTTGAGGTCAGACACCCCAACTCTCAACTTTCACTTAGCTTCATCCCCTCATTCCTTTACACATGCTGTTAATTTCATATTGCTATCACATCCAATTAACCTCTTTAGGTTCACCTCTTATTCTCTCTTCTATTACATACATTTTCTACATTATTTTTACTGTCTGTTATTTTCATTATTGCATTTTATCTTTCATTTTGTCAATTCATGATGATAGTCTTATAATTTTAGGTTAGATGAATAATAATTATACTAATGCCAAAAATAAAAAATTATAAATTAGTACTATAAATATGAATAACATTAATTTATGTAGGACATTCC
Organism: Cinara cedri; assembly: GCA_902439185.1. Lineage (NCBI taxonomy): Eukaryota > Metazoa > Arthropoda > Insecta > Hemiptera > Aphididae > Cinara > Cinara cedri. The sequence continues at coordinate 1,183,082 of CABPRJ010000006.1, forward strand.
TCCTCCTGTGTATTCAAATGTTGCGACTACTAATCAAACAGATGCATCAGAAAATGAGAACACTGAAGTTATCCAAACAATTCCTGTGCATCCACCAGTATCATCTCAAGTAATTTCTTACAATTTTTGATACTTAAAATAATGAATTTAATGTCTTTTTTTTTTATTTATTAGAATTACGCTTTGCAACCCCCTAGATTAGACTATTCTGCTCCTCCCCCTTATGAAGACGGCAACCCAGATTTTGTAAAGCTACCAACTTATGAAGAAGTACAACTGGAAAAACGTTTGGAAGGAGAAATGTCTCCTAGATTGCCAGTAATTGTTATTTATTCTAGTTTTAAAATCCCACTTTTACTATTAAAAATGTATTTTTCAGGGAAGAGTTGTTGGAGGACCACCTAGTATTGGGACATTACCGCAAGAAGTAATTACATAATATTTTTCTATATAATTATTTAAATTTTATGCTTAATTTAAAATTATCATTTTAAAAATTATATATTTTAATTAATTCATATGTATGATTGACATATTTGTTTAAACCAATATTAGCATATACAACATGTTAAAAACAATTAAAAATAAATGCATTTTTATTTTGCTTCAATATTTATACATATATATAAATATAACAAAATCTTTCATAACAGATAAATATTATTAGAATGGTAGATTTATTTAATAGAATGTAGTAGAACTAAACCACAATAACATGAATGCTGAATAGTATAATTTTAGTTTACGATTAGAGAAATATAATTTATATACAGCAACAATTATTATTATAGAGATATTAACCATTTTATTTTATATTTTGTCAATACTTAAATAAAAAAATAAGTAATTAAACAAAGGATAAATCCAAAAAAAAAAGTTTTATAATTTCCAAATTATTTTGTGAATAGAAAATGATTAAAATTGAAGTATAATTTAAAAAAAAAATGTGAATTTCTACGAAAAATAATGATATATCCTAGGTGCTATGGTTTTGTTTTTTTAATTGTTATTACTAGAACCGGAAATAATAATAATAAATAAATGAAAAAAACTAAAAATATAGAAGTCTCACTTTTATAGGTTGTTTGAGTCGAAATGACACACCACCTTATAAAGATAAGATAAAAACTGTATCAGTCATAAATAGTACAATTGGCAATATGTTATGAAAAATACCTAAAATTTATTAAAAACAAATTAATTTAGATGCCTAATATTTCTAATCACCTAAATTTAAATTATCAATTTGTATAAAGTGTAAAAATGCTCTAAAAATTCAAAATCAAAGTTTTCATTTTTGAAATATCTGTTACATGAATCAAATTATATACTTTAAAAGCATTGAAATTCAAACTCTAGTTATTATTTATATTACATTCTGATACCTTAATTACTAAACCTGTCTTATATTCTTTGTATTTTGAAAACTAGAATATTTTTATGTTTTTAACCTTTGAGCGTCATCTGAAATGAAAGTAGTTGAGCATTGTACATTTTATAACATTCCTAATATGTTGTAATAATCGTACACATATTAAATATTAATTCATTTATTCTTTTATTAATAAATATTAATCTGAATTTACTAATACATATGAATACTGGCAGTAGTAAAAAGAAAACAATATGTTCACTAAGTTTTTAAGATTGATAAGATAAAAATAGAATATAATTTAAAACAAATAAATACAAAGGTTAACATTAGTTTTTTTTTATCTTGATAACTTTTGACAATAATTGTAAAATCTCTGAATAAATTAAACAAATTGTATCAAGATCAAAATTAAAGTTATTGAGCTTATAAGAAATATCAATATTTATTGATATTGAATGATTTATAATTAGTTGAAAATTTCCGAGTTAAATTGAAATATTCATATATATATTTTAACTTTGCATTCTACTTTTCATGTATTATTTACTATATATATTTTTTTAGATGCCTGCACAAACATTGACTGTTCTTACAATTGATGCAGCGCCTAACCCATGTGAAATTGACACTAATTTATTAGGCACAGATTATATGTTTTTGACTGCTTTTTTGGGTACAAATACATTTTTTTTATTATTATTAATAAATAATATTATTTATATTTATTACTTTCTAATAAAACACAATACAAATTATATTATTAATATATTTTTTTTTAATTGTTTTTCCAGTCGCGTTACTCTTCAATTGGGTAGGTTTCTTGGTGTTAATGTGTTTATGTCAAACTGTTGCGGCTCGTTATGGTGCACTTGCTGGATTTGGATTATCATTAGCTAAATGGACAATGATAGTGAAACGTAATACTGAAATGGCAGAGCTATCATCAGAAAATCATTCAAATACGTGGCTTTGGTGGTTAGTTATGGCATTTGGATTTTTAATTTGTATTCGTGCTGTTATACAATATATGAATATAAAACGTGGTTGGAGATTGCTCAGTGTTCCTGCCCAAGAACGAGTTTTATATTTTTATTGAGTTTAAGGTCTGATGATTAAGAGTTTGAAATGTTTGTAAATTACAGTATTTATATTTATTTTGTAAGTCATATGAATATCATTAGAATTGGTTAAAATTAAAATAAATAAACCACCCTTAATATAGAATAAAATACATTTATTTATAAATAACCATTAATTAAGGCTCAAGACTTATCATTTTATATTTTTACTATTCAAATAGTATAGGTAGTAACAGTTTAATTAATTAATTAAGTTAATTTTTTAAAGACATTTAAATAACACAGAAAATTAAAAATGGAAATTAAATTATAAAGTACATGTTTTATTTAAATATTTTTAAATTACAAAACTTAGCATTAATATTTCTAAATGCTGGGAGTCTTGAGCCTTATTATAGTAATCGCAATTATTGTAGATATATAAAAAAAAATAATTACCATGCATTTTGCTATTCTGTAGAAAAAAAAATATTTATTATACAATAATTATTAATAATAATTGTAAGCACTGTGTTTAATGATATTTGATTTTTTTTATTTTAAACAGTTAAAATTAAATGTATATGTAAATCATTACTTTTAGTCATTTTAATAATAGTATTGAGCTATTTTTCACTTAATTTATTGAGTTTACTTAAATCAATTATTAATGATCACAATTCATTTTTGCATACGCTTAATATTTCAAACAAACATTTGTTTCTATCCTTTTTTTTTTTGGATTTATTAAAAAACTTATAATTCAAATTTTTTATTTCTATATTATCATTACATAGGCACTTATAAGGAAAACTTTTTGGGTCGTTTATAAGTGAAAAAAAAAACTTAAAGCCCAAATTTAATAATTTCATTTCTCAAAACTTAGTTTTATAAGTCCAATTAAGAAAATCTGGGTTCTTTTTACGATTCTGCCAAATATCAAGCGTTCAAAATTATTAGGACTGTATTATTTTTTTGTAATTATATATGAGCTGATCTTATTTTTGAATGCACAATAATTAGTCTAAACATTGTTACATACAACTATTTTAAATAGACATATTAACATTGTGTTTATTTTAAGAGAACAAATATAACATGTCTGAACATACAATATTTGGCAATACTAATAAATAAAATTTTAGATAATTATAATAATAATGTATCCATAAAATACTCGTATGTCCATATTAAAATATAATAACAAATAATTGCGTGGTTATATGTACATCATATCAAGTTCATATTTAGGTGAAAAATTAAATTTGAAAAATGTATAACTTTAAATGGCTTTCTGAATAATATAGTATTTATGATGAATAATATTATTTGGCCTTTAAACCATATACGAGTTAAAAATCCTTTTTTTTTTTATTTTCTTAAAGTTTGGGCCCCTATATCTCTAATCATGTTTTTCAGTTTTTTGTTGGAACAGTACATTGTATACTAAACAAGCAATTTTTTTTAAGAAAAATGATAAAATCAGGAATTAAAAATTATATTTAAATAAAATAGGAATCAAAAACTAATATTTTTTAGTTTAAACTTCAATATCTATTATTCAAATGTACTTATCCAATTAATACTTATTTGTTAGTACTTGGGAGGTCATAAATTCCACCTATCAATTTCTGTGATTAATAGTTTTTTTTTTTTTTATTATTATTTTTGTGTAAAGTGTAATTTATTATTTAGTTTTTTTTTAATTGTAATAACATTTTATAATATTCACATATATTAAATTTTTACATATTTCAAAGTTTAACTATCTCCAATTAAAAATTTAATATTTCAGCATTAAATATAATGGGATTTTACTATATAATCTTTTACTAACAAATTTTTAAAATTATATTAATTAAATATTTAGGATAGCTTGTTACGGAAATAATTAGAAAATGTTAATATTACAATACAGTTCTTATTTATAATCAAATAAAGTATAGGTATTACATATTTTTTCATTGGAATGATTATTGTATTTTTGTTAAAGTATGTTTTTAAATTATAAATATTTTAGTTATTTTAATTTTTTCTTCTCTTTTTCTATTATTTTTAATCAATTAATTTGTTATAAAACATACCAGTTGTTTAGATTTTTCATATTATGATTAATAACTTTGTAAATCATAATACAAGTACTTAAGTAATTAATAATTTGGCTCATAAATTAATAATCTGACAAAAATGATCTGAAGTGTTACATAGATGTACAAAATAATCTGTTGTTAATATTATGCACATGTTATGTACTCAAATAAAAAAATGAATTTTTTTATGTTATTTATATTATTAAATCTGTCTATGTACAACTACTCTATTATTTTATATTTATTTTGTTTTTATTATTAAGATTTTTTTTTATAATATATATTGTGGTTTATTATTATTAACTTAATTTTTCATAGTTGTGTACTTGATTATAATTTTATAAGTAACAAATAACTTGGGATACTTTTGCCTGATAATATATATATATATTATCAGTAAAAATAATATTTTATTGTATATCCCTGTTAGATTGCTGTTTACGCTTGTAATACACTTTTTAAACACATTTAATTTGTAAACACTCACATGAGTTAAATTAAATTATTTAAGAACATCTATAACTATTATTTTATATTTATACATATTGTATTATTCTCACATTTAATATTGGTGATCTTTGCTACATTTTGAAAATATAGTATTAACACTATATAAAATAATATTATGAAATGTTTAATTATTTGTAAGATTTATTTTTAGTAGGAAAACAATAAAAGTTTAGAACATCAACATTGTTTATTCATTTGATTAGTAATATTATACAACAGTGATAGAACTTAATAATAAGGTTAATTTATAAGATTCAATTTATTACAAAGTAAACTTACAAACTTAAGAAATCATATAATTTAGTAATGTAAACCATTCCTAAAAAGCATTACCTGTGTTTCGATTGGATTTCAAATTACTTAGAAACATAATTACAAGTATGAAATTAGCCATAGATAAATATATTTTTTTATATTTGTATATTATATGATTGCTTGAGATCAGAAACTCAGAACTTGTTAAGTACAGTAGACGAAATTCATGTTACCACTATTAGGTTGATGCTGTAGTACGCTTTTATAATTTGTATTATGCTATCATTAAGTACATGCAGATATACTTAGTATGTAAGTAAATAAAATTATTATGTGTATACATTAAGCTAAATTAGCTTTATTACAAAAAATAGTTACCTACTCTACAGCTAAATTAAATGTTTCAACATCATTAAAGTGTTCGTTTATGGACATTATGAAAGCCTCTTCTTGTGGATCTATCTTTTTCTTTTGTTTAGGTTTTCTACATTTTTTTGCTATTTTAATATCTATTTCTTTTGTTTCTTCTTTATCTTCAAACATACTCTTATTGCTTCTTTTCTTTCCGGGATATGATCGTCTTGGTGGCTTATCAAATCTGAGTTCCACATCTGCATCAATTTCAGCTAATAAATCAGAAATGTTTGTACAGTTTTTGCTTTCAGATTCATCAGTTAAAGTTGTCCATTTATCATCAGAATCGTTTATTATCGTAGTACTTATATTAGTTATATTATCATCAATTTCCGTAAACTCTTCTTCTGGGTCACTATAAAATAGTTTTGGTGATCGATTATGCTTATAATTCTCTTTTATTACTGCTATTTTAGATGTATGTTGTTTATCGATTTTTACATCCAATTTTTTATTTTGATCCTGTTTATTACTTATCACACTTATATTTAAACTATTGTTGTCTTTCAAAATTCTTTTTGAATTTTTAATTGATTTCCACGGAGTTGATGACAATTGAGGTGGTTCAAAATTTTCTGCATCGAGAATGGAAATATCATTAATATAAGCTAATTTTTTCTTGCGAGTCATTGATTTATCTTTTGCAGTTCGACTCATTTTGATTATATTTATTTTTAAATAATGAAATCTGAAATATAATGAAAAACCGTTATTACAAATCATTTGAATACCAAATTTTAAGATATTTAAGATTGATTATACTGATTGAAGTCTGGCTCACGAGGTAAAAAAAAAAATATTGAAAAATGTCAAATACAAATGTCTTGTCAATGTTCTGCGATTGAATTTTCGATTTTAATATTTCCCACTAGATATAAGGCCAGTTTAGTATTGCACATTCGCGATTTGAGAAAAAAGTTATCTCTGAAATTCTGTTTCTTGGGGTAAACAAAAAGTCAAAGTATTAAAAAACCTCCCTTATATTCCCATTCCCATTCTTGAACTTATTGACGTTTTGCAATTAGAATATCTATTTTTCAATTTCCCCCAAAAATATATGAAATTTTAACACTCATTCCTTACCTAATCAAAAACCAGCAATGTTATTGAAGAGTAAAAATTGAAATACCATAATTCTTACTATTTAACGTTCTATTAGGTCACTATATTAATAGAAAACCACGATAGCCTTTTCTAATATTTTTAAGTTTAGTTTTATACTAAAGAGCCACACAATGTTTGTGAATAATACAATTTTTCCAAGACGAAGTTTTAAACACGCAAGTATAAACCGGTCAGGTCTCGGTGGGAAAGGGGAAAATCGAAAATTCAATTACGGTACATTGGTCAAACGGGAGACACGAAAAATACATGTATTTGACGTTTTTCGATATTTTGACATTTTTTTCTTTTACCTTAAGAGCTAGACTTCGATCGTTATACTTATTTGGTTAAGTATATGATGAAAACAAAATTTTAATTTACATTACTTTATTTATTGAATAACAAACGGTACTTACATTACATTTAAAACATGTAAAATGGCAACTATACTGGATACAAGTACAGGATACGGAAAACAAATTTATTTTGGAATTCAAAAATCAAAATAAAAGTAAAAACTAAAAAGAAATAACAGACTATTGTTTGTTTATGTATGCTGTTTAAACAAACCAGAGTATAGACGTTTACAAAACACACATTTGAATGGTTATCTATACAATTGTAGCAACCTTGAAAAAATAAAATCATGAATAAAGGTTATGGCGGGAACCTCTTGTGATGATCGAATGTAACCATGGACCTAAACTTAAAAGGTGAGCTTTCCGTATAATACAAACATTACACGAGCGGATATTATGAAACATTTTTTAAGATCTGTAATATAATTTTGTATATTTTTGAACTTTTTATGGTTTTTTTTTTTCAGTACAAGATATTAGCATTCTTGTATAGTTTCAAAAATGCTTAACAGTTCCGATAACTGGATCATATCATAGAAAATGTAATATTTTTTCATTGTTCAAAATAATTTAAAATATTGTTGATAATTACTAAAAACAGTAGGTATTACACATTGGATAAAAATGAATGAAATAAAGTAATAAGAATACGGTATTTTACTATCGTAAATTAATCACTGTCACTTAAAAGCGCCCTCTATGTTTAACCGCGGCATAAATGTGTATAACTGATAATATATATTATTTATTATAGGTATAATACAATATGAATATATGATACGGACCTAAAAACGAGTATACTATAAAAATTATACAAGTAGGTAGGTATGTATACTATTTAGGACTTTATATTTAACTAGACCTATAGATACAACAGCAGCTCTATGGCTGCGTCCCCAAAAACGACAATATACGTCGCGAAAACAGAGTTGTGTCTGCGGTTTTTCGACTACTGTTCAGAGTTGCGTCTGCAAGAACAATGTTGTTAATTTATTTCTACATGTTTGACGATAACCTCGTTAATGTTAATTATCCGTCGATTATCGATACCTTATTAAAGGTTGGTAAATATCACCTTACAATTTATTGTTGGAAATTAATTTTGTTCGTGTCGTTCATATCAAAAATGTTCAAACTAATATTTATATTAAAATGCAAAGATCAAATTTAACAAACAGACGATGAGAGGATGTAGAAAACGAAGATTTTATTAAAAATACTATGACTTAGAAACAAAAATATACCTTGAATTCTCGAGAGCAACTCGGATAAAATATTATTTATGGACGCAATTTGAATGCGCCGAACTCTATGCAGAGCCAATACGACAATATATTTAATCGATTCTAGTGAATATATTTTAGGATAAATTTCAAATGTTCAACTATTTCGGCGAGTGCATGCACAAAACAACTTACGTACCTCTTTTTTAAATAGTAACCCCTATGCTTAGCACCATTTCGAATAGTCTTATTTATTTTAACCAACTTTAGCTAATACATCTTTTATATCTCAACAATTGACTGAGATACATCAGTTTAAAATTTATAAATACGGAATATATGTAATTAAATTTAGAAAAACATTGATTATCTTGTTTAAAAGGTTCAATAATAGTCGATAAGAGTAAAAATATTAATTAAAAATTATTTGCTATTAATATCAAAATGTTTAATAATTAAATTGTTAAATCATAAAATGAAATGTTAAATTTTATACGGCTTTATTTCAGACAATTTTTGAAATAGAAATAAAATATACCTATTGCCTACAGTTTTTTGAAATAAATAAGACTATTTCAATATGATGTTAAAATAGGTGTAACCATTTAAAAAAAAAAAGGCAATTTGTATTGCGCATGCTCGCGCCAAAAGTTAAAAATTTGAAATCTATCCTAAAATGTATTCACCTCTCGAAAACCAAATTTAAATCCAAGGTCATCAAACTGAGATATTTGGTGTTACCTATATCATTGAACATACTGTATATACCATAAATACCAATTCATTACACATACAAGATTACACCAATATTTCTGGACATAAAGGTTCGTGCACACAGTTATTTCAACTAAACAACGCTTACAAAATGAAAACAATTATAAGCGACAAAAGTAAATACATTTTTTTCATTGATTATTATAAATATCGGTTCGACAAAATGTTGAACGTTGGAATTGAACTGAAAATAAATGAAAGTGTTTCAATGAATCTTCTGAATTATTACGCAAGTGTTGAAAGAAAAGCAACGGAATATAATGCTGCGTAAAACTTACTGCATTGGATACAATGATAAATAATTGGTGTGTTCTTAATAATTGTTTTTTTCAATATTGAATAATTTATCAATTTTAAGATGGCACGTTATTCCCGACCACCCTTCACAAATGCCAATTGGTGATTGCCGCAATCGGAATGTATAACTGAACGCAATCGAAATTAGAAAATGATAAAAAAAGGTCAAAAGGGCCTCTATTGACTGTCTTAAGAAATGTTCCCAACCAATATAATAATCCAGAGTTATGAATTTAATACACTAAAAACAGACGAAATCGGAAATTTGCACTGAAAAATTCCAAAATATGCTTAAATATGAACTATCTACATATACTGCTAATATGGTAATCTGAAAATAATCCCTGCAAATAAATCACCAAAACAACTCTACTATAAATAATAATATTTAAAAAGTGTACACACATAGTTCAATATTATTTATAAGTATAAATTATTGTCCAATCATTATCATCCGTATGATTATTTTAGACTATAGACTACAAACAAAACAGCAAGTATTCCAAAAAAATAATTTGTTAAATATAATTGTGCTATCTACAATTACACTCTCAAGAGGAGCCCGCATAACTATAATTTGAATTGCCAAATATCTAAAATCAATTGTTTAGAGTGATAAATTGTAGAATTGGAAAAACACATTAGATATTTATTATTTAGACATACTATTTGGTATCTACACGTTATTAGTTTATTACATAGGTATTATGGTTGCCCAGTTAACATTAGATGTTTTAGGACTTAGGTGAACCTTAAAAAAAAAAAAAGAGGACATAAACAATCTATAAACATCCGTTTTAAAAAATTGGTTAAAAAACAGAATGATGATAGGATAAGTATTAGAGATTTTTTGACAGCAATATCCAATTATATACGGGAGTAAACTGACTAATGCAATACTATATTTTTTTCAAATTATATATTATTATTAGTTTTGATAGCTGTGTGCACAATATACCTCAAACCATTGATGATTAAACTGTATTCAATTTTTATATTTATACAAATAATTTTAACAGTATAGTTGCACTGGGGATTTATATGCAGGGATTTTTTTTCCAGGATTCATATAATATAAAAAAAAAATTAATTAAAAATAATTAATACTGTTGATAGATGTGCCCCATAGGCGGTACTAGACCCTCTTAGCAGAAGAGGTCAGGAAATATTTGTATTAATTTATTATATTTGTATTCTAGTAATACCTACTTTAAAAAAATAACATAAGTTTTGTGTGTACATTTTATTCTCTTCTAACTCCATGGGTTGCTCAGCTGGCCTCAATGTTTTAAATGTTTTAATAACTTCATCAAGGTCCAATAAGGTTTTCACTATGCTCAATTTCGAATATGATCTTTCACGTGAACAATTCATCACAAGAATGACCATGAAAAAAGAACAATTTAAGATGAAATGTAAGAGAGCTATAATCCTTAAATTAAAAAACCATATCAAATTATGTATTTAATTATATATACAAATCAATAAGTAAAGGTACTTACCTTCAAATAAGTATTCAAAAATCCAAATTGTCAAACATCTAATTGTAATTATTATAATTTTAAGTTTTTCCAAAAACAAAATTTTTTAATTTTACTGAAATTATTAATTCAAATCACAAAAACTAATGAAAAACACATACATAGGTAAATGATAAACATCAACATCACTTAATATTCTCTACCTACCTACACACATTATTAAGAATGTTAGTTATCTTAATTTACTAAAAGAAATTGGAGAATATCCATCATCAATACATTTGGATGTATAACATACAAATATCAAATATTTTTAATGTGTTTATGCTATTTATTAATCACATTCATTATCTTAGAAATATACATTTCAAAAATCTAAATAATTAAGTTAAACTTAATTCCAAAATTAATAACCAAATGCATGGATGAATTTTATTTGTATCCTTCTTTTTTTGTGGTTAAATCAGCTTTTTCTTGATATGGTGAGTAATGGCTGAAAATTTAAACAAATTGTGTACTCTATACTTATATAATAAGTTACAAAAAATAATCTATATCATTTAAAAATGTAAAGTAAATTGAATTGTGTAATAAAATAATTTATTTCAAAAATTGATTTACCTAGTGGCTAATAAATTAACTGTTAAAATATTCAATGTTATATATTTTGAATTTGAGATTATTGATAGAAAGACCTTAACAATTTAATTAAAAAGGAATAACATTATGATTTCAACATAATTATGACAAATTTTATAAGAAAAAAAAAAATTAAGAAACCTTCAATTTTGGCATAAAAAGAATATATATAATCACCTACAGGTAACTTAAAGTACAGTAGGAACTTAAAAATAAAGATATTCATATTAGGCAAATCAAAACTTACCAATAGCATCTTCATAATTTTCAAGGAGACAAAAATTAAATATTCTCTAAATTCTACTTAACATCTAATGCTAAACTATATTATAATACAACGTTTAAGCACTATTTTATATTACTTTTACAGTATTAGACAAATGTAATAATATAATTTTAAGATAGGTATTTAAACTTTTAGATTTTATAATACATTTTTCTTAAAAAAAAATCAATTGCTGTATAGTGTATAAAATATAATATTAAATATAGTGTAATATATACTAAGGATATATCTAATGTGGTAATTAATTGAATTAGTAAGCCTATTTAGATAAATAATTAATTAAAGTTAATAATAATAAAAAACAATGCTCATTCTTAACAGCCATGATACATATTTTATAGGTATTTGTCAATATTGAAATAGCTTGTATTTTAGTAATACTATAGAGATTTAGGAATGAATCACTAGCTGTTTAATGCAAGTTTTCACTCACCTCATCTGTGACTGCAGTTTGAACTTAATACTGACCATAGCAAATCTGAAAAAAAAAAAAATTAAAATAACAATTGTATGTTAATCTACATTTAATATATTATATAACACAAGAAATAAGAATAATAGAAATCTTAAATGCATCAAACCCAAAAACTACTTTAATGGACAATTTTTACATCTATCAAGAAATTAAATTATTTAATATGTTACCAAATAATATTAAAATAATTAATAATAATAAACTTTTTAAATTTAGAATTAAAGTTTCATTTTTATTTTATATTAGCTGCTGGTTAAATAACTATAATAGCTCGACAAGTATAAAATAAAAAACCTTAACAATAATATAACAATTTATATATCTGTGGTTAAAACAAAATCATAATAAAGGAAGTAACAACGCAACAATACTTACAGCCTTTAGGTATTTTAAATAATCATAATTTAATTACGATCGTAATAGCACATAAATTTACGGGAACTGCCTAATATGTTTCCGATGAGGAATAGCCCACATAAATGGTCATTTGAAGTCCATAAAAACACTTGATTGTTAAAATATATTTCGCGTGTAGTATTTTCCTATTTTGGTCCCGTTTGGGAATGAAATGGGCTGCGTTTTGCTGAACTATAAACATATTACCAGGTCTGTGGTTTTGCTAACGATTAAAGATAAAAATGAACAAATTTTCAATGATAAATGTAAGTCTTTAATCGTGGTTTTGCTTCTCAGTTCTTATAAGATTATAATCATAAACGTATAATTTATAATGTATTTTTATCTTATCTATAGATCGGACTTTTTCGGTTTTCCCCTATCAATTCTAAACACATGTTTATAAGTAATATTAATTACTAATAATATTAGTTTATTAATATTACAAGTAATATTAATAAACTAAAAATAACATAAATATATATACATTTTTATCAGTTGAAAAATAATGTTGTATATCGTTTATCAATTGTCTTAATCGATGCTTTTATCCGTTTGTTTTGTCGTGTCCATGCCTCGCTTCTCGCATCTTGTTCAACTTCAACGTAGCACTTAGTACGTACACTCCTTTTGTAGTTGCTTGTTAGTTGTTTCATGTTATTTTTCAACTAAAGTTGATGAAATGGAAATTAATATGAAGTAAGAATCATTTTTATTTAATACTTATCTACCTACCTTCCTATTTTATTAAGTAGTTAATAGACATATTTCATTGTACACCGTTACTTGATTTACATGGCGTGTTGAACTCAATCCAAATAATACTAATATTGATATATTATTCCAATGTAATTTATTGTATATTATTTTATTGTAGTTGGTACCTATTTAATAATAATTAATCAACTGTTTAATCATGAAAAAATATGTCCAATTGTGTGAAATAGTGTAATATAGCAAGTACTGGTTGACTTACCAAGTGTTGTGTAATACTTTCAATGAGTATATAGGTAAAGTGCCTCACACGACAGGGTCCAGAGGTAGCAGCTTTCAAAATATTAAGAAAAGTAAAATTAGTAATAAACATTTCAAAATAAAGTTAAAAATCACCTTAACAAAAAGTAGTAAAATTAATATATTGATATTATTTATAAATAAACAATATATTGATCATTGCATTTCCTTCTTGATTTAGTTATTTAATGTTTTTTCATAATTTTTACCTATACATTTCCACAGAAAAATTGTTTCCATAGTTAATTGATTAAAATTGATAACTTGGAATTCAAATACTTATTGATTAATTCCAAAACTTGATCATCATCAATGGACTAAAATAATACATTCATAATTTGTTTACACTTTGTTACATTTTCAATTCCATGTACTTTAAAAGTGTTTCAAAATTATTATTGCAATACTCCAACCATTTCACCAGTAACTTGTTTTGGTTAATAACTTAATACTATTACTGAGGTCTTTCAATTCAAATTTGACTATTGTTTGTTTTTGTTTAGATGCTTGATGCTGCTTTCGAATAGCACTGCTAAACTAAGGGCAGCAAACTTATTTAACTATATTTTATTATAATGCCATTATTACATTCAGACGGATTCAATAATTGCCTAATATATTTTGTAAATAACACTTACAAATAATTCATTTTTTATTTTATGTAAATAATTTCTAAAAATGTTTGATTATATTAATAATTTTTGTTTAATATAATTTAAGAACATGAAAAAGTTATCTTTTTTATAAGGCATAGTATTGTATATGTATTAGTAGTAGTTTCACTAACTAAATTATGTGAGTTGACAATATTTTTTATTTTTTTTTATTTTTCTTCAGAAAATATGTCATTGTTCAGTTTGATGATGGTCTTAAAGTAGTGGTGAAGAATTAGAAAATAGATGAAAGTAATTTTTATTGTTTCACTGGTGTATCAAAATCTTTGACTGTTGCAGAATATCAAAAACTAGCATTAAATTTGACTAACTCACGAGTCTCTCATAAAGAAAAATAACATGGGAAAAGTACAAATTCAATAAGTTTTTGAATCTGATGGTAAGTACCAATATTTTTTCTGTTCATTTATATTTTATCAAAAATGTAAATTTACATTCTTGAAATATCCAACAAATATAAATTTTCTAAATTTGAATTACTGTATATTCAATTTATAGTTATAAGTATACAATTTATACATAAACCTAATTAATATTTAAAGATGTATGTGATATTGATTATGAATGCTATCAAAAATCTTAAATTGGCCTGATTTTGTTCAGATATTGATGATTTTGATGTAATTAAAAAACTTCAAAAACATTGTATAAAAAAATAACACTTCATGCTCCTTATGCTTAACATTTTGATGAAATCAGAATTTACTCATTGTACTTGTTTTTTTATGTTACTGTTACAAACCATGTAAAACTTAATTATAATGTTATTTCAAAAATTTGCATATTAAAGTAACAAAATTTAAAAAAAAACCTGAAGGGAGGGACTGTATAGTTATATCTTAATGTTATTCCACACCAAATGAAAAAAAAGTCAATTTTGAGTTACATTAATATGTAAATGTTTCAAATAACTATATGTAATTAAGTTTTACATAGTTTGTTAAAAATAACATAAAAAATAAGAACGAACATAAAAATACTAATGCTTACAATAAATAAAAAAAACCGCACGCACCACTGTTTCTACAGCATTGTTTCCACCTATATTATTTCAAGCCAACTTTGTTTCGTTAGATGCCACTTCATTTACTTCACATAGTATATATGTACCTACATTAGTATGTATATAGTCTATGGTAGTCAGTGGCTCACACAGAAGGGTGTTAAGAGTCAACACCCCTCAACCCGCAATTTCTTTCTTTACTATATTTTTAAAATTAAGTTTTACATTCAACAGTATTATACCATAGAATAAAATATAATTTAATTCTATCAAAAACAATTTATTCAGTAATAATAGTGATAGTACTGTATTTAAAATATGTGCTATTCCTTCTCTAGGAAATTTTGTATAAACAAAACCCCTTCTGAAAAAAAAACCTGCATGCTCTACTGATAGTAGTAAGTAATACAATTTAGTCAATAATTTAGTACATAGTACCTACCTAAAAAGGTGAATTGGTTATTTGTGAAATTAATTTTTGCTGGCTTATAGGCCAAGTTCATTTGATTTACCATGATGAAAAATAATGATATTAAATACATATAAATTATGTTTCTTTAGTTTTTAAAAGGTCAGCTACATACATAATAAATGATATTAGTTACATTATATATTTTTGTTTTGCCTGTTTAAAATGTTTAAACAGTCTTAAATTTTGGAACATTTTTGCTGGGCAAAACCAATTTTAACTATGTAAAATTAAATAAAAGTGGTTTTGAAAAATTATTTTTAAAAAACCAAAGACCATTTAATCTTTTTTATGACATAACTTAAAGTGCTTCCTTACGCCGATTTCCTTTCAGAAAAGAACTATTCGTTCTACTTAGAATCAAAAATTGTCTACAACTCCTTTCTATGAAGATTTCTGAGTACATTCTTATTCTAATTTTCCTATATTTCAACAGCTTATGCCTATGTTTTTCATAATTAAAATATTTATTTAGGTACAAAAATATACCAGTATAACTATAACAACAAATTTTGGTCAATGGGGCACTAATAAAAATGACGCTGACCACAAAATGAGGTGTGGTGATCCATTAATTTTAACCCCTTAGTTATTGCTGTTGTCATGTAAGAAATATTCATTATAGTTTAAGTAATCTGCCTAGCTCGGATTTCCTGTGTATAATAACTTGATATTATACTTTTTATTAATGAACAATATTTGTTCAATATTATATTCACTGAACATAATATAAAAAATAATATCAGTTTCAACAATATTTCCGTTTAGACATAATAATTAAAGATTATCAGTTTGATATCTGTTCAGTGCAGTATTACCATTTTATTATTTGAAATTAATATTGTAGGTAATGATTTTAGTTCTATGAAATGTATTTATTTTTTATCAAAATATAGATAAGAATAAGCAAACGTCTCATTAAACTGTTGTAAGTACGATATTGCAATAGAAATATTGTATTTCAATTAGTATAAAGTATCTCGGTTTTACCTATCTACTGTACATTAATTTTAAACAAAATAATAATATTTTGTTTAGGTAGGTTCTCATGTCTATTTTACATTAAGAAAAAAACTGATGTAACACAATTGCTCTTGTTTGACCTTTTTACCCTCGAAAAAAAACACAACACGATTGTGCTACAAAAAATATATAGGCGTTGTTCTTTTTTACCCACCGCATATACAACATGATTGACAGCTGTATTAAAAATTGTTTACATAAGTACATATTAAATTACAATTGTTATTCATATATTAGTACACAAAAATATACTACTTACTTAAAAATATTAATACATGATCAAATAGTCAAATCAATACAGTAAAAATTGCCTACTAATTATCCATACAAATTTATCATATTTTCTAAATACATGTTTCCATGTACTATACCTAGTATAATATTGAATAAAATTAGTAAAAACTGAAATATCCTTTAAATTTTTTTTTATATCATGTATCATCATGATTTTAAGTGTTTATCAATTGTGTTATATATGCGGTGGGTAAAAAAGGACACATATTTTTTGGAGCACAATCGTGTTATGATTTTTGAGGGTAAAAAGATTAAATGGGCACAATCATGCTGCATCGAAAAACAAAAAAACAAAATTGTATCCAATTTAATAAATAAAACATTTGAGTATAATATGGTTGTACTTATTTAATTAGTATAAATTAAATGTATTATTATACATATATCCCTATACTTTAAAATTAAAACAAATATTATAAATTAAATATTAATATTAAATTAATTAAATATAATTATAAAGTAGATAGGTACAACCACAGATATATTATAGGAATAATATATTCTTAAATTACACCCCCGTTAGCTAAAAAATACAAATAGTATGAATAATCTAATATCAAAATGCAATATATTTCAGCGAAGCTATGAGAAAAAGCATAAAATATTGATTAGAAATTAGTTATTAAATTACTAATTTTTATAGTCTAATTGTGGTAGACGAGACGATTTTATGATTTATTCATTATTCTATTTACTACATCTCTTCCCTTTCAAAATTTCTGGACACACCAGTACACCACTGCATCCACCACGTCTATATAACTAATATGTATTAGTCATTGAAATATATGTTTATGATGATAGATGAATATAAACAAAATAATTATTATGCGGAACAAGTTCGGTTTGTTATATATAATATGTTAATCCTACTATATTATGTTATTAATGATATAAGTTAAAATTTAAATTGCAAGAATGATTTATTAAATATTCAAAAATATTGATTCAAAAGTTTTAAAATTTTTATACTTTTATGTTTTTTTAAATAATGATTTATAAATCATAATTTTCAAAAAATTTTGTCAAGAATAAATTTAAAATAAAAAAAATTATACCATAATATAATATAAATTAATATTTGTACAAGTTTTCAAAAAATTTACTAGTTTAAGAATATAATATTATAATATATTATTATGTAGATAATATGCAAATATTTTACTACCTTAAAATAATTGAAGAATGGAGATATTTTAGCTAACAATAAATGACCTTCTCGCTTTTAAAAAATATATACAAATTTGTATTTTGGTGTACAACCTAGTGTTTAGAATAAATAACAATACGTAATGATACTTATACCTAATAATAAACCATGGCTAGGTCATTAGGTAAGGATATTTTATGAATCAACTGCTAATTTGGAATTTAATTAGGTATAACTAGAGAGCCTATATATTATTATATAGGCTCTCTAGACATAACTTGAGTGGTAAAAAAACAATATTATATAGTGTGATCAACATGTATAATAATACTGACTGATGTAAATTTTAAAACCTAATAAATAATGATTTACGTAATTTTTAAATTGTTATTTATGACAGAAATATTACATACATCATACTAATAAAATATCAATTTTTTTCCTCTACTTAAAAATTCTATAGTTTATTAACAATTTATTATTAATAATTTAATATTCATTAATAAGTCATTATAAAAAATTGGAATGGTAAGATACATAATGTTATTAAATTTTAATTTATAAATTACTAACGAAAAACCATTCTGACCGAATTTTGGTAATACATATTTAGAAATGCTATAGTTTTTAAGATTTTCGTCAAAATTTAAAAAAAAAAAAAATATAATACATTACATTTTTTTACTCCTAAATACAAATTATAATTTTTATTGTTTTTTGTTTAGTATTTATTGTTATATGAATGATGAGACGATAACACACTTGAGTGGCGGGGCTATAAAGTTTTCACTCGCCGCAGCTGGGCTATAACAAATCAGTATCATGTTTCTAAACTTTTATTATGTAGGTATAGAAAAGGCTAATATTAGTATTCTGTACAAATTTCAGGTTTCTGCAATAATTTTCAACCGATTTGTAACAAAAAACTAAAATAAAAAATAACGAACTGGCATTGTTAATGCTGTAAACTTTCCCTAAACATTTTTCCGGTTTTTCCCATTTATTATGAAAACTAGTTGGAAAATCAAACATTTTTTCATTCAATTAAAGTTGTCACATATATTATAATATATACAATGTATATTAATATATATACAAAGCTTTAATTAAAAAGCTATTATATATATATCAAACAAACATACCTATGCAATGAAATGAAAAAAATATTTATCTGCAATTTCACTTTCTATAAACTGTGTACCTGTAACCTACATATTTAACTTTAGTTTTAAAGATAAATATTGAAATTTTTATAATATATTATGTATACATTTTGGTGGAATTTTTATTATATATAGTTAAAATAAAACTATAGTTCGACCTACTCTTACTCAGGATATTCACCATCCTGATTCTTGACTAGGTATTAAATTTATATTATAGAATATAATAGTAAACTATCGTAGGTACTCATTAAAATAAAGGTGTCTAGACCCATAACTTTATTATATTCATAAACTATTCATATTGATAGGCAAATTAAAATATATACCTATATCAATTACATGTTTTCCTAGAAATCAAAAAAATGCAGAAATTGCGGATTTAATAAACAGATATTGGATATTTATATTATATACAGATATTTAATGTTTAAAAAAAAAAAAAAACTGACAACTTTATTGGTATAGCATGATGGTATAGTGGGGATTTTGTTTAGATAGATAACACATTACTGTAATTATTCATATAAAACGTATACTCGTCTTTAACGACAGTTGTTGTTCATTTCGTTTTCTGTCGTAAGTGTCAAATATTAGAAGAAAAAAAATGATTGCTCTAAAAATAATCACGTATGTGGCTTTGTCCATGATGGTAACTGTAGTTACTGTACAAGTAGGTACCTTTAACTAATAGGAAAAAACACAAATTAATCCTTCAAAAAAAAAATATGCACATCTGAATAAAAAAAAATCACCTCTTGACATAATTGTAGAAAATATATATAAAATAATAAATAATTTTCATTTGTTATATTTAGGTCAATAGCTCTCCGGTTAATGATGACTTACAATGGATAGTTGCTGCTCAAAATTCTATTAAAAACTCTTTGTCTGAAGTGGAATCTTATGGAGTGGACAATGCATATATCAAAATTATTGCCAATGCACAATTCGATATTTTTACAAAACTCGCAGAAAACGGACTGGCCAAATTAATCAATCAAGTATTATATTATAATAAAAATGAATGCTGATTGTAGTGTTGTAAATACCCTCCGTGACACACTTGACAAATTTTACATACTGAGCCTTATTGGTGCAAATAAGAAGGACCTCCCTCCCCAAAAACACAATTAATCCCCATATCAAATTATTTAATTTATATAAGTATGAAACAATAAATCATTAGCAATGAAATACATTTCTGAGCGAAGTTTGGTTCAAAATGAGTTTTGGAATGACAATTTTCGTCAAAATTTTAACATAAGAAAGCTCATAAAAATTACCCTGTGACACTTAACTATTTGGTTTTACTATCATGTACAAATTATTATAAACCTACTGTTAAATATTTGAATAGGTATTTTGGGTAAATTAAAATATTATATAAATTTATAAATGATACCTACATGAAATGCCACATGATTTTTACGATTTCCGTAAAAGTTTGAAATTTTGTCATGTACAAAAAATACTACATAATGCCTTACATTTTTTTGGATACTCAAAAAACAACTTTTGATGAACTTAGTTTAAATTTTTTAAACATTTCTGCTTGGCTAAAACAATTTTGTTCACGTAAAACTAAATAAAACCTAAAATTACATTAAAGTGTTAAGTGCTTTTAAGGCTATAAATAGCTTAAAAAATAACAGAATGTTTTGAAAATATAACTACATTAAGGAAAAACTATAATACAAGTATTCTGTGAAAATCTTAGATTTCTACGCTTATGAGATTCTGAACGGAGTGAGCGGTTTTACAATGATGTTAATTTTTGTTTTGTTTATCGTTGAACAACATTTCTACCAGCAATTTTGCTCTGTGTTACAATGCTATCTTTACACTTTTTCTGAAAGGAAATTTGACTGGGGTGGTACCTTTAGGGAGGTCATAAGGATGGACATATTTCACACGTGGTTGGGCCACTGTTATAGTAGAGAAGTTGGGAAGGTAAATTAACCATTGTTAACAAAAAAATGTTTCTGAGCTAAGTTAGTTTAAAATAGTGTTGCCTTGTCAACAATATATATGTTACATTATGGTAAAATAATTACATGTGCATTATACAGGATGATTCATGAAGCGAGTTCATTCCATTTTTTTCATTACTCTCTCCCTACCTAAACTTAAAAGTGAAATATCTCGTCAACAGGTTAACGAAAATAAAAAAATGTTGATACTAAAATATATTTAAAGTAATACTCCATGTCTCCATCTATTAATGACATTTTTAATGAAGGTTCTCATTTTAAAAATCAAAGTTGATATCACAAAACATGATAACTACTCCTTAAAATGCCTTAAATGTGAAAAATCTAAGTATTGGAAAATGTTGGCTTTAATTATACTTGAAAATTTCAAAAAACAGAATTTGAGTATAACATGCAAAATTTAACCAAAATAATGGGGTAATCATGCTTAGTGAATCACCTTGTAAATATTCTTTAATAATATTATTTTACTAATACCAACATTTCATACATTTTGCCTTTTTTTCTGGTTTTTCCAATTTGTTTAATATTAAAAACACGAATAATTGTTATTTTCTCATTAAGTTTATCAAAACACAATTAACTAAACTTTTCTTGAACGAAAAGTTAAAAAACACCCATAATTTTATTTTATTTTTGGCTCACCCATTGAGGAATCCATTGTTACTGAATGTCAATTAAACTTTTATACTTTGAATTCAAAATTACTAAAATTAAAAATACTCCTTTATCCATTTATAATTTAGTTATTTATTGTATATTTAAACCCAATAAATTTATAAGTGTAGTCTTCGAAATTGTTAATTAGCTACTCGATCCTTACCTAGCATTACAATATCAAAATGATAAATTTGTTAACACTAAATAAGTAAATGTAAGTACTTGCCTTAAATAAATCTTTAAAAATCTAAATTGTAAAACATTTATTTATATGTACTACTTCCATAAAGCAATAGCCAATAATTGATAATATATAATCCTTGTATTTATATTTTTTTGAATAAATACAATTGATAATGATTTAGTTAAATTTATGTATTACATAATATAATATATATACCTATGCATTTATTATGTAGACGAAAATGACGAATTCGGAAGAAGTGACTACATTGAAAACACAATTTATGAAATGGTCAGAAGGTTTAGAAAAGTTGAATAACCAATCTGACATTAACGATGAAAGGCCCACAAAAGCATTGGCTAAATTTCTCATCACTATAGATTTTGTGTCGAATGAAGTTGTTGGATTCGATAAATACAATAATTTTGAATCGCCAGAAGCCAAGCAAATTGTCAAAGAACTCCGTTTGTTACTTAGAAAGTCTGTCGATGTGTTGGTAGAAAATACAGAATCAATGAAGGTATAAATTATGGATCTATATAATTTTTAGTCCCCATAAAAAACAGTCATATACAGACAATCAGCTCCCATCATAATATTGTTTACAATGTTTATATGGACAATAATATTGATCTCCGGTTTTATATGTATAAACAATTCATAAATTTAATTTATCACTAAGTTTTATTAAGAAGATATTATGATAATATAATAATAATAGAAACATAAAAAAAATACAATATAATACTCGTATTATATTAATAAAATAATATAATATAGTTTAAATTATAATATAAAACAAAATAATAGAAATAATTTAAAAGGGCATAAAAACCATTACCTAAAAAAAGATACAAATTTTCCATGCATGAGAAAATAAAACTTTCCCTGTTCTTGTATTTACTTATTAAAGGTTTTACATTTTAGTAAAATTTTAACTTATAATACTTAGATTATTATTTTATTATTATAATTCATTGGTGTGAAACTAAAAACGGAAGCAATAATATTTATTGAAATGATCTATAAACATTATTTAAAACATTTTTGTTCAGGACAAATGGCAGCCTTAACTAATTATTATGATGTCCCACAAAGATATACCCATTGTAATATCACTGTAGATAATAAAGATAATACAATTCTGTTTTTTTTTTTATATTACTCGTAGGGATAAAGACTACAAATATTTATACTTGAATTAAATTTGTATGTTTTGGTAAAAATAACTTTATTTTATTATTTTTTTCGGAAAATTTAAAGATAGTCATTTTATAGTTTATCCTTCTGGAAATGTTGACGTTTCAACTTTTTATTATCATTAACTTCATGATTTTTATTAATATTTTTAGTTAAGAAAAAATTACTTTTAATTATACAACAAGCTGTAATCAAATTCTCTAATTATTATGGTTAATTGACTATACACATTTCTTCTCTGAACTTTAAAAAAAAAAGATAATCGTAAATTTAATGAAACTAAAAAGTTGACACATTAAATTTTTGAAAATTAATATAATGGTTATTTTTTAATTTTAATATAAATATTTGTAGTCCTTGTATCCTTATGAGTAATAAATGTAAAAGTAAAATATAGAATTGTATTATCTTTATTATCTCCAGAGATATTACAATGGATATATCTTTGTGAGACACACATTATATGTACCTATTTATGAATGATCCCATTTTTAAAATGATAAGATACATTCTGAAATTCAAGAAAAACCATTAATTCAATCTATAGAGTATTCTTACCTTTTTTTTATTAATAGTTCCAAAATGATACCTATCTTCTATTAAATCATGTCCGTCGTTGTATACTTTTGAATTTTGGAAAAATAAACTTTACACTACTTTGTTTGTGCTTTACTATATAAATCAATCCCGTTGCCTAAATTATACATCTAAAATAAAGTGTGTGTTAATATAAATATTTGTTATAAATTTAAATGTTAAATAAGGTATATAAGATATAGGTACCTTTATAGTTACAAATATTTGTATAATTGTATATGTATGTGGATTGAGGGTGAGGGACAAAGGAGGATATATTCCTCCTGACTTCCTTACTTACCTATGTAAGGAATATTACAATATTTTGATATGTTAACAGTTGCCAAACAAAAAGGTACTACTTCTCAATATCTTACAATATCCATGAAAAATTCAATTAAACATAAAAAGTAAATTTTTTCTCTCTGGGGATGTGAAGATGGATTTATTATATATAATATAATTGATAATAATATTATTTATGATCTATTATAATAATAATTTATAATTTCACAATGTGTAGTTATGTATTAATATAAAAATAAAATTAATTTTTGGTTTCAGATTCAAATTTCCGGATTGTCTAAAATTCACTGAAGTATGAAAATTAAGTGGAGGTTTTTTTTAAATTTAAGAATTATATTCACCATTTTGTTTGTAGTATTATTATTATATTATTTTCAAATAATTATTTATAATAAACGATTGATTTAGAAATTTTGAAATAAATTAATTATTTCAAAAATTAAAATATTTTACCTAGGGTCTTGCAAAATCTAGTGATGGCATTGAGGAAAAAATAGACAAAACAAGGGTCTTGGTAAGTTAATGATTTTTTAAACTCAGTTAATAGGGTTCATATGTATCTTGGAAATTTTTGAATTTTTGTTGAAAAAAAAATGATAATTATAAATTTGAAGTATAAAACAATTAAATCTATAAGAATTGTCTATGATAATAGCTTCAAAGATTCTGTAATTTATGTATTTGATGTTAACAAAATAAAATATCTATAAAATTGTGTACAAAATTCAAGAATGAAATGTGAAATGTATTTAATGGAAAAAAAGAAAAAAGAAACATACTAAATGAAAACTAGTACAAGAAAAATTGGGTAATCTTGAAACAAAAAAATTAATTGGGTGTAGTCTATAGAAATAAATCATGTACTATCACTCAACAAACTAAAATGAAAATTGACTTCCCTCTTTTAACAAAATCAAATACTTATACAACAAAAATATGAAGTCAGAAAAATAGCAGATTTCACTAAATATATAGTTGAATTCAAATAGAAAATAGCAAAAAAAATGCTAATCCAAATGAAATATAGTTATTCTGTAAAATACTTATCATCTACCTTTTAGATTCTGAGGAATGTATTAGTTTTACAATGATATTTATTTTGAAAATAAATTTTGTCAGAGTGGTACTTTAGAGAGATCATATTTTGATTTTCCAAGCAGTTTTCATAATCGTATTAGAAAAAACGTGAAAATTTATGAAAATAATGATTTTCTTATTTAAAATTTTTTTTTTTTATTATAACTCAGCAAAATTGTATGTAGAAACTTGAAATTTAGACTAAAGATTATATTTGCCTTTTCTAGACTTAGTAAAATTTTCAAAATATTTTCGAGCGATTTGCAGACATTTTAATTCTGTGAGTTTTTTATGTAATTTTTATTCGCTAAATACTTTATAGATAAAATTGGTAGACCTAACAGAAATGCTTTAAAATTTAACAATTGATTTATTATAAGTCATGCTTATTGTGATAATAAAAAAATAAAAAATGAGTGTAATGTACTTACAATTTTTTTTTAATAAGAATTTTAATATCAATTTATTCTAAAACCTTTTTATTTCAGTTTTTTAATCTTTTTTAAATTTATTACACTAGCCTACTTTATTTCTTACAAAGTCAAAACAAAAACTAGGGTTTATACAGTATTTCTATATAATTTAGTTAAGTTGTATTAGGGCCTCTATAAATGTGTTTCATCTGATTAATTTTTTAGAACTTCAATGCCACTGTGTTTGTGACCAGTGACGTGGTGAACATTTTCAAACCAATGACACCTAACATATAATTCAGTATACCTACCCTACGTCGGGGAGTTGGGTTGGCGGTAAACTTTTAATTATAGAATGATAGAAAAATATAAACGCTGCAGCGTCCAGTGACATGTATTATCGCACCTGAAATTAGAAAGTGGTGTACAGGATCACAACGTCTAGGCATTATTTATCATAAAAACCCTTTCACTACGCCACGGTTTATGACAACCTACCAATTCTTAATAATTAAAGTCCCAATAAGTTATTACTTATTAATAACTTAACATTTATTCGCACTTTTATGGTACCAATGAAAACAAAACCAATTGAAATATTATAAAATAAATCCAATTTTAAATAAAATAAATTAACTTAACTTTGTAAAATGAAAATGTATTTCATTGTTTTCATCTTAATTTATAGACAATTAGGTAAGCCAAGTTAATAATTAAATAAATTAAACCTAAAAGTAACTATTAAGTTAAAATTTTAAAATTAACTAAACTTTAACTTTTTAACTCGTTAATGCCCTTGGGTTGTAATAATAATATATAAATATATTTCAAGTAAAATTTCTATATTGATACGCGTTTTAACTATTTGAAATTTTGTTACCATTCTCATATTCTACTCAGTATCTCATTTAAAACAATTTTTCACCTATTATTACATATGTACCAACATATACTTTTATTAGTATAACTACAAAAAAGATTGATATACTTCGCACGTGAGTGAGTCACAATTGGAGGTGTGAAAATGGGAAGGTAGTAGAGGGGAAATTTAATGTATATATGTGTAGGCAACGATTAACCATTGCTAACGACAAAACGATTTTGAACAGAGTTCGGTTAATAGTGTTGCTTTGTCAACAATATATAATATAATAAGTCATATTATGGTAAAATAATTGCAAATGTACTATATATTTTCTTTAATAATATTTGTTTATTATTATACCTATTTTCCTGATTTTTCCCATATTTTACCTGGGTTTTTCCTAATTATTATGAAAACAGCTGGGTAAATCAAAAATCAAAATGACTTTCCTAAAGTACCTCCTCAGTCAGATTTCCTTTCAGAGAAATTGCCATTATTGTAAATTGGAGAAAATTGCCGATAGAAAAGTTGTTCACAGGAAAAAAAAGTGCTGCAAAATTGTTTTAATACCTACATTTCGTACATTTTCATGTATTTTTCTAGTCTACAGATTTTCTTTTAAAACCAATACATTCTTTGCTCCACTGAAAATCTAAAAGTATAAACATAAAATAAATGCTTAAAATGAAACTAAATTTTATTTTATTTATTATTAAGAAGACATTATACCCGCATCAACTATCTCGGTCCAATTACCAGGTAACATACAAAAACAATGCTTATGCAGAATAAGTAAAACTAGCTTAATTTTGATTTTAGAATAAAAGTACCTATTAAGCAATTTATAGGGAACAATATTTTGAAGGGAATATCATTGGTATGTTTTGAATTATGAACTATTAAAAAAGTTACAGTTACAATTATTTAAAAAAGCAATAAAATAAAGGTTTTTTTAATCTTTTATATGAAGCTGTATATTTTGAATAATACAAATATCCTATGACATTACCTCCAAAATATTGTTCTCTATACATTTTATTATAGGTACTTTTACTCTAAAATCAAAATTAAGCTAGTTTTACTTCTTCGTAAGTATTTTTTATTTATGTTACCTAGAAGTTAGACTAAGACAGTAGATGCGGGTATATATTTCTATTAAGTTATTTTTTTATTTTTTCCCAGGAGTTTTCCCGATAAATAAGGAAAATAGGTAAAATATTAAACAAATATTATTAAAGAAAATGTTTAATGCATACCTATGTAATTGTTTTACTTTAATGTTGCATATATATTGTTGACAAAGCAACACTAATATGACAAAAAAAACATTACTATCAACTGACCTCCGCTCAGAAACATTTTTTCATTGGAAATGGTTTATCGTTGCTTATAGATGTATATTAAATTCCATTATATATCCTTCCTGCCCAACTTTCCATCTACAACAGTAACTGCACCCATGTGCAAAGTATGTTCATCTTTTTAAGCATGCAATTTGATCATAAAATTATTTGGAAAGAGGGCAGGGTTAAAAGTTGAAACGCTTAAAATGTTCGTTCTTGATTCTTACATAGCACCATGATGCATAGGTATTAAAATTATACAATATACAATTTCATATCTCTTCGTAAATGAACGGCTCATTTTACTATAGTACCTAAATGTTTTAATTAATGTATTCATAGGTACCTACTATTTAGTTTTGTTAACCGTGGGATTTTCTAATATTAATTCGATTTTATTATTATACTATTAACTAAATTTAGAACATAATAACATTATCCCTACCTATGAGAATAATACCTATGGGAAGAGGTATCATAATTATGATTATTAATTAATTATAATTGTTTAATTAAACCTATTGGTAATAAAATATGTATGAAACTGTTCCGAAAAAGCAGTGTCTTATTGGTGTGCTACGGGACTCATTTCAACGTCGAGCAAATTGTATTTTTTTTTCATTTTGGTATGTAACCGATTTCCGTATTTTTTAATAGTATATGATATTTTTTAACGTCGATTATACCACGCAAAAAAATAAAACGCCAAATTTATTTTACTGTTTATAAATATGTATTCCAAATTGTATTTCGGTAAATACGATGAAAACTGGTTCGGCATAATATCATATTATTAAGTAGAATAATATTATAATGGTACTGTTTGTAAAATCACTCGCAGAGTGAATTATTATAATATTTTTATTTTATTTTTCACGCCGATTTATAGATAATAACAACATAGCTATTATATTTGACCGAGGAAAATTCGATACGAGTAATAATAATATGATTGGGTACCTAAGTAGTTTAAACTCATTTTTTCTTCCGACCATTTTCGTGAATTGTTTGCTATCTTTGACGCGAATGTGGCAACGTCACCGCGATATCCGCACGTTTGAAGAAAAATCGAAAATGTTTATTGAATTTTTCTCGGTCTTTAGACTTATAATAATACAATAAGTAATAGCGTGATGCGAATGACGAGCGCCACCATAATAATTCAAACTGGTTCGAGACCCAACGACGCAGAGAGGTGGATTTCTTGGAGCACGAGTACCGTTATGCTGCACGGTTCTGTACACGCTCGTCTCAATGTCAGTGTGTAAGGTCGTTGATCCGGACGCAGGTATACGGTGTGTAGTGTTCGTAAAACGTAATCCCGTCAATAATCAAATACGCTAATTAATAATGTTACACTAATCGTGTAACTACACTTTCGTAGTGTAATATTTGTATTATTAGTGTATATGTTTTCGTATTGAACTACCAATGGCAATTACGATTTTCGCGACCGAAGTGACGTGACGTGACGTGACAATGAATCCGCCGCGCGAACCTCAATTATTGTCGTGCGCGAGTTG
The DNA here is from genome assembly GCA_902439185.1 of Cinara cedri. Taxonomy (NCBI): domain Eukaryota; kingdom Metazoa; phylum Arthropoda; class Insecta; order Hemiptera; family Aphididae; genus Cinara; species Cinara cedri. Next base: position 1,212,749 of record CABPRJ010000006.1, read on the forward strand.
CGTGCGATATTTTCGTGTGCCTATTTATAGTATTGTTATTTAAAGCAGAATATTGAAGTTTTTATTTTTTTATTATGTAACGAAAACGCGTTGAATCTGGGTATTTTTTTCCATTGGAAAAATCGGTATGTGTTTTACAGTATAATAGGCTACAAAATAATTATTTATAATATTGTTTTACGGTAGTTTATAATTTTTTTTTCCACAACCATTGAATAAATTTAAAAAAAAAACACTAGGTATGGGTAGTGGCGTGCGCAGCGGTGAGAGATTAGGGGTTATACTCGCCTCACATTGGCTTAAAAATACAACGGTTAGGTATATGAGTATTTATTTAGTAATTTTATATCGAAATTACAATGAAAAAAGATTGATTTATTGATAAACAAATTGATTTTTTTTGATCTTATACATCGGGTTGGGTATAACTTATACATAACCCTAATTCTTCTGGTATGCCGTATAACAGAAGAATACTCGACAATTTGTTCATGAATCATGATAGGTATTATTATTCACTATGTCCACTCCCATTGAAATTTCCTGGGCACTATAGGTATGTAATATTATACAGGTACTAAAATATCTATACAGCGCGGAATCGTAAAAAATAAATATTAAAGTAGGTAGATTCAGATTTTCCCCTGAAAAAAAAAAAAAAACGAAATAATCACAGTGAAACCTATGCCCGTATAATATTATTACCCGAACACAGTTATTATATTGATAAATAATAGTATTATTTATATGCAATATTTTGTCTGGTCTACTTTACCGATATTCAATATCGATGTATCTATTATAGCGGAGTTATTATTTTATATTATAATATCATCTTCTATAGGTATATAGTTTGGGGAAAAAAAAAACGATATTTCGTCCGTTGGATTTTATATTATTGCGAATCGCGTGCAAATAAAAAAAAAAATTAGGTTAGAAATACTTATAAACACTGCAGGTAATACCTACGTGTCTGTCGTCACGTCGCCGGGCGCCGTTCCTTTCTTCTTTTCGCCACTTCCGCCACTGCCGCGTACCTAAATACCTATAACCGGGTAAATAATAATAATAATAATAATGTAATTGGCACTATCGTCATTGGATAGAGGTAGGTACCTAATAGTAGTTTCACCGTCGCCGAAACACACGATAGTGACCTCTCTCGAACGTCAGATCGCGATATTTTGCCCCCGGCAGTCCTAAATTCTTATTATAATATCTTTGGTCCCAGCGAAGAAAGGCTTCAGTTAATTTTTTGGGTTTTTTCTGTTCAACGTTACACCGTGATGTATCATCATTTCTTCCCCTTTATTTTATTGTGACATAAGTGTATGCGTTTTCAAAATGAGTGTATTATTATTATAGTGTGTGCACAAGTGTATACGTATTTTCGAAATTTAATTTGATTGTATATTGAAAACCATACAAAATCGACTTAAGCCCTTATTGCCTGGGACTATAGACGACAATAAATTCTTCTATATATAACACAATAATATAATAAAGCAGCCGTTGTGATAACATGCGGTACTTATGAGTGGCGTGGAAGCTATACCCGCGGTTGGAGCGATAGCGGGGGCCGCGTCGCAAGTAGCCTGGTTCCTGCCCGTCCTGGTAGCCGCCATAGCGTACTTCCATTTCGAGATCAACGATCCGGAGTCGAGGATCATAGACCAGCCCGGCGAATTGTTCCTCAGCCAGTACGATTTTATCATAGTCGGCGCGGGATCGGCAGGTGAATATTATTATTGAATCGCGGTGAATTGATCGTCAACTGCAAATTGGTCGTAAAAATAAATACATTTTAATTATATTACAAAAGTGTATAAAGTATAAGTTTAATCTTCATATTATGGATTATAATTCGTGTATAAGTCTAACAGTACGTTAAATGTATTCTATAATTAATTGCGGATTCACAGACGGATCCAGGATCTGTTTACGGAGGGAGCACTTAAATTTAAAAAGTGTCTTCTATACTGCATTATGCATTATTAATGAAACCATATAAACGAATTTAATTTAATATAACTATAATATAGTAATTATATAAAAAAAAGAAAAAGAGATAGACATATTTCGCACGATGAGTGGAGTGTGTGAGTAATAAATTGAAAAGGTAGGATACAGAAAGAAATTTAATGTATTTTTATATGAAACAATTAATCATTGCTCATAAAAAACTATTATGAGCGGAGTTCGGTTATACATGATTTAAAATGGCCGTAATATTTACAATTTTCGTCAAAATTCGATATTAAAATTCATAAAAAAAAATTACTACTTTAAACTCAACTTTTTCTTGTTGACCTCTAAATACAACTTATAATGAACCTCCAGGTATATTTTCTGTCTGGTCTAATAATTTTATCCTCGAACTACCTACCGAATAATTATTACGTAAAAAACTCGCAAAATGAAAATGTCTATAAATAGCTCAAAATTGCTTATATTTTTTGAAAACCTTACCACGTCTAAAAAAACAAATATAAGATTCCTGTACAAATTTCAAGACTCTACGAATATTTTAAACTGAATTTACAACAATAAAAGCATTATTTTCGTAAATTTTCCCTTTTCCCCGGTTTTTTTTCAATTAATATGAAAATTGCTTAGCATATAAAAAAAATACCTTTCTAAAGTACCAACTAGATATAATTTCCTTTCGGAAAATGTTCTATACTTGATACACTGAAATAAGATTTCTGGTAGAAATTGTGTACACAGTATAAAAAAATAATAATAATAGTAATAATAATCATCATTAGAAAACAAATACATTTTATTTAATTCTATATTATAAAATAAACTATACTAAGTATAAATACTTAAAGTATTAGTGTGGCTATGGAAAACGACTTAACAAAATTAAATTGATAAAAACAAAAAAAAAAAAAGATTAATTAATATAAACATGTATTTTTTTTTATTTTGAAAATCACTTAACCGGCGACCAATTTTGTAGACATGATAAATTCACTGGCGGTTAATGATGGTTCACGTTCAATTATTGTTCATGATCATTTACCGGAAACCATTATTATTTTATGATTTTTGTGGTGGGGGGAAAGGGGTAGTTCTAATCATGATTAAAAAATATTATTAATCGCACGCGCGGTGTGCAACAGGTGCAGTATTGGCGAATAGGTTGACAGAAATTGACGATTGGAGCGTATTGTTGATCGAAGCCGGCGGAGATGAAACGGAAATATCCGACGTGCCTCTGTTGGCCGCCTACTTACAACTCACACAACTTGACTGGCAATACAAATCCGAACCCCAAGACACCGCATGTTTGGGTAAGTGAATGAATCGAAATGACAAGAGAAAGAAATATGGCGCGAGTACCTAAATATTCGTCTTTTTTTTTACGGTTTTTAAATAGTTTACATGATCGTGTATAGTTCTTGTTACGGATAAGATCTATATTACACTCGGGTTACAATAAAAGATAACGACCTAATTGCATTTGGAACAGAATTATGTAAACATGTAATGGCCGAACTGCACTCGTCAAGATAGGTGTTGGTTAAAAATTAGTTTCTTTACGGGATATACATAATAAATAAAAAGCTTATGGCCCATATATATGCTCAAAAATCAATTACCAAAAAAGAGCATTTAAATTCAGTTTCTTATATTACTACAAAAACAATTTCAAATAACATCAGTAATAATTTTACAAGTTAAAAACATGCTTTTTAAAGAAAAAAAAATTATTTTTAACCATGCAAACGGTTAAACCCGTAAGCAGTCAATCCCGTAAGCAAGTCTTTAAGTTAGGGATATGCGTCAATAGATAGCGGATAACCGATAGTGCGACAATTGGGAGCGGTAAATTGATCGCGAGCGACTTTTCATAGTAAGACAATTTGAAGCGCCGTATAGAATTCAAAAACCAAACAATTATTAAATAAATGACTATAGTAATAAATATTACAAGTCACAATTAAAATTTAGATACATAATAAAAGTATAATACAGGTGATACACTTAATTGAAAACACCCATTATCTCGGAAAGTATTAACTTTTTTCGAATTTTTTTTTTTTGAAAATTTAAGAATCAAATGTTTTAAAATGTTACATTGTCATTTTTTTTTGTATCCCTTATTTTTGGGAGTGAAATGACTGTCATTACTGTCGTACCGCCACACAAATGATACTCCACTACTCTCCTCCAACCGAAACTTAAAAGTGGATTATCTCGTCAACGGGTTGACGGAAATCAAAAATTTCAACACCAAAATTTATCTATCTATGTAAGGCATTTTCAAAATAGATTGCCATTTGAAAATCAAAACTAGGCAGTCATTTCACCTCCAAAAATAAGGGGTAAAAAATTATAATTTAATATTTTAGAATTATTTGATTCCTAAGTTTTTAAAAAAAAAAATTTCGAAAAAAGTTACTACTTTCCAAGTGTTTCCAGTTGAGTAAATCACCCTGTATAAAATTTGACGATATTTATAGGTTAGACAACTACGATAAAATTTTACCTGTAGCTGGAAATTATGTGCTATACCTCTGAGATAATTTTTAATTGTTCTATATTGTCATAATGTAATAATTTTTTTTTGATTTTAGCACTCCGATCTTTATACAATTTTTTTGACGGTGGTTCTATATTATTCTATTTTCATCCTGTTTATTTGCTCCTTTTTTTGTAACGCATTTATAAACTTCCATATTGTTGGGTATGATGAAGAGTTTAACATTGTAGAAAAACAATTGTGCCATCCTTCTACGAAGTTATTTGTTCGGGGTAAATCAGCAGACACTAAAGAATAGCAGTTCCATATATTTATTCGAAAATTAGGGTCTCTTCTCTTTTTATTTCTGTATAAGTGATCAATCCAATTTCCCTTAAAATAATCTATTAATGGCATCATTTTCTCTTTATTTTGAATATAAAAATCCGTTTCTAAAAGTTTTTCAAATGCATCAACAACTTTATTTGTTGATACATACGTCAAAGCTGGTAACATTCGTATGTATAATGCAAAATCTAAATATTTCCTATATTTTTTTGTAATACAGTTTCTTAAACGTGACACCGCCATACACATTGTGATAAATGAAAAAAACATCCATTTATAGATGCATTCGGAAACTCAAATTTGTCAGCATTCATTGTCCCCCTTTCAAAGTCCATCGTTATATTAAGTGGGTTTATATTAGGTATATTAATACCTTTGAAATCATTAGATTTCAAAGCTTGAAACATTAAAATTTTTATGTATTTTTCTTTTTATCGGGTAGTAAAATATACACGGATGGAATAAAATTCGAATAATAAACAGCGTGAATAGTATGAATTTGTTAAAATATTTTATGGGCACATGGGAATGTTCAGTCGTGACACCAATTTTCACATTTATCTGTTAATTCGAGGTTTCGTTTTATACAGAATAGAATTCAATTTGTCACCATTCGTTGTTCACGAATCGGTCTGGAATTTCAAAATAAAAATTTTGAGGATTTATTGAAGCTCCTAAATGAGATTGATACTTTCTGAACGGTACTTTTTTGAGTTGATTCGTATGGTAATTGTCTAGCAACTGAAGCAGATACCTTAATAATAACATTTAAATAAAAATAGTAGGTACCTGAGAGCAAGTCTTCCATTGACTGAATGCGTGGAATTAAATGTGCATATTGCATTTATTTTTATCTCATTTATTGCAGTTTTAACTTCTATTTGCGTAATATCAGGAATATGGTTATGGTAAATTTTATTTTAAATATTTTATTATTGAGATCACCAATAACATGAACGCGGTCTCGGCATTTATTTTTTAAACGTACGCATCTCCATATTGTCTTTTGTACTCGATTTTTTTCGTAATGATACATGAAACCCTACATCAACTAATAAATTTGATCCCCTTTCACTTTTAATATATTTTGAAGATTTTTTAAAATTTTAACTACTATGTAACTATTAAGTGTAGACTGTTATACGGTTGTTATACCGACTGAGCAACTAAGCATAATATAGTATAGCATAATAGTTTCATTATCTTTATTGCCTATTATTTCAGATAGTTATATTTAGTGTATATTGATATATTTATCGGTTTTGGTTTTATTCGGTACGACGCTATAAATTGTCATTCTATGAAAAGTCGCTCGCGATCAATTTACGCACTATAAGTTGACCGCGCTATCAATTATCCGCCGGGAAACCGTAAGTTAGAAGGGAATGAATTGTTTTTAAACCTTTTTAGTCGTAAGTGAAGTTCGATCGTTACCAGTTTTTCATCCGAGTGTAATTTTCACCATTTAATGTAGTTAAAAAGTGCAAATCGATGATGTGAATAGCTATACACTGTAGCAAATATATTTGCTTGCTTTTGTAATATAATTGATGTTTTAAAAACGGCTATTGAAATAAATATACCGATTTATACACGACTTACGGTTTTACAAGACATCGAATTCTATTTTACACTGGAGCAGCAATTGTCACAAGTAATAATTACCATCTAGCTGTTAATTATTTGCTACATGGTTATTCCTTCTCGGAAACCGGTTTTCCGGTCAGTTTAGTAAAAATAATCAAACATTCTTTCATCTTAACACTTAAAAAAAAAATTAAAGTAATTTGGATAGTTTCATTAAGTGGAATATGAAGATGTAACTCCTAACTTTCTTAGATTTATAGTCTTTAAACGGAATATTGATTCATCAATTCTGTTATCAATCACGGTAAAGTTCTATTACGGCATATTACCATGACCTCTGCTATTTCAGTTTACATCCCGTACACTTTTACACAATTAACACATTTTGTTTTTCGATGTATAGTTGAATATTGTATTATCTGTTTTCTCATATACACAATAGTGACCTATCATTTGATTAACAATCCGAATTTGTATCGTAGCCATGAAAGACGAACGGTGTAACTGGCCACGGGGCAAAGTGCTAGGTGGGTCCAGCGTGCTGAATTACATGATGTACGTGCGGGGCAACCGAATGGACTACGACAATTGGCTGAAGCAGGGAAACCCGGGCTGGGGATATAACGACGTACTGTATTACTTCAAAAAGTCCGAGGACAATCGGAATCCTTACCTGGCCAGAACACCGTACCATTCGATGGGCGGTTACTTGACCGTGTCCGAAGCGCCCTACAAGACGCCGCTGGCTGACGCGTTCATCAGGGCCGGCCAGGAGATGGGGTACGACATACGGGATATAAACGGCGAACGACAAACGGGTTTCATGATTCCGCAGGGGACGATTAGGAGAGGTGCCCGATGCAGTACGTCCAAGGCGTTCCTGAGACCGGCCAGGCTTCGGAAGAACTTGCACGTGTCTATAAACGCGCAAGTCACCCGCGTGGCCTTGGATCCGACGACAAAGGTCGCATACGGCGTTGAGCTCATCAAAGGTAACACCCGGTACTTTATCCGAGCCGGCAAAGAAGTGATATTGTCCGCGGGTTCTATCGGATCCGCGCAGCTGCTCATGCTCTCTGGAATCGGTCCCAAGGATCACTTGACAGAAATGGGCATACCCGTTTTGGCCGATTTGGACGTCGGGAAAAACCTTCAAGATCATGTGGGACTCGGCGGTCTAGCGTTTCTCATTAACAAAGAGGTAATTGAAATTTTTTCGTTTTAAAACCGGACGTGAAATACCATACATTTTATTTTTCAACTATACACATCACTGCCCAAGTCGAGATATAAATTAATTAGATATCGTTTTGATAAAAAAATATGTATACAAATTACTAATATGGATTATTTTAGATATCTCTAACGCAAGAAAGGGTTGAAAATGTTCAAACGGTTTTGAACTACGCCACGATGGGTGACGGACCGTTGACAGTCATGGGAGGCGTCGAGGGATTGGCTTTTATCAACACTAAGTACGCTAACCGTTCGGTCGACCAACCGGACATAGAGTTGCACTTTGTGTCCGGTTCCACGAATTCCGACGGCGGTGTGCAGCTATGGAAAGCGCACGGGCTTAAAGAAAATTTTTACAAAACCGTTTACGAACCAATCAACAACAAAGACGTTTGGTCCGCTATACCTGTAAGTAAAAATAATTTAATAAAGATGGATTGTCAAATTTTCTCCTAAAATATAAAATATTGTATTATGGGTCTGCTGACAGCATTACTTATTAAAGGTGTTTTGTATATTAATGTGGAATGAATTTTTAGAAGTAACATATTTAACGTAGTATGTAGAGTTGTTACACAGAGAGTAGGTACTATGATAGTAATGTGCAAGTCTGATGAACCGCGTTAAGAGGACGTCACGCTGTTTTCAGTCGTCTTTTATTATAAAGTGATATAATATTACTTACTACAAATAATTATTGAAACTATAGGCTATAATTTATACAGACCTACTTTGTGTAATATTAAGAATATTATCTGGATAATGACGAAGCTAGTTTTTAATATTATTTAGTGGTTGTACCTATACCTAAGCTGGTTAAGGGGATTGCAGTCGTTGAAAAAAAAAGTAGTATTTAGACCGATCGAACTGTAATCTGTAGCACCTGGATTTGGAATAATTAACAAGTTTACTCGATTTTGACGGAGGCAATTTAAAATTTTTCTTGAACTAAAAGTACTTGCATATTTACATGTTATATATTATTGTAAAGAATATAGACAAATACCATATTTTTGTTTGTCGATATCTCAGCTGAAAAAAATACATGTTTAAAATCGTCTCTGTCATAACCTAGTAAACTAAGTTTCAAAATTAAAATCTATCGAACCTGGTCCGTCTAGTTTTATCCGGTTTTTCCGTCTAAAACGTCATATTCGTTCGTAAAACCGGCTGTACCCCTTCCCTATAAACTGGTATCAGACAGTATATCAGGGAAAAATGACTGATTATTAAAATGTAAACAAAAAGTTGAAGACAATTTTGAAAACTAATTCAAATTCCTTAAACATCGGAGAGACATTCAAACATTTCAAAATTTCGAATACATAATAATCGTCTGTAGTATAAAATATCATAAAATATAATAATAAGGCAGTATGCCAATATACAGTTACTTACAATAATATTATGTTGACCTGTCAAAACACTAGCGAAAAAAATATTTCGACGTGCACCTTAAAATAATGGTGACGAACTCGTGGGTGTGACGTCTTCCTCCTGTAATGCATACAATCATATACAGTAACGGGTACTGGAGTTGTGGTGGTACAACTATGGAATAATAAAACAAATAGAAATGATGAAAAATCGAATCTGTTGTTTCGTGATGTATACGAAAAAAAAAGAAACTAGAAAATTAATAATAAAAACAATATACAGTAGTAAATGATACTCCACGAAGATATATACCCATTGCAATATCTCCGGAGATAATGAAGATAAACATATTCTATTTTTTTTTTTTTTTAAGCATAAATATTTGTATTCAGTATCCCTGCGAGTAATATAAAAAAAAAAAACAGAATTTTATTATCTTTATTAAGATATTGTAATGCGTGTATTTTTGAATCTTTGTGGAACACCCTGTAGCTATCTATTAAATCGAACTGAACGCTTGATTCTTCATGTGAAAACTTCTGTAATTCGAAGAAAACTAACATTTCGCCACCTATACAAATCGATAAGTATGAGATGATGGGTGACACTATATTAATACAATACCTAATATGTATAATGTGTATAGAACATATAATATTATGTATGCTTTTTGGACGGAATTTCTGTAATAACATTGTTGGTTACAATAGTCAATAATGTGCATGTTTTTATTTGTTGTTGAAAAGACTTAAATATACGTAACCAGGTCCTGATTAAACTGGCAAGTTACCGAGAAATGTCGGTGGATAACGCACAATTATTATACTTGTTTTCAATTGAATTTATGTCAATTTTATTTGTTTTATATAATTTTGGGCTGATGAAAATCGAAAACTCGGTGGACCTACCTACAAGAGTGCCCGCAGAAATATAAACCGGGGGGGGGGAGCAAAGTCAAAAGTATAAGACTAGGTCCAGGGCCTATAAATTCTCTATTCAGCGCTGTACGGAACACTTCAAAAGATGCCTAGGCAATTGAGTTTGACTTTAGAGAGGCGATTTTACGATTTTCCTCATGAAAACGTGAATAAAAAGGATAAATTTGAAATCAATATCAATTATTTCATCGTGAAAACAATATTCTCCCAGAGAATTGAAATTATTATTTATATCAAAGTATGAGTAGGTATTTAACATCATAAAAACTCTATCAGAAACTTTCGAACATATTTTTTTCCTGACTACTTCTTCTTCTCACTGTTCAGAATGGTTTTCCGGAGTAACTTTAAATATTTAAAACAGAAATTATTTATTTAATTTTTCGGATGCGGTGTGTTTTTTTTTTTCTAATCGCATTTTGATTTTCGTTTTCGTACACCAGATGCTGTTGAGGCCCAAGAGCCGCGGTGAAATACTTTTGCGGAACCCCGATCCGTTCGAGTATCCGAAAATCGTGCCGAACTATCTCACCGCCCAGGAGGACATCGACACTTTGGTGGAAGGCGTCAAGTTCGTGGTGGCCATGTCCCGGACCGCGGCGTTCCGTCGGTACGGTAGCCGGCTGCACAGCATACCATTCCCTGGCTGCGTGACCGTGCCGCAGCACACAGACGCCTACTGGGAGTGCATGGTCCGGCACTATACCGTCACCATATACCATCCGGTGGGCACGGCCAAAATGGGGCCCGAATGGGACAAAACAGCGGTGGTTGATCCGCAGCTCCGTGTGTACGGCGTCAACGGGCTCCGGGTGGTGGACGCGTCCATCATGCCCACCCTGGTCAGTGCCAACACCAACGCTCCGGTCATAATGATTGCGGAAAAAGCCGCAGACATGATTAAAGAGCAATGGCTCAAGAGCAAATGATAATACGACGGGAACATATTTATTATAATAGTTTGTTATTATTTATTTGTTTAATAAAAAATACTTATGAATGGATATATGTAATACCTACCTATGGCTATATCGCATATCCTACATATGTATAACATAACCTAACTGCTATAAGTTTTTGTTTTTCAAACTTTAAAATTATTTCCGTTCACGTGTACAAATGTTTAAAATTTACTGGGTGATTTTCGTATTTTTTTTTTTTTTTATCACGAACCGTCCACTTTATCAGTCAATCTTTTGTGGTTGATTTTTTTTTTTTTTTGAAGTAATTGTGTTTGATTTACATAACAATAAAAAATTTTTTTTTTCAAAATACATTATTTTCAATTATTTATCTTAAGTTTTTTTAAATCTGTATAAAATCTAATAGAATGTGATACCCACACGTGTCGTCTTATAAATGTGTGATATAACAAATGTACGTTTTAATATTAGTGGCGATTGACCCATTTTTCAATTTAAAGATAAGAATTAGGTATATGCTTGACTTGGAAATAAAGTAGTAGAGGCACTCTTGTGAACCAGTAATGTTTTAATATTTCAGTAAATCGAGGGTAATTTTTTTTCTTTAAAAACTAAATAAGTGAAATCCAATTTTTAAATTTTATTTGTTTAATGAAAAGAAAAAAACTAGATTTATAAAATAAAAAGTCGATCTAATCTTAAATAAATAGTTGAGAAGGTAGGCTATACAGGGTAATTTGGTTTTATGCACCTACTGTATGCAACGATTAATCAATATAATTGGATAATATCAATTGGAAAATAAGATAGTCTAAGGGTATCATTATAAATGTGTGTGGTGTGAGAAATTATAGTTTTTGTGGGAAAAGTTTTTTAACTATGTAGTACCTATGCTTATGAATACGGAATACCTACATAATAAAATTAATACTTTAAAGCAGTGATTTTCAACCTTTTTGAGTTCACAGCTCTCCTGATTTTGAAAACCAAATTAGCGGCTCCTTTACAAATAATGATAATAATAAAAATTGAAAAAAACCAAATCGTCTCTTGATAATAAATCACGGCATCCCTAGGAGTCACAATGCACAGGTTGAAAACTACTGCTTTAAAGGATTAATATCTAGATACAGGGAGATCAACATAACGTAAGACACCCATTATTTCGGAAAGTATTAACTTTTTTTCGGAATTTGCTAATAGCACAGAGGCATACTAATAATTTTTTAAAAAAAAAATATATCAAAAATATTGAGTAGAACAAAAGTTATTTTAAGTGGCAGATCATCGTGGTACACCCTGCATATGTAATAAATTTTAATTTTTGATGTAACAGTTTTGTTGAACTGTTACATGTTGCATATTTGTTTTGATACACAGGTATGTGCACCTAAACATTTTAGATCTAAACTATTTATCTCTTAAATTACCTAAAACACAAATCTGAAAAATACTAATAATTTCAGAGATAAAGAGTATATTACATTTTTTTAAATCTTTCTATACATTAATTTCATTATGTACATAAGTTTATATATACTAAGAGGACATCGAACATGCATTTGATTTTTCTTTATTTGCAGATTTTATATGATTTTTTTAAAAATGTAAATTATCAAATTTAAAAAAAAAACTGGTCTATAGATATTAAGTACATTTTTTCATGTTTATTTTAGCATCAAAATCAAGTTTATGCGACTATAGAAGACTAGAAGTACAAAAACGGTTTTTTTATATTACCTGTTAGATATAGTGTCTTACGAATATATATTCAATATCTCCAGAGGTAATAAAAATAATCAAATTATTATTTTTTTTTTTGTATTACTCACAGGATAAAGACTATAAATATTTATATTGCAATTAATTTTTTATGCTTTGCTAAAAAAACTTAAAAAGTAACTTTTTATTTTATTATTTTTGAAAAATTTGAAGATGGTCATTCATAGTTTATTTTTCTGAACACTTTGATGTATAACCTTATTAATTTCAATATATTCGTAATTTTTAATAATTTTTTAAACTTCTGAGAAAAGTACTTATAATTATGCGGTAGGCTGTAAACGCATTCTCTTATTGATTATTATTATTACGATTAATTTATGCGCACTTCTTTTATCTTAACTTTAAAATTTTTAAAAAATCAAGAATTTAATGAAAACAAAAAGTTGAAAAGTCAAATTTTCAAAATAGTGTATAATATAAAATGAACTCTATAAAATCCTCAAATTTTTCAAAAATAATAAAATAAAGACATTTTTTTAAATTTTTCACTAAAACATAAAAAATAAATTGCATTATTAATATTTGTAGTCCTAATTCCAGTAATATAAAAAATTGGAATTTTGATTATCTTTATTATTTCGGGAGATAATGCAATGGGTATATCTTCGTGGGACACCCTGTATTTAGAGGGTGTTTATATTTCAAATGCATGTTCAACATCTTTTTAATGATAATTGATTTTATAAAACTAAGTATTACCTAGATAACAAAATTAAATGTTTTTTTTAACAGGTTTTTTGATTTTAAAATTTTCATATTTACTTTACATCATTTATTCTTTTATAGATAAATACTTACAATAGCCATAGCATGTGACGAACTTAACAAAGTGCGATATGTTTTACACTCTGATTTAGTAATTCCATGTTTTACTTTCATTAGACATGTTGATTTATTGATAGTACTCAGAAGTACATTTGGTCTAAAAAATGATTATTTTTAAGTTATTGATTTAGAGTATAACAGGACATGATCAAAATTTCAATACCTACACATTGTCCAATATTGAATTATTTAAAATTATTATAATAATCATATTTATAATTTATCCGTACAGAAAAATGCAGCATCCTCATGGTTGTGTTTGCCAAATTTAAAAAGTAGTTAAACATAATAATTATATACCAATTAGAATTAGAGTTAAGTCGTTTGTTTTAATCATATATAATAATCAATTTTAACTATAACTAACTATAACTAAGGTGTTTACTGTTAAAAGTAATCATTTAACTTACTGATATTAAATGGCGGTTTATAATTTTAAATCGTTTATCTAATCACTAAACAGTCGAGCAGAGCAAAGCAAGTTATGTTATGGTTGTGTCAACTGTCCAAAGATAATTAATAAATCCACAGTATAATAGAGTATGACATCTATATGGACAATATAACGTGCCACGGCCTTTTTGAAAAAAAGAGAACACAATTATCTATTTTCTTTTGATCAGGAGGTTACTAAAGTAGTTCTAATGTGAACTGTGTAGCCACAGACTTCTACAATGGTATACTACTATTAACACAAAATTATTTCCAATTTTCCAAATAATTTATGTTCCATAGATCTGTGAAATAATTAATTTAATAAAATAATGACTTATCATGGAATAATATATTTTTCTCCATGATTGCCCTGACTCAATATTCGGGATAATTATCGATAGTACATAATACCAACTGTATGATCAAGGTGTACATCTTGTGTATGGTATACCTTGGTAACAACGCTATTATTTATGGGATACCAGTTCGAAAAATTATAAGAGCCTCAAGAACAATAATTTTGAAATGTTGCCATTACCAACATAAAATTTTTTATTTTTAATATAAAATAATATGACATTTTAAATATGTCTTTCACTGATTTCATTATTTATATACTATGCTATTATCTTAAAAGTTATAATAAAACCTTATAAACTTAAAACTGTATTTAATCTGTACAATCCATGCATAAGTACATAAATTAATTCATTACGTTTAAATAAATTAAAATATATTTACCTCTTGAAGCTAAGTTTGTTGTGGGGTAAATTAGTTATCATAAATTGTAAATGATTTAAATAACATCAATCTGTATAGTAAATCTTTAAATAAATTATAAAATATATTATTTTTCGGACATATGGGTATTAATAAATTTTATCTTATATTATAGTTACATAATTATTGTGAATTTAATTTTTACGATTATTTTAACAAAATATTTAACCTAGTATCGATAGTTATTTTTTTGTTTCTTTGTAAGAGGTTTTTCTTGGGAAAATATTCTAGTATTATAGTTTTTGCTTATATTTCCTGATAACAGTTATGTGAAAACGTTTTCAGCAAAAATTACTATAACCTACAACTGTATCACTAATAGTAAAACAAATTACTTTAATAGTATAATCCGTATATGAATACAATACTTATAACATTTCAAATAATACTGATATTTTATTCTGTTATGTTGGTGTACAAGTAGGCGGTTAATAATAAAAAACCATAACTTTAGATCAATTACTCGGCATCTATTATTTATATGTTATGCATAGTGTGTTGCGCCATTTGTTCATAGATAACGAAAAGCGTGAAGCTTGTGTATTGTGTGTACCTTTCTATTTAATTTCTACATATTGCACACTATTATAATTCTATATTAGTTAAAATTGTTTATAATTTGATATTTGATTTCTTAAGTTTAAACCTTTATACCGATATCAATTATGGAATTATTGTAAGTATTAATTATTATTTAACCACTTAAATTGACAATACTTAAATTATAAAAATCATTATTTAAGAGCTAAGTACACAATTTATGAAAACATTGATTGTGCCCCAATAGTAAATAATAAATAACATTCTTAATACTAAATGACTGATTATTGGTTGCGCAAACACAAGAAGTTTGGTTTTTAATTTGTATAAAAATAAAGTGAGTAGATAAAAAGATAAAGTTTGAAAAAAGATTCAATTGTACACACTGATTTTATGTAATTCTTTTTACTATACTCTATTTAAAATTCTTTGAATATTTATTTTCCTAAGGTATTAATTATAACTAATAATTAATTTTGTATAAAAAGCTACAATATGTGCAGATACATTTACAGTAAAAAATATTGAAGTTAAATGATTGTTTTAGGTAGATATGTTCGTAAAAGTAATCATTTAAAATTTTTATTACCTATATTTAAAATGCTGAGAACTATTTCAAATAATTTATAGTTAAAAAACCAAAAGAAAGTTGTGTATAAATTTCTATAATAATATATTAATTAAAGACAATTAAAATATTGAATTATTAACATATTCAATAAGTTTTGTTTTTATGTTAACTTGTCTTCAAAACCTTGATATACTTTGAAATTCTAAATGTCAAAATAAAAATACTGAAGGTGTACCTATTTAAATGTTGGTTATTATAAGCCATGATATAAATTAAAATAAAATATTTACTGGTGAGTATCAGCATAAACCTATATTTACGATATGTGAATATCGGATATTAGTTATATTTTTATACCTATATTGAACCCAATATTTTCATAACAGTGTTTTAATTTATTAATACAAATCAAAAGAATAATTGCAAGCAATAAAAGTTTAAAAAAGTAACATTAACAATATTGGTAAATATCAGATATGTGTTTAATAAATCAAATAATTTCAATATCTGCTCACAGTTTTTGATTTCAAATATCAGATTGGTTATCAGTTTTATATTTATAGCAAATATTTCAATACTTGATATCAATATCTGAAAACAGTCATATCGGCTCACTACTAGAAATATTATTTCTCTATTTGCGGTATCTCAAGAAGATTCGACAAACAAAATAACTTTAGTTCTGTACAATATTTAAACATTTTATTATTTTTTGATAAGTTGTTACTAAAGCCTTGCAATATGATTCCTATATTTTATATTTTTGTTTAAACTATAAAAAAAATAATTTCTATTACAAAATCTAATATACCTATCTATTTTATAAATACATTTATATAATAAATTGTTAAGTTTTTAAATTCGTTGAAGTTTACAAAAATCATGAACAAAATTATTTTTCATAGAAAAATTGGTAAATCAATTTATATTACCTATATAGTGGTGGCAGTGAAAACAATTCAAATTATTTTGAATTTAAACAAATTTAAAAACTAAACAATTTATTATATAAATGGCTAGTTATCCTTAGATTTTTTTAAAAACAATTTTTTATTTTTAGTTTTAACAAGAAATAAAAGAGTGGAATTATTGCATAACCATTTTGCTTTTGTCAAATATTTGTGAAATACTACATAATATCATGCACCTATTTATTTAACATTATATTATTTATTATAGAAATACTTTGTCCATGAACTCTAAAGTTGTACATTGCACATTTAATATATCTCATACGATGCCACTCAAAACATTGGGGCTGCACTTGATAAAATGTCCTGATAGACCAAAACATTATAAGAATTGTTTTTTTAATAATTTGCATGTGGTGCCAGAATCTGAGTTAGAAGTATGAGATCAATCAATATTATCTTTTTGAATTGTATAATATTATTTATAATCTTATATTTTAGGAACACCAGGAAAATTGCCCGAATAAATATCTATTGGATGAGTATTTTTTTCAATCTGAAGATGTCGTACGTCCAAACATTCCTATAACTGCTGAACCCCCTCCTAGAGGAGATGAAGAGGAATCATGGGATAATGTATGCATTAATAATAAATTGAATAATAAATACAATATGCTTAAATTATTTTATAACTAATGAATTAGCCATTTCTAAAATTTACATTTTACATTAGGTATAAATTGATATTAAGCATATATTTTAAATACACTAAATGTTGATATTTCATTTAATTTATAGCTAGAAGAAAATAAAATTGATGTGATAAAAGAAATAAACCAAACTCCGAATTTTATGAAACCTGTATTTGGTCTTACTAAGGCTCAGCGTAAAAAATACCGTAAACAAGCACATCAGAATGTTGATTTATCTTTTAATCAACATGTGACTGTAAATGAAGTAAGTATACACATTCAAATATTATGCTAACATTTTGATTATCCAAATATTTTAATCTCTTATTTAGTATAGATAGGGGTTAGTAGTTAATCAAAATATGGTCAATTGCTAAATAAATGTATCTACCTAAATATATTATGAATTAAATTATTTATGTTATTCAATTTTTAATTTTTTTTTTTTTTTTTTTTTGAGAATATTAAATATTAGAATATTTTATAATTGTATACCTACTTAAAGTTAAAAAGTTAAAGTTAATGGATAATGTATAATTTAATATATCTACACATTTTTGGAATTTATTCTATGTTCATATGAAATTCAGTTCATAATAGAAAGTTCTAGTAGAATGAACTTTAGAATTAAGAATATAATTATTTCCAAATATTTTTTTTTAATCAACTGATTTGAATTTTAAGATTAATTAATAAGTCAAACATTGCAATTGACCAAAATTTGACTGGTCAATAGCCCAACTCTAGTTTGGATTTTTTATTATTTTTTAACTAACTTTTAAATTATTGTTTTAGAGATTAACTAGAGAAACTTCAGACGGTGGCTCAAAAGTATGTACTACTTAAAACTACATTATATTTATGTATATTAATAGAAAGTAACTATTAAAAATGAAACACCATATTTCAGAAATTCACTTATTCATTTTTATTTCAAAGTTAAATTGTGCTTATTATAATTTTTTTTTTGATTTTCTTTAAATTTGAATACAAAAATAATATCTGAAATCTCTGAGCTGTTTGTAGCCATAACTAAATAAATAATTAGCTATAGACTATAATTAATTTTAAGAAGGTGTTCAGTAAAATATTGAAAGAGATATTTTTTATATAATTACATACTCTTGTATTCTAATAAAATAAATTTACATAATCTTTACTTGAGTCTTCCTCATAATATTTATGTATACCTTAGTTGTCCTTATATACTCTCAATTCTATCGTTCTTTTCATCTTCCTTTTCCCTTTCTATCTATATTTAATATCCATAAGTAAAACTACTTTCTCTTCTCATCATATGAACTTCAGTGTTATCATCTCTCTATTGCTTCTAATATTTTGACGACTTCCTTAGATTATCTTACATTTGTAAAATTTACTGTTCAAGCTCATTTGGAATTTTATTATTATTGGGTTACATTACATTGCGGTTGTTTTGGTGTGAATATTTCTTTTGGGCGTAGGTTATTGGTTGGAATGTAGTATACATAAAGTTGATTAATTTATATCTGTACTGAACGATGAACAATTCTGACCAAAGTTCAGTTATACATGTTTTGAAATAGCGTAGCTTTTACAATTTTCATTAACATTTTATCTTAAAATAGTTATTAAACTATTATAATGCTCAAATTTTTTGGGTTTTACTATTTAGTTAAACTTATAAAAACCTTATAATAAAATTTATAATAATTTAAATTGTTTTCATTACCATTACTGAATAAAATAAATAGATTCACCAAATTTTTTGTTGAAAAAAAATTTGATGATATTTTTTGTAAACTTTAAAAAATTGTTGAAACTTAGTAAATATTTTCTATTTAATATTTGTCACACTTTTCATTACTTTTCTAATAATTTTCTATTGGTCAATTCCATCTTTGATGCATGTAATAAAAATACTTTTTATATTTTATATCACCAATAGTAGACTTATCTCTACATTATAAAATTAAGTGAAAGACCTGCTCTCTCTCTTATCAAGTTTTTCTATTATTTAGATTTTTTTTTTCAATATTTTCTTTTAAACCTCATTTTAATTAAAATGTGATCTTTTGTACTCAATCCCATTTACAAACCTCTTAAGAGGTAAGAGTACATACATATTTACCTTAAAGTGAACCATAGTAGATAACTAAATAATCTCACATTTCATATTATGTATGTATGTAATACAATAAAACTAATTAAAATTAAACTAAACATAAATTTGTACAAACATTTTGTAGTTCAGATAATTGACACTCCACTGTAGTCTTAAAATAATAACATTTTAATAATGAATTATTAATTTAATAGTATTGAAGCACTAACAAAATTAAAATCTTATTATTTTATAATGGTTCTTTACAGAAATAATATTAATATATGAATTTATTACATTTTTAAACAATTCTACCATGTCTAGAATTATATGTTTTAATATAATTATGTATTATTTAATATTATATATTTTTTTTTACAGCCCTTCATGAAAAATAAAAAGAACTTAGAAAATTGAACAGACCAGCCTATTTATATATTAAATGTATTACGACTAAAACATAATAAATACAATTATACAGTTAGTGTTTTTAATATAATTATGTATTATGTAATATATTTAAATAAATAATAAAATAAATTATATATTACATTTCATTTATGTGTATATATATATTATGTTACATCCCATCTGCATCTCAATTCATAAAATAATTTTCTGTGATTCAGTAATTATTACTGTATTTATATCTCAGTGTCACAAAACAGCAACATTTATCGAAAACTTTATTTAGATGTATCAATGCAAGTCCGTTCTTATCTTTTCAGATAACATGAATTAAAGTGCCCTGATAAAGACAACTTAAAAATAATTCATTTTTATTATACTTGAATATTAATATGAAAAATGATTAGAATGTACAAATTTATCTATGCCATAACAATGAAAAAGTTGTGTATGTTCCATGCACATAAATTGCAGAATTATTTGCTTTTACTCCTTGCCTTAGTAAATTTGACCAGTTAGATTTTCTTTTGACAGGTAGTAAATTCTGCGCCATCATTATATTTTCTTTAATATAGTGATGTTAAATATATGTCGTTAATATTACTTTGTCAACATTCTTAGAAAATAAATTTATACTTCTACAATAAATTCTTAATTTTTGTACTAAATTTCCAAATGTATTTTCCTATACACGATGAGCTCGCGACAATCTATATAATACTTGTTTATCTATGTTTTTATTTATTCTTGAGCCAGGATAACATATGAGTAAATATACTGTTTTAACGGAAATGCCTCATCTCCAAGTATAAAGGTGCTATACATTTAGTAAAATATTTCTTTTTTTCGTTACCTACATTACGGTCATTATTCTTCAGAATCTACATCTACTACAATAATTTATAATTTGCATTATAGCCATCAACACTATGGAAAATATTGGTGTATAGTTGAAAAATTGTGAGCCACTATTCGACGGTGCAAAAATCTTCACATGTTTGCCGCCGAGCGCTCCTACATAATTTGGAAAATTCCAGAAATCATTCCCAATGTTTTCCCAATCTTCTATTTTTAATAGTGGCAATTGGCATTAATTCAACTAATACCTTATCTATTATGACCACACAGACATTTGTAGCTATATTATTAACAGTAGAATGCCCCAATACAATAGTTTAAAATGAGTCTCCATGCAGTTGCTAAGAATCTTAAAACAAGATAATTCTATATAGAAATTGAATTAAATTTTGTATTAAAAATAATTTACGTGTATATATCGACGACCCCGAAGAAGAGTGTCATATTATAATGCATGTGATCTAAGCATAGCAGCATCGGTCATTGAGCACATTGTATTGTAAACACAATTATAATAATTTTTTTGCGTAGTTCTAAATTACTTTTCAAGAGAGCGCTCGTGTATGAATATGATGACTGTTGAGAAGTCATTGTTAACCTTAAATTATTTTTTAGTTACATTTTAAAACAAAAACAGCTTTATCATTATTCATCAATACTCCAACGTCTATCCATAGCAAAATACTATTGGTGATTGCTCATATTTTGACAAAAAAAATCTAATAAAATTAAATTCTGTTGTTAAAAAATTAAAAGTTTAAGACCTAAACTTGATTTTAATCATCATAAATAATATTTTATATTGTGTAGTAAATTTTATTATCCAAAATGCCTGACTATTTAGGTGATGAAATGAGAAAGGTGAAGAAAGATGAGCCCGAAAAAGAAGAAACTAAAGAAATCAAGTGTAAGTTTTAAAAAATAATAATTCCTTATACTTGTAACAGAAAATTTTCTTTTAAAACATCAAATCGAGTGTTCTTCTTAAATTCCATACTATTAAAGTATAATTAAGTTAGTATAATGAATGAGATATTTATAAAATGTCAAAGCTATTTCCCCTTTTTTTCTCACTAGTTTTACTAAATACCTACTATAGTTGAAGACTGAGGAGAAGAATATGAAGACAATGTATAATAAACTTTAATGAGTTAAAGTAATCTACTATGTCCCTTGGGGATACGTCACATAATGGAATATATAAAACTATATTTAAAAAAAGATTATATTTATCAAATGTTTTTTATAAAATGTTTAATATAATTTACTTATTTTTTGATAGTTAAAAGTTACATAAACTGTTAATAACTAACTTTCTTAATATTGATATACATTATTGTTGTATTAGGTAAATAAAATTTATTTTTATTTTGACTTATTATTTGATTTTATCACTTTTTGTGATAAATAAGTCAAATATATGATTACTGTAAATATATTAAATTAATATTTTTATTATTTAGCTTTGGACGAAGAAGATATTGCATTACTTAAGACTTATGTGAGTAGATATTATTATTTTCTCAAATTCATAAATTAACCTATTAATTAAACCAATTTGGTTACTAAACCAATTACATATTATTATAGAAGTCTCTATTTTGAAATGTATAGGGCCAAGGTCAATGGACAATTAATGTTAAAGCTGTTGAAGATGACATTGAGAGTATTAAAAAACGTATTAATGAATTAACTGGAATCAAAGAATCTGATACAGGATTAGCACCACCTGCATTTTGGGATTTAACTGCTGACAAACAGACTCTTCAAAATGAACAACCATTACAAGTAGATATAATTTTATTATTATTATTTTTTTTTTTTTTTTAAATTAAAGTTCAAATTTTAAAGGTTGCGAGATGTACAAAAATTATAAATGCTGATTCTGATGATCCTAAATACATTATTAATGTGAAACAATTTGCCAAGTTTGTTGTTGATCTTGCAGATTCTGTAGCACCAACTGACATTGAAGAAGGAATGCGTGTTGGGTAATTTTTTTTATAGTTAAATTGTATATTATAATATATTGTATCTAATATTTATTTTGATTTTCATGCAGAGTTGATCGTAACAAATATCAAATTCATATTCCATTGCCACCGAAAATTGATCCAACTGTAACTATGATGCAAGTAGAAGAAAAACCTGATGTGACTTATTCAGATGTTGGTGGATGTAAAGATCAAATTGATAAACTGCGAGAAGTTGTTGAGACACCATTATTGCATGTTGGTTATATATATTTAAAAATATTTTACTCGACTGATGTTTATAAAATTATGTTAATTGTGACCTGTTACCATCTTATAAAATTTATACTAAGTCAAATTATTCATCAGTATAAAATCCATTTTTATATTATAATATATACTTAGGTATATAGTTATTTTTATTAAACTTAACAATTACTCCGGCAATAACCTTTCAATTACATTATGTACGTTTTGATAAATTTATAATAGGTAGGCCCAGTGAGATTGAAAATACAAAAAATTCATTTTTGAAAATATTAGTTGGTGTGATAATTGTATTAAATTTCGTTGTCTAATTTGGGTGATTCAAGGGAGGATTTTTTAGTCTTCAATTTGAAGGTTTAAAAAATGTCCCGTTCTGTTGACTCTTTTCTTCTTTGTATATTAGATATATTAATAGTATAACAGTTATAATTTGTAAATGTTTACAGATAGTTGGGATATCATAAGTAGCATATATAATAAGGTTTTGTTCCCAATTAGGTATTTAAAAGATTGTTTGATCTAGCCTGAAGTATTGCCAGATATGTACAAATAATACACATTGTTTTTAGTATTAGAAATTAGTGATGATTTAGGAATTTGAGTTGCTATACATGTCTATTTTTTGAGTTTGCTATTTCATTTCCCTAATTTGGCAATGATCCGGTATTCAAATGAAATGTATTTATTATCAACAATTTGTTTGTTGCATATTTTATGGAGATTTTAGTTAAAAATTAAAAATACTTTATATTTGGTTATTTTAAGTGTTAACATCTATATAAATTACTAGCTAGGTATATTATTATATTGATTATTAATATTATGTTTAAATTTCAGCCTGAAAAATTTGTGAATTTGGGAATTGAACCACCTAAAGGAGTGTTGTTGTTTGGACCACCAGGAACTGGTAAAACTTTATGTGCTAGAGCAGTTGCAAATCGTACAGACGCTTGCTTCATTAGGGTTATTGGTTCAGAGCTTGTGCAGAAATATGTGGGGGAGGTAAAATTGAATATTATATTTATGTATATACTATATATATTGAAAATATTTTTCATTTCACTGAATAGAGTAGTTTATATAACTTTTCATCATGATAGCCCGATTTTCTTAAATAGTTATGATCTTGATTATATTGCCTATTAATATTTGTTTTTTTTTTTTTAATTTTTAGGGTGCACGTATGGTAAGAGAATTATTTGAAATGGCACGAAGTAAGAAAGCTTGTTTGATATTCTTTGATGAAATTGATGCGATTGGTGGTGCCCGTTTTGATGATGGTGCTGGTGGTGATAACGAAGTACAACGTACTATGCTGGAACTTATTAATCAATTAGATGGATTTGATCCTAGGGGAAACATTAAAGTCTTAATGGCCACAAACAGACCCGATACATTAGACCCAGCATTGATGAGACCAGGACGTCTCGATAGAAAAGTTGAATTTGGTTTGCCGGATTTGGAAGGTCGTACTCACATTTTCAATATACATGCTAGAGCCATGAGTGTTGAACGAGATATTCGTTTTGAGTTACTGGCTAGATTATGTCCGAATAGTACTGGTAATGTATTTGCTTTATACAATAAAATTATATTATTATCTACAGTAATATGTACAGTTTAGTTGTATTATATATTTAATACAATTTAACATTAGTATTAATATTAAACATATATTTATATTTGAAGTATTTCTAAACAAATAAATCATAATTATTGTGAAAATAACATTTTTATAATCAATATTTCTTCATTCTAACAAATTTCTTATAATATGTGTTAGATATTATAGTTACATTGTATAAAATATTAAAATTGATTTATTTTTTGTGATATTTAGGAGCTGAAATAAGATCAGTATGCACTGAAGCTGGTATGTTCGCTATTAGAGCTCGGAGAAAAGTTGCTACTGAAAAAGATTTTCTTGAAGCTGTAAATAAGGTTATCAAATCGTATGCCAAGTTCTCGTCAACTCCACGTTATATGACCTACAACTAATGTAAAATTTAATTATTTGTATTTTGATTCATTATAAATTTAAAATAAATTCAGTAATGTTCACTTAAAAAATGTATAAAGTTAAACAAAATACATATTTGTTGTTTAATTTTTTTTAAATTATCTATTGCATTATATAGAGAATATAAATTCACAAATATATCTATTATAAGCCTAATTTATTTGAATTTCAAATAGATTAGGTATTATATAAATTGTGAGATTTAATTTTTTCTATTGATCACACAATTGTTGTGTACATTTAGTGTTTTTTTCATAATGTATTTACACTCATATTAATATAAATTACATACATTTTTTTTAACTCTTACTATGAACCTTTTAATACATTTCCAAGTATTTCTGCTTAGCCAAAAAAATTTTATTCATATAAAAAAACTGTCCTAGGATAATAGGGACAGGTGCAGTCACTGTTGTAAGTAATTTAATGTATACCTGTAAACAATGATTAACCAATGCTAACCAAAAAAAACGATTCTGAACAGAGTTCAGTTGATAGTATTGTTTTGTCATCATTGTATATGTCATATTATGGTAAAATAATAAAATATGATGCATTATTTATTTTCTTAAATAATATTTGTGTAATATTGTACCTATTTTCCCTTTTTTCTCATTTATTGGGAAAATCAAAAAAATTACCATCATAAAGTACCTCCAAGTCAGATTTTCTTTTATAAAAAGTGCTATCATTGCAAATTGGAGCAAGATTTCTGGTAAAAAAGTTGTTCACAAACAAAAAAATGTAAATGAAATTCATTATTTTAAATATAGTTTGCACCAATTAATTAAAAATTATAGAAGACATCTGTTGATAGTTTTCTGATAATTCTACAAAATAAACTAAAAATCTGTAAACCTGTAAACTAAACTTAGTTTACAGGTTCATGGTCTTTAATAAGTGCAGTATACTTATACTAAGCGTGCATGTTCTTGAAATTTAATAAAAAGCTAAGATAATGGGCACGGGTGTATTTAATTAGGAATTTAATGTATATCTGTAAGCAACAATAAACCATTGCTTACGAAAAAAAATATTTTGAGCGAAGTTCAGTTGATAATGATGCTTTAAAAAATGTGTTCAATGCTGTATCAATTTTCTTAGTTTTCCTACGTATTTCCCATGTACACCAGTTTTTCACATTTACTGGGAAAATCAAAAAACGGACTCTCTAAAGTACCTCCCCATGTCGATTTCCTTTCAGAAAAGGTGCTACACGTAGAAATCTAGTCTTCTGGTAGAAAAGTTTTACACAGATAGAAAAAAAATAAACATCTTTGTAAAACTATAAGCTTCATCCCTGCACTCATAATCTAAAAACCGTGAATAGTTCAATATTTTTGGCATTTTTAACATAATCTATTCAGTTTGGAGCGCTCTCTGAAAATAGTGGTAAAAAAGTGAACTAAAATTGCAAAATGAATACACAAAATAATCGTCCTTATCATTCTTATCTCTTATAGTCTTTTATATCACGAGTATAAGAAGATTATAAAAATCTATTATTTATTTTTTTGTTATTTTTCAATTTTTGTTTACAATAAACTCGATAAAGGTTATATAGTAATATATACAAAATGTCAGCTCTAGCATCATTGACGGCCAATTATACTGATTCTGAAGATGAAGGTACTACACCCAGTCAGCGTAAACATATCGAAGAACATGTATCTATTTCAAATGAATTACCCCAAGAACATAATCCACCACAACCACAACTACAAATACCAAATTCAGCTCCTGCCGTCACTAACCCAGAAGTTACTAATAATCTAGTATCATATTTTGAAGATCATGATATTGTTATGTCAGATGAAGAAATTGATCGAAGGTCAGATATAGATGAAGAAGATATTTTACCTCCAGAACCGCAAGGTAGGTGCTCTAAAGAGTTGCAAGATAAAATTGCGAGATTACACGAAAAAATGGAAAAAGAAGGCATGAATATGAATTTTTTGATACAGAAGAGAAAAGATTTCCGTAATCCCAGCATATATGAAAAACTTTTACAATTTTGTAATATTAACGAATTAGGTACAAACTATCCACCACATTTGTATGATCCTCTCAGGTGGGGTAAAGAATCATTTTACGAAGAATTGGGTCGCTTACAAAAAGAAGATATGGAAAAGAGACAAAAAGAAAGAAAGGAGAAAACAAAAGTAAGTAATCGTGTAAAAATCATGTTTTTCATTCAATCAATTTTCTAAATATTAGTTTTTTGAATATTTCTTATTAATTGTGATTATTAATAGGTTGAAGTTGTTTCTGGTACAAAAAAGCCTTCAGTCAGTGTTTCAAACATAGTATCACACAAATCAGATGATAAAAAAACTAAATGGGACTTGACAACATTAGCAACTGGTACCAAAGGAACAATTATTTCAGCTTTTGGTTCATTGGCAAAAAAGCAAAAGCTAGATATTCATTAAAACAAGTCTGCATATGTAAATTAATATAAATATTATTTACCTTAGAATTATGACACTAGATTTTTTTTTTTTTTTATATATAATAAAACAAAATAAAAACACTGTATTTTAGTTTTTAATGTACTTAATAATAATGTTATTTCTTTAAAGTACATTTCTACTGTTGTACATATTAAACTATATATATAAATAATATTATTGTAAAATTGTATTTAAGCAAACTTTAATGGAACAATGATAATAGATTAATAAACTATATTATTTTTATTTATTTTGATATAAAAGATAAAGAATTAGTAGAAGGGTATCATACATTGGTATTAATGTATACTTATATATTATATAAGGTATGAAAATTGTATGCTATAAATAATATTAAATTTATCTTACATAGCAGTAGCAACAACAACAACAACAATAACAACAAAGCCTATAACTATTTAATTTTAATAATTAAACAAATTTTTTCAGCATTTAAAAAATAGTAATTTTGTTACATAATATGAATACAGCAGTTAAAAAATTCTTATAATTTATTATTTCGCAAATATTTTACATAATTTCTCAACTTTTATTTTACGACAACACTAACTTAATAATTGATAACCCATTTAAATCAATTAATAGTTTTTTTTTAAAAAAAAAAATAACAATTATAAACGTATCTAAATTCTTATATATATATTTCACTTGTTACTATTTTATTACTGTTTGGTAATAAAGTTAAAAAAATCAGTGTGGCACTTGAGATTGGCAAATTAAACAAAGGTCTTGAATTTGTGGGTGAATGGTTAACAAACATGGTATTCACTTTCTATATCTTTAATCGTAGATCTTTTCATCTGTGTAACTTTTAATATTACAAATGTCGATTCACTCATGTACCAAGTGGCACTAAATAGGTTATAAAGTTATAACAGCTGTTACTCCTTTTTTAATGGGTAAGTGGTATGTACTGTGTTTTGAATATGTATTGTTTTATTTTATGAACGATTTTAAAAGTACTCCAAAATAGACACTCCTGCGAATTCAAACTCTTGTAATTAAATTTTGAATTACAATGATAATTTAGATAATTATCAGGACTAAGCAAGTTAATCTTAACTTAAATTTCAAAAAGCATCATTGGTATCTTCTACGGTGTAACTATATGGCCATACTTGGTCTATAATTAGCTGTGCATTGAACAAGTTTAAAATCGATTCCTCTCCTTCACAATCTATCAATTGTATATCCTCTTACCTCACTAGAAACCTTTATTTATTTTTATTCCTACTCATTTCACCTTCTACAGGCACAACCAACCTCTACATAGGATGTTGTGTCAGCGCATCGTCTAAACTTGTTTATTATTCTCGAGTAAATTTTTGTTACCTTGCCCAACGTCTCAAGGCGTTTGTTTATTATTAAAATAAAAAATAAATATAATAATTATATAAATACAAGAGTACCTACCTATAAATAGATAGGTATGATAGGTATTTTTTTGAAGTGATACCTATAGGTTTTTACATAAAAATGACAAATATTCAACACCTATATTATAATACAATACAGTCCTTAATATTAATAAGTTTTAAAGTTAGCACGAATCTAATTCCATACCTAAATGTGGTTAAGGTTTATTTGGAAATAACACAGATGAAATTTGGAATTAATTTAAATTCAACACTATAGTCAATAGCATCTAAAATGTCGGTAGGTTGATATAACAATGAAACGTTATATCCATAGACATATAAATATTTATACGTCTATGTTTAAGTCACCTATTTTAGGTTAGTTTAGCGCCACTGCATGCACGAAGTTAAGATTGGAAGCAAAATTTGCAATGCTTTTAATTCGCCTTTGGGATATTTGTTTTACTAAGAAATCAAAAATTAATCGACTGGGGCTTCATAAAATTTATAATTTAACATTGCATTCCATGATATTTCTATAAAAATATCTAATAATAATACTAATAATAATGTGTCTGTACCAATATTTTTACATTTATATTTGTAAAAAACAAATTTTGACGACAAATCACAGTAGTATACCCGACACACTGGTCGAGAACCACAGATCTAAACAACACTATATAGTTAACAGTCAACAAATTAACACTATGAAATTATAAAATATTATTATGTTAATGACATTAATTTTTGTACATGTCGCACAAGACTTTTTCCATCGGTATATTGCCAATGGTCCTTTGAAAAAATATCGCCTCGATCCTGGCAGCCGGTACGTTTTTCAATAGGGGTAACATCAACAAAAGTCGACCAAAACGGACAGGTTGTCCGGGATGCTGGTTTCTAGTGTGTTGACCGAGCATGACGTGCGCTTGATCCTGTAAATTTTCAACCTGTATCGGGTCTTTCAATCCTCGAGTATCTAGAACAACCGTGAAAATCGGTACATGAAAATGCAAATCATATTTTACTATTTGGGTACTTTATACAAATCTAGTTCATTTTCCAAATAAACA
Organism: Cinara cedri; assembly: GCA_902439185.1. Taxonomy (NCBI): domain Eukaryota; kingdom Metazoa; phylum Arthropoda; class Insecta; order Hemiptera; family Aphididae; genus Cinara; species Cinara cedri. Next base: position 1,242,685 of record CABPRJ010000006.1, read on the forward strand.
ACAAATTAATAAAGACGATAATACAGATAATTAATCGTTTCCGTTAAGAAATATCCCAATTTAAAATCGTCGCCCTTCATAATGTAAGTATTCAGTATCATTAATCTTTTAAAAATTATTATAAATTTAAAGAATATTAGCATTTTTAGTATTTTAATATTAATTTACACAAAATATAAAATTAATCTCATTACAATGAACAATGAAAAATATTATGATACATTTTATTTGTCTAATGATTTGTTTTTTTATTAACCAATAATTTAGTAGTTATATAAGCTTCTAATTATTATTAATTCAATAATAATAATTCTAAAAAATATTAAATAATTGAATAATTGTATTATGAAGTACGGGGTTTCTATATTTTGAGGATGTATCTACAAGACTGCTCGTACTTGAATAATTAATATTTAAACTTAGGTCTTTGTATATAGAAATTTAAGTTTGATAAGGATTGACAATAAATTAATCCTTCAATACCTATGTCAATCCTATACTTAAACTATTTATGACTAATTACAATGTATTGAATATTTTTGAAGTCATATTATCGGTAACTATAGTGACATCTTGATACAGGATACATTTTGATGGAAAGGAGAACTGAACTAAAAGAACTTGAATAAAACAAAATAGTTTACAAAATATATAATTATGTACCTACCTATTAAAATTATTTGTATTCAACTGAATAAGTAGCTGAATTAGTGCAAATGTGCGATGATTATTATTTATCATTAAATATTTTTTCATACTGAATAGTTATTATATTATTTTTAGTAGAAATAATAATAATCATGTAATTTTGCGTGAGTACTATTTTTCGATTAATATGAATATAATTTGTTAACCAAACAAAAATATTTGAAAGTCAAATACGTGGTTCATTATAAGTTTTAGTTGTTGATAAAAAAAGTTTAACGTAATAATATGTCGAGCAGTTTTTTTTTTTTATATATACATATTTTAGTTTTAATTTTTGACGAAAATTGTAAAACTTATGGTATTTAAAAAAAATGTACAACTGAACTACGTTCAGAATCGTATTTTGTTAACAATGATTATTTTATATTCAATTCGTTATTCGACAAATGGAAAGATGATGCCTCTTAGCTTTACTCTAGGTACCCACGCCACTGTGTAAATACCTACAAAATCTCTACTGGTCCAGAGAATACGGGTGCTCCGGTTAGATTGACAATCTATAACTCAACCTCGAATTATCATTTATCAACTTAAAATAACTCATAGGAGATCACTCCACAAGCCCCCCTACATATAATCACAATAGGGACGTATTTAGAAATTAATAATGGGAAGAGAGGCACAAAAAAAACCAAGTATTTCACCATATAAATAAATTTTAGAACAAACAAACATAATTCGCAATGATGGTGGGCCACTTGTAGGTGAGAAGTTTGGTAGGTTGAGGGGGAATTTAATTTACAGGTAAATATAGGTAAGTACATAATAAATTATTGTACCGAGTAAAAATTTATACCTACGTATCTATCGTATATTCATGTTTATTTATTGTTTCATTGTACAAATTGATATGGTTACTCTAGCTACTCTGAAATTAATTTTTAAATAAATATTTATCAAATACTCTTAAAAACTCAATGTTATTGTGAAATCTTGAATATGTAGTTATCATTTTAGTCTAAATATGGATTTGTCCCAATAATATAACAACAGTGGAAATATTTTAAACTTTTTTTACGGGGAGTTTATAGTTTATAATAGTTTACGGGTGCATTTTTTGGAAGGAGTTCAATACTAAATGCTTATGTGTGTACATTTTAATTGTCTAATCGCCTAACTGAAATTCACCAATTATCAGTTTTCCGTGTGATAAAATCTTTATCATAAAATCTGTTATGAAGTATAAGGAAGGATTATTTCTACTCTTATCACACTTAATATTTAGCTACAGCTTAGAATCCTCTGTGACTCAACAAAAACGACTGTATAATATATAATGTATAGTGTATACAGTGTGTCCCAGTGTGTTCGATGGATTTTTCTAGCGCTGTTAATATTACATTTTTTTGACTTTTTTTTTCATTCAGTTTCTCTTTGAGGGGGACATAAATTTGGAGAAAAATTAGATTTTTATTACCATCCCTTAAACACATAAAAAAAAAACTTTATTTATTCACTTTAGAAAATTTTTAAAATAGCCATTTTGTAAAAAATACTATTCAAAAAAATTGAAATGTATCACAATATTTATATTCGACGAATAATTTCTTAGTTATGCCTAGTCGTAGTTTTAATTAGGTGTGAAAACTATTAATATTCAATAAAATAACACGTTTTATGTTAAGGAATTAAAATTAGCATGGTAATTCTTTACCTTCTATTGAATATCAATTGTTTTCACGCCTATTTTATAGAAATCAAAACGGCTATAATTAAGAAACTATTATTCGTATATGAATGTGAGTATGATACATTAACATTTTTAGAAAAATATTTTTTACAAAATTGCTATTTGAAAATTTTCTAAAGTGAATAAATAAAGTTACTTTTTTTTTTTGTGTTTTGAGGATGAAAATAAAAATGTAATTTTTCTCCAAATCGATCTCCCTCTCGAAGAAAACCGTTTGAAAAAAAAAAAAAAATCGAAAAATTTTACATTAACAGCACTAGAAAAATCCGTTTAACGCGGTGAGACACACTGTACAATAATGTATAATAATATCTACACTTATAACTTAACTATTTTTCACGAACATTTAACGTATAAGAAAAGCTAGTAAATTCATGTATTGACTCATGAACTAGATTAAAAATAAACAAAAAAGGTCTTTGTGCTGCGGTGCGCCATAAATATTTGCCGTTTTTTTACCTATACTTTTCTTCTCGAGTTTTTCCGGATTATTTCGAAAACCTCTTGGAAAATCGAAAAATGACTTCCTAAATTAATTTATCAACTAGAGAAAACTTCCTTTCAGAACAGTTGTCTACAGTCTATACTTTGGAGCTAGTTTTTTTTTTCAAACGTTTTTTACAGATAGAAAAAAAAAACACATCATAGTAAAATTCACTACACTCCGAATCTAAAAAATAATAAAAATAAAATACGATTTTACTTTTAATTTCTATAACTAAGAGGGAGCATACTAGTTGCCTCCCGAGGTCCAAAAGGTCGATAATTTGAATACGAATTACCTTCCAATAGGCAGGTACCTAATAAATGTGTACGTGGTTCACAAAACGATTCAAAAATGTTCAAACATCATGCATCAATATATAGATATGTTTAAATCTTTTATCATGAAGTAATATTATATTGGTTGTTACTTATTAGTTACTTATTAGTAACCTATCACCCAGCGTTGGATATTGTTTTTTATTGACCAATGATATTATTATTTTTAACAAAATTATAAATATTAGGTATATTAAATTTGATAATTTTGATAATAATATATTTTTTTATTTTTTATTTATTACCATATTGTGTTTATTTTATTGACTAATTGTATTACCAAATGTTTTCTATTGAACAGTGATATTATTATTTTTAATAAAATTGTAAATATTATATTAAATTCAGTTTAGTTTATGAACCACTGCTTTATTCTATACGGGAGGCAACTCGTATATAATTATGAACTACCCAATCGTCGGAGGCAACTAGTGTATTATTTACGATAATGATGGGGGATGATTCGTATATTTTGGGAGGCAGCTCGTATGCACCGAACCAAAGGATACCGTAATTTAATATGTATGTGTATAAAAGAGTTCATCGTTACCGGCTCTGAATAATACGATTGCCTTCATACAGGCAAACTCGGCTGGGTCGACGCTGATAGTCCGGAACCTGCGCAACGTTTCGTTCAGAACGCGTATGTCGGCCGCTACTTGACTGGCTTTACCGTTGGGTATAGCGGCTACGTGATCCGAAGGGTTGAACAATGGGTTGTTTTCTAGTGGCAAACACCACTGAACTGCGTTCAATAAAAACAATTCAGACCAACATTCCTCCAAGAGTATCACCTAGGAAAAAGAAAACCGTTTTAGAAATGGTCAATAGTTATGTATGTTTTATTATTAAGTACATAACGCCACCATGGCATTATTGCGGTACACAACATTCCTGTCGCTTTTATCACAACTAGAAATAATCTTCACTGATTCTACTGTAACAACATCTCTACTTCTCTAGTACGATTTCTTCATTATTTTGCATATACTATTGCTATTACATTACTAAATATACTTAATGCACTCTTTGACTAATTTTATAAAATTTTATCTCCGAGCCCTACTTCATGATGACTTCTATGTCTTTTAACCACTCTTTTAAACCTAAACTCTATAATTTTGCTTTAATCCCATTTTTTTCAAAAATCTCTTTCTCTACCTCTGAATCTTGTCTTTCAAAATTTAAGTACTTTCGTCTACCGAAACCACATCGTAATTTCATTCCATACAATCAAAAACACATTCAATAACGACTCTTGATTTTCTCTTGTTCGGGATGTGTGCTCACCTGATCCCTGAACGGAAGAGATGCGAACGACGGCAAATTTTTCGCCCACTTAACGGCCATGAACAGCAGACGGGCAGATGTCTCATATACGTTTTCGTGTAGGCCCGGGTAGAAGGATGGATGATGGTCATACATGGAATGGTGCTGAGTGAGTGGTATCGGCACCGTCGGTGGTGACGACGAACCCCTCCTGTTGTCCGAGGTGTCTGGTTCCTCGTTAGTCACGTCTATACTGTCGTCTGCAAAACGATTTTATTGGTATTACACTATTACTTATAGATGCATTCGTAACCAAACCGCGGTTTTTTGACAATGACAATAGAATATAACGAAAAGACAATAAAATATGGTCGACAATTCGTTGGCCAGATTTTGATGCACACATAGGAATTCGGCTAAGGAAACAAAATAATGAACTGCAGGAGCTTGTATGGACATGAGGTTCATAGTGATTAGCTTTATCTAAGACCAAAAGATCCATGGGTTAGGATATTTCATGTGTAGAAAAGAAAACGAACCCATACTTTGAGTGGAAACACCGAGCTAAAACACGACGATTTACATGCGTTTTGTGAACAGAAAATTGAAAGGGAATGATAGTCTATAGATCACTTACCATCGTCTTGGTCATCGTGGTTGGATTCTTGTTTAGGCGACGACGATGTGGTTGGTGAAGGTTCCGCCGGCCGTTGTTGTATGCTCGGTGGTGGCGCTATAGGACCGTTGGGGTGATACCTTAACGGTGACAATGCTAATGCCACAGAAACTGGGGGTCTGTAAAGACACGGCCTGTTGAGAATTTCTCTCATTACAATAACATAATAATAATAATAATATTACTCGAGGAGTAATTAGGTCGTAACAATCAAATACCTAACTGTTTAAAAATTATAATGCAGAGGTTAATATTTCAAAGAAAATTTTATTTAATGAGTTTTTTAAAATATTACACAAAAATTTAGGTTTTAAAAATTCAAAAAAGTAAAGAGTGTTTCAAAAAATGTTGAACTCACGATGTTGACCAATATTTTGAATGTTTTTGAGTTAATACATCTTAAATTTTCAACAATTTCGTAAAAATCGCCTTTACGCAAGCCTTTTAAATACTACAAGGCATAATGTTGTAATGCCCATTTAAATATTACTTATTAGTTATTATTGTTATTATAATTATTATATTACTCTCTGGTCATTATATTTATTACCCATATAACAGCCTAAAAACGGTAACATTTTCGTAGTTACAATAATATGACACATATATGATTAGTATGTATATTTTATTCATAGAGGAATCTCCAATATATAAAATATTATATAAGTATGAGTAGTTAGCGTAGGTGTGTGCAGAATTCTGAGTCAGAAACTAAATTCAATCTGACCTCCCCTGTCACGGTTACACAAGAAAAAAATTATAGACATTTTTACTTCAAACTTCGAAGTGACGCTTTTGTTGGTGACTGAAAAATGTAAACAATCATTTTTCATTATTTCACACTTATAATTTATATCACAGAGCTATCTAGAGAATTTATTACATTGCAAAACCAAAATATTCTATTCAAAATATTTTAGATAACTTTATATTCGGGATATCTATTCTTCGGATAAAACATAGAACTGTAAAACCGGGAAAAAATCGAACATTTAATCCAGATATAATTTTATCAAGTGCAAAATAAAATTAAGAATGTTTCATTTCATCTTTTTTAGTTTTCTCAAAATATTGATGATTGTGGTTGTCGTCAACCTTTTCTGATATTTTTCGTATTTTATATCAGGAATGTCAATATTATTTTCATTACACATTTTTATAGCATTGTTGCGTATTTTTTCATATTCTTCATCATCAGACCGATATTGTCTAATTGTTAAACTAATTGTCCACTTTGTAAATTTGTACTGACTTTTAAAGGCGAATTTAAAATTGAAAGATTGTATTTGAAAAATTAAACCACAAGCTTTAGCGCATTAATCAGAGTCTGGTTGAATCACAAATTTCTTGAAACGCTATAACCAAAGCTGAATAATTAGATTTAATAGTGTATTTAGCTTCAGATCAGCTAGCTCATATTGTGTTAGACATTGATTTTAGCGTTACAAGTTTTATATTTATTTGTTTAGCAATTTTTTCAAGTATAGCATGCCTAACGCAACTACTTTCAATGGTAACTAGTATAAGCATACATAAAGATAAAATATAATATTATTTTAATCATAGATATTAAACATGTTTAATATCCACAAATACTTATCACATCTCGATGGGCAACCGCCAACCAGTATATCTTTAATCGTGTAAATATCATAGATTTTTATTTATTTTGTTATCAATTTTCTATGGCTATAATGCCTTATTACTTTCTAATTTCTATACAGTCTCTCGGGTAAACATAAAGTTTTAAAACTAAAAGGGCTATACTTACTTTTAGTCATAACTTCATAAAGTACCAAGTAGATACCCACCCACGTATAAAAAAAGGCTCAGGTGGGGCTAAAGCCTAATCAGCCCTACCCGTGCGCACGCATATGGTAATTAGGGAAGTGTGTAACTAATTAAATGATAATTAATGGTTTAATTATGTTCCGTATCGATTAATTAAACGTATTTGTATTAAAATAGGCGATAAATATCATACACAAATTAGTAAAAATATTATATTAATTTTCACCGTAGTAGAAATAACGTTCTAATTCTCTCGCATATCGCCGTGTACGTTAAATATTATATATTATTATTATTATCAAAATAATATAATAACAATTCGTGTGTTCATCGTGTACGTACGACGCTATTTTGTATTTACTATTTACGTAGTATATTATTAGCAGTGCTCTGAAGTTATTGCACTAAAAAATATTAAAATTGACTGTATTACTACTGTAAAAAATATCTATAACTGCAATAATTAAAAAAAAAAAAAAATAGTACAAGTTTTATCGGGCTATTTTTTTATTAATGTTTTGAGAAAATAATAACTCGTGCGTCGTCTTATCGGTATGGTATTTCCACCGCTGCCATTACAATCGACAAGCCAGAAATAACCATCAATACGCATACACCACATGATATTATTTTTATTATATTATTATTCGGACATAATATCTGACACGGTCCCTAAAGTTATTTTATTTTATCGTGGACAAATAATTAAATCATGTGAATAACATTTAAAAGTATCTAAAATTGCATTATAAATGAAGAAAATCAACAAATATTGCAATCAAATAAAAAAAAAAAAAATGCCATAAATTGCAAAAAAGTGCATTAAAAATGTTTAGATTTTAATTCGTACTAATATGAAACGAATTTAAAACCTACTTAGCAACAAATCCAAACAATAGAAAAAAATTTGCAAATGCAACAACTTCCGAGCCTTAATTATTAGTTACCTATCTGGCTACCTATGCATATACATATATATATATATATAATAATAATAAATACGCACACATAAATATATATTATTTATATATACTATAATAACATACGAAATCCGCCCATCAAATTAACATTAGTCAAACGACACGGGCGTTGTCCCCCAACACATGAATTATTTGCAGGGCCATCGCCCACACGAGTGCCTTTGATGGTTAATCCCTAAGTTCTGGTGATGGTGTGGAGAATGACGACGAAAAAGGCATAAAAAAAAAAAAAAATAATACCCATATGGCGGTTCTAAAGGAAATCCCGGGGACCGACATCGTTTAATTTGTAATTCGCCGTGGGATTAAATCGTTTTATAATTTAATATTATATTATACAATAGCTAACTAATCCCGTATAAATTGATATCTATTCTTAACCGTAATGGTATTATGTCCGTCATAATATTATACTATGAGTCGGGAATAGAGATGGGACCAGTTGTTCTCTGAGGCGAACTATAGTCCGTTCATTTGTCGTTCACCCAAATTGAACTAGTTCACCGAACGACGAAACTGAGCAATTTGTAAAAATAGTTAAATAGATAATATAGGTAGTTCTGAACGGATAATGGATAGATAAGACACAAATATGGTTTACTGAACAATATTGTTCAATTGTGTTTGTTCAATTATACGTAATTTATTTATGAATAATAACAAATTTATAATTCTATTTCTCTCCGATTTAAATGCCTTAAGTTATAATGCGATTTTATAACACCCGTAAACCACTTCTCCTGTACATCGTTAGTGTACAGTCAAGAATCAATTTGTCCGAACTTTAAATCGCTTGAATAGGTATATTTTTCAACAAATTTTTACTTTTATTAAAACCAGCAAAAAAAAAAAAAAAAAATTGTTCTCAAATTATATACTGTATTATAGGCATATCCGCACGTGGCGTATTATAAATTTATAAGCGTTCCGGTTCATACAGTTTTTTTTATTTTAAATACTGATTTACACTTGATTTGAACATTTAATTTTTGTTTTATTTAATTGTTTATCTCTAAATCCCTACATATGTGACTAAGTATGTATTAGATAGGTATTTTATTAATGTAATACTATAAAAGATACCTAAATAAAATTATTATTTAAGAGGTTTTTGTTTACGTTGTTTTATGTATTTTTTACGACCGTGCTAATTTGACTAACTATGGTATCAATGTAACCAAGGTAACCCAGAAATGTATCAATGTAATAATATAATAAAAGGCATTTATTTTTCGTAGACCATAATATACTAGACTTAAAAAATATTCGACCAATTTCGCTGAATATTTTACGGTTTGTTCTTATTAGTCCCATTAAAATTTAGAGAGTAATTTGAATGAAATTCGACCCCCAAAATTAAATTTTAATTTTTTTATTCCTGTGTTACTTATTGGTCACATATTTTAAACAGCGTACCTATATCTATACCTATATAGATGTTCGTTGGTTCAATGAGCTATAGATACGTACAATTTTAAATTTAGACCACATAAATATATATTATGTATTATATATTGACAATATTATTATACATGGGTAAATAAAAACCAAAAATTACTATGAAAACATGGCGCATCAATCATTGTGAAACGACTCGTTTAGCATAATATTTTGTCTGTAAGTATAATACTACTTTTGTTTTTGGCAAATACCGCGTGTCCATCAGGGAGCGAAATGTTTTTACGTTATAAGTATAACCGAGTATGATTTACATAACAAACAAGACTAAATATACCTATAATATTTTTTTTTCCTCTCGTGCAACGGTAGTTATTATTATTATGGCAACCTGGCCGGCGTGTGTCATTTCAGAGCTGTTATAATATGATGTCCATGTTATAATATATACACATTACGCATTTCTAAATAAACGTGTATTGTGCGCGCGAAATGCACTTGGGTAAACCTATGGGTATACCTGCGCTGCTCTGTCTGTAAATATTAAATTATATTTAAAAATGCATATTCATATATTATGTGTAATGTTGTCATTTGTAGGGGAGTGACGAAAAAAAAATATAAAAAATTAAACGTGACAAAAGCAGATAGGCGAATAATCCTGACTTTTGTGTATATTATAAAAGAGAGGGAAAAAAACATAAGGGTATAATATAATATAAAATGTACAAGTCGTAGATCCAACGACCCTCCGAAATGAAGAATTAAAATGCGACTAAACACCTGAACCCTTTATTTTATTATTATTGTTTTTTTTTTTTTTTTTTTTTTTATGGACGCGGAAAACATAACGGAGAGGAGATTTACAAGCCATTAATCAAAATTTCGGGGCGGACGGTCCACCGAATGTGATAGCCAGTTATTTATTTATATTATATTGTATATACGCTTGTACAGTAAAACGTTTTATAATAATGGCAGGGTGTGTTTATAATGTAGCAAACCCTAAGCTTATAATATTATACATTTGTCGATAATATGATATTGAAAAATTATTCGCTTGCTATTGTGTTATGTAATATAATACATTGAAAATAAAATATTTTACGCTAACCGTTGTTGTTTCAAAATATATTATACTTATCAAATAAAATATTGACTTTTTGAAATTTTTGAAAAAATGAAAACTTATCTACTAATATTTCGTATTATTTTTTGTTTAGAAATTTCTTAGGCATAAATATATAAAATAAATATTTAATGTTTAAATTAATTGTGTTTTTAGTAAAATTAACGGTTAAAATAGTTAATTGTAACTAAACATTTATGATTTAACAACGTCAATAATAATATTAGCCAAATAGCCAATGTAATAATGCCCATACTACTGGTAAAAAAAATTATTTGCTCACCCGAAAACTCCAACTGCTACAGCCGCTTCTCGAATCACCCGTTCGTGGTCCATATCAGCTAAATTTTCCGGCCGTATAGTTGCTGTGTTTCTTGGCTGACGTTCATTTTGAACAGCTATAATATTATAATTGTATACAATCACAAACACAGTACGGATAAAAGTACGGATGAAGTTCATTTAAGGAGAGGGTGAATTAGTGTAATAGATAGTAAAAAGGCCTTAACTGAAAACAAATTTCAGGGAGGGTTCAAATCGGTTTTAATATACAACACGTTTATATTTGTTTAAATAATTTCAGGGAGCTCTGGATCACCGGGCACGTGTCACGTACCTATCCAGTTCAATACGCCTTTACACCAACACATTTTGAGCTTAAAGTTTTTAATAGTCTCATTCCCAATATTTTTCTTTGAATATCAACAAATTTGACTGAATTATTCAAAAACTGTCCAGAAATAGCTAAACAAATAAATATTTCAATATCTACAAAGTAAACAGAATAGATATCTTTATTTTATAAAAATTTAGTAATTATAGATTGATACGGCGTTGGTGGTAAAATTATTTTATCTGTTAGGTATCTATCTAATAAATAACTATAACTGTGATCACAATCAGTTTGTTTTGAACATTTGAACATGATGTTATTCAAATTCGATAGTTTGTATTGACAAGATAATCAAAAGCTATCAGAAGACCACATTATTATATAGTATCAATATCATTTAAGATTGAAGTTTTAGTTATGACTTATGAATAATAAAGATGCACATGCGGATTTAGTTAAAGTATACCAAAAAATTTAGAATTCCGTTTTTAATTATGTTTTTTTTTTCAAATGATAGCCTATCATTTTTTGCTCATTAATTAGGTATAAAGGGCCAAAATATAAAATACGTTGTTGAGCCTGGGTCCCGCATAATTTAGTGACCTGAAAAAATCGTGGAAGAGGCAGAGGTGGTCATTGTGTGTCGAAATTGAGCAACACTTGAAAAAATTGACATAGTTGCCACTAAAAATAGGTAACTAAACACATTAAACATTTTATTTGAAAGTATACAATTTAGTTCACAGTAAATCAATTACCACTGTTAAATGGATTTGTTTTTTTTAGATTCTTAACGGAGCGAGAAATGTAATGGTATTACAATGATGTTTATATTTTTATCTGTGAACAACTTTTCTATCAGCAATTTTTCTACGATTTTCAAGTATAGCACTTTTTCTGAAAAAAAATCTGACTGGTGTGGTACCGTAAGGAGGTCATTTTTTGAGTTTCCCAGCTGTTTTCATAATAAACGGGAAAAAACCGGATAAAACCGGAAAATCTATGAAATGTATTATTTTCAATATATAAGATTACAAGATCCGAAACGTTGAAATGTTGACTGTGGAATTTTCGAAGACGTTCTAATAACGACTTGTACCATATATTATGCAAATTTCAGATCTTTTTATTTTATACACACATATACAGTTTTACCTAAATCTTACCAAATATTTCCAATTTTTATTTTCCTTAAATTGTTCGTTAAAAAATAATTACTAAAATATTGTTATTTATTGTTTTATATGTTACAAAACATTTTAATAGTATCACGAAAAATCACAATATAATTTACACTTTTTCTCTGGTATCAATATATGAAAAAAAAAAGTTTATCTCAATTAATTTGTTATAGTTGAAATTAGTATTTTTGAGGATGTACATGATTTTATTTTATATAACACGAGAACCGCGGGGGGGGGGATGAGCTCCGTCTTGTCAAACTCGTGGGGGGCTGCAGTCCCATAACTCCCCCCCCCCGTACACGGCACTCCTGATTATGTAGGCAGATACTTTGTAAACCGCCGTTGCCGCGATAATTAACGATAACGAATACCGTCTACCTTTGATCGTCACGGACTCGTCTCGCACCGGGTCGTCGCCAAAAATATTATTATAATAGCAGTGTACATAATACGTGCGTGTACGATGCGCTTGTGGTTATTATTGTTATTATGCATCACGGTTGCGGTGACGGTGCGACTGCAGCGGGTGGCGGCCACGTGTTCACACGCGGACGACCCTCGTTAGTGTGTAGAGCATGTAGCGAGAGAAGCAAATATAAAAAAAAAATACACATTAAAAAAACGCCGTGTACACGGGGAAGGGAGAGAGGGAGAGAAAACGGCGAGTTAACCGAGAAAAATGTTTTTCACGCTCATTTAAATAAACATAATATTGTCGCATAAAACAACCGCGCGCGTAACTACAATAATAACGATAAAGTGTAGAAAACATTTTTAAAAAAAAAAACCCGCGACGTATCGTCACAACTCGCGCGCGTGTGTTCGGCCCTGACGACGCCCCGTGCATGTTATTATAACAGCAAAAAAAAAAAAAATACACTATACTTCGTCGTTTATAAATTGCGCGGTCGTATATACATGTATTGTATAGTATTATTGTTGTAAGTTTGCGATTTTACATTTTAATGAGCGGTCGGGCGCGCATCCGTCGCCGAAGAGTACCGCCAACCGGCAATAAGGACGGAGATTTTTTTTTTTTTTTTTTCCAAATTCTTTTTTCTCCTTTTTTTTTTTTTTTTTTCTGTCGCCTCCGGGCCGCGCGGACGCGCACACGCGTCCCCGCAAACGAACGGCGACGGCGAAGAAGAGACGGCAATAATAATATTATACATATAATAACGATAATATACACACATTATATTGCGACACGTATGAAATATACGTATTATTATTATGCATTGTCTCGGAGCGCGCATTATTATTATTGTCGTTATAATAATACGCGGTTTTCGGGAGCTCGCGCGCGCGACCCGGCGGCGGTTACACACGATATCATTAAAAAGTATTCCTCGACAGGCCGCGCAAACACGTTATAATAATAATAATAATAATAATAATAATAACAATAATATATTATCATTATTGTTATTATTATTATCATAAAAGCCACCGCGAGATTTTAACCGCGAGCCCGACTGCAACGGCGCGAAATCAAAGGGATTCCACGCGAGTTCTAATTTGCAAGTCCGCGTAGCTTACCAGATATAATAATAATAATAATAATAACACTGCGTCTACGCCAGTAGCGTATTTAGGATTTTGTCAAGGAGGGAGATATTGAATTCGAAAAACGTGTCTGTCTATACAGTATGTATACTGCAGTGTAACGTGTGCTCGGGTAAAAAAAAAAATAAAAGATCAATTTTTAATTTATGTGATTTTGTTGTATGTAACGTACAATATTCTAGTTTTACCTAGATAAGTATTTGTTATTAATCGGTTTACGATTTATAAGTACTAATCTAGTCTCCTTCATACTTTGGTGGTTTGAACATAGGTTTCGTTTTAAACAAAAATAAAAATGTACACGTTCAGATTTTTTGATAAATCAACATTATTAACTTTATAATAACAGGTAGGAAACGACACGTCAAATTTTTAATTTTGCTGATTAAAAAGTAAAGAAATTTATTTTGAAAAATAGCTAGACGTGTAAATAATAGATTCAAGGGGGGTGATATATATTACCCCGTAGATACGCCACTGGTCTACGCCCGGGTAACCTATAACAGTGGCTGTATCCGATCTTCCCATTATCTAACGTTAGATTTTTTTTCTCCATGAACGATTTATTTATAAATTTTTTTATAATCGTACAATGTGTTTGGGAAATTGTACGACGCTAATGTTACGATAAAATTATTTTTGACACCCTAATTTTTTTTTTTTTGTGGAGGGGTTGGTGAATCGACCACCTATATTTTTGATTTTTAAATAGCAACCTATATTTAAAAACTCCATTATTAGAAGACTACACACAGCAAATGACGCTCCATTAGTTTTCAATATAGTTTGCCGTTTGAAAATCAAAAACAGGTAATCGTTTCAATCTTAAAAATAAAAAAAACGTATCATTTTAGAGTATGTAGTTTCAAAAAAATTGTGTACAAGTCATTTTTTGAAAAAAATAAGTATTACATTGAATACTTGTACTTGACTGTATAATATATTATGTTATTAGATCTCGTCATCGTTTTTAGCTATACTTCTTATTTTGTTTTTTCGCAGATGAAATATATATGTTCGAAAAAAGTTGGGAAGGGGGCCTATAAGGATATATTATAATTGAGTAATTTAATCAACGTGTATACGTAATTGATATATCGTTGGTAAAGAGGGTTATTTTTTTTTATTCGTATATCTAGATCTAAAAAATAATTAAACGGGACTCATTTAAACTGATAACGTATATAAATTAAGGGACTATACAGAGAAGGAACCACCCGTAAAACCAACGCACCTGTTGGTAACGAAAACAGATTTTGAGCAAAACATCATGTTTTGATAAATACTCGTATCATGATTTTTGCGATTTTTATTGAAATTTACTAGCATTTTTTCTGAGCCAAAATAATTTTATTCATATCATAACATTGAATAATAAATAAAAAAACACGACAATTTCTATTTGCTATACATAGAGCTCAAAAATCGTCAGAATGTTTTAAAAATGTTACCATGTCTAGAAAAGGTTGTTTGATATAAGTATTACGTGAACATTTTAGGTCTTTGTGGTTATTCGAATATCGAAATACAAAAAATCGTTTTCACTTTTTTACCTCCAAATATTTAGAAAACTACAAGAAAAATAAAAATAAAATCATCTTATTCTAAGT
Source organism: Cinara cedri (assembly GCA_902439185.1). NCBI lineage: Eukaryota > Metazoa > Arthropoda > Insecta > Hemiptera > Aphididae > Cinara > Cinara cedri. The sequence goes on from CABPRJ010000006.1 coordinate 1,258,121, forward strand.
GCACCGATTAGACACAAATGTGATTTTAGAAAAGATGCCTATAGTGTCACACATTTATGATTGGAACAAAATGTCTGGTTGTTTACAAAAAAAAAAAAAAAACAACCAAAAACTTTACAGTAATACACTTCGTTCAGAATTTAAAACGAAGATATCATATAAAGTTACCTCATAAATAAATCGCTTACCGTCTTTGTTCATGCCCATATTGAGACATTTCTTTAGTCTGCACGCCTGACATTGGTTTCGATGAGCCTTGTCGACAATACAACTTCCCGTACCCGCTTGACACCTATAATGTAAGTTAGAAAATAAATTTAGTACATTATATTATAATTTTACTGTTTACATGACAAAAATTATTTAATATAGAAAGGTATTCATTCTAGGACTTTTCGCTTATTAGAGGCCAGAAAAATTATACATATTTGACAGAAGATAAAATTTAACGATAAAAATCGAAACGATTCACAATACTTTTAGAGATTGAGCGTTTCAACACAAAAATCGCGATATTTTTTCGAACACTGGCATATTTTTATTATTGTGTTACAATATGTTGTTACGTCGTATCTATCTTATTTAACGTATATAAAATATTGTATACACATTTTCATTTTACCGTTTCATTATTTATTGTTGTTCGTTAATCAATATTATATGTCTTTACAGACGACTGTTTAAAGCCAAAAGTTTCAAAAGCTTTGAAGTAAAAATCTTAACGCTAAAATGCTTCTTCGGCTTGTATATATATTATATTATAGTCAGAAATAGTCCTTGCAGTTTACTCCTGACGTACGTCTTATGTACCGTGGTTTTTGTGTATTCTTACGAATATATATTTTCTACTAAGACATTTTTCAAACGGTCGACAATGGCCGCGGAGAAACACCCATCACTGCACGCCCCCTATTTTCCCAACGCACGCGCAAAACTATATTTGATATTTTAACCTGCAGCTCGACGACTATAATCCAATCGGGCCGAGAACCACTACAGAGACGACGACGTCTCGTTCACTTTATTATGTGTCATACTATCATTATTGCTATTATTGTTATGTATAGCATAATACCATTAGGGATGGGCAAAATATTTCAAAATGAGTACACTAGAGACTGTACAGTAGGGACCCCTACGACCTTTGCAACAACCAACAAGTATTGCAATTCAAGATACTCGATACACTTACATTTTATGTATTTAAATACTGAATTTTATCGATACGTTAAAATTGAAACATTAACTTCATTTTATTATCAATCCAATATTTCACGCGTACAGTGTCTTAAAAGTGAAACGGTTATTTAATTGAAACATTTTATCGAAATTCCCAATAATTCATCCCGTTTTCTTAACAATTAACACTATGGAAAATGACCCAGTTTGCTCCTCTCTTTAAGTTCCTACATGAACAAGATATACTTTAAAATGAATATTAATGTAGGTAAAATGTACATTAGTTTCAGTTGTACAAGATACACGATACTTTCCAGAACTGTATCGCGATACAGAATACAATTAAATCTATAAGACACGCGTATTTTAAATATTTGTATCAAAGACACTGTCCCAATTCGTATGCTATTGAATAGGTATATAATATATATGATACATATATTGATATATTTTAAATAGGTATACGCGAGTTTCTTAAACGAGTAGAAAACACGGTTTAAGATAATATTATGGGTATCTTAAACCATGGTAAAAATACACTAAAAATGGAATGTAAAATATATTTTATCTATACTCGATAATAATAACGCAGTCAAATATTTGACTGCGTTAACCGAACTTGAAAATATCTAGTTAATGGGCTAGTATACAACTGTATAAGTACATATATGTACATTGTGCACATAAATTCAACTAAAATTGTTTATAAAATAACTACATTAAACAATTTCCATTTCACTTAAAAATTATCAAATATTTAAAAAATAGTGAGTGTCTTTTACCATACAGATAACTCCAAGAAGAGTAGTGTAGAGATCATGTCGAAATCCAAAAAATATTTATGATGATTTTTAGGCTGACATTAAAAAAATACGTTCACAGCAATATTGATTAAATCAATTCAACAAATAGCTATTGACGATACTGGGAAGTGAAATAAATCTTTTTTTTTTTCATTAAAATTAACTTAAAGGCTAGTTAAATTTAATTGTACATTATACTGATGATGTAGTTCACGTATTGGACCATTACCAAAATTATTGAAATAAATGAGGAAACAATTTTATGACACAAATGTTGTCTTTTAACAGTAGTTGATACCTTTAAAAAACAACCCAAAAAATGGAAGAAAAAACAGAAATGTGTAGAATAAAGATTTCGTTTTATTTCCAGAATATTTTAATAATTTTATTACCACATCTAAAAAGAGCTAATCAGAGTAATCGGTAAAAATTGTACAGTCCGTGAGACAAAATCGAAAATAACACCGCTATTAGGTAAATATTCCAGTTTTTTTGTCCGGTTATCAAGAAAACTACAAAGGAAATTTAAAACAAATGACCTCCACCGCAATACACAAACTATAGACAACATTTTCTACCAGAAATCAACCTTGAAATTGACGTAAATCGGAGTAAGATATCTGGTGGAAAAGCTGCTAACTGCAAACATTAAGGCAGAAAACATAAATCACACGCTACCGCGAAACCAATATTATACGAGTACATTCATATCGATAACCTCTGCGGAATCTGAAATGTTTTGCTCGCCTTTCGCATACACGGGAATTCTATAAAAATAAAAACAAAATAAATTGCCGAGTTTAAAAAAATAATAAAAAAAATCGTCGGCTGTCGGACGAACGACTATATTTTGACCCTTCGTCCGTGCAGTACGTACCGCGCCGGACGGGAAGGGCGGCGCGGTGGCGGCGGTAGTGGCGGTGGTGGTGGTGGCGGCTATACAGTCCCAGGGGCGCGATCGGGTCCGAGATTTAATTCCGTCTATCGAATTGAGTGTGTATGTGCAGGATAAGTACGTACCGTACGCCGAACACGCGCAGGACGAATAACAGCATGGGGCGATGGAGAGGGGTACCTACATATACTCTTTAAACAAATCAATTTATCGTTAATGCGTCTTTCTGCCGCCGCCGACTCTGCAGCGGCTATTGTGGCTATGGGATTTGCACTAATAACGCGTGCGAGGGGTGGCGATGCGTTTCCGCGCACGCGGACGAAGGGTGGAAATTATATTATTATTACTGTGTATCGCTCGCCGCGGTCCAAATCGCCGCGGAAGGTAATCGTTCGGCCGTCACAAGTGTAAACCTGTTAGCGGGTCACGGTCAAAGAGCGGCGCGCGCGGAAATCCTCGACGGCCCAGCATTATAAGTTTACCGTCGTTTTAATTCCGCCGCACGGACCCTTTTCGTTATAATTTGATTTAAATTTGCCACCAAATTATACGCAGGAATATATTATTATACACCCGCGCTCCGAGCAAATGAAATCCTAGCACTTCGCAGCAGCGCGCGAATTATATCGCTGTAACATATCGTTCAAATTGTATGGACACAATAAAACGTCGTCGGCAATAATAATTAAAACTCGCACAGCGACTATTTGAAAAAGCAATGGGTTTTCTAACAAATAAAAATAAAAAAAAATCGAAATTATTATGTTCCCTTACGTTCGATATTCTATAAACCGCGCGGTCCGTGGACAGGATAATATTGCAATGTTTCAGGGGTATGTTATTATAAATTAGACGAGGTAAAAATCTTTGCGACCGGGATAGGACTGGTGGTTAACTGCAGCAGGTTGAGTAGGTTTAGTTTTATATAAAAAAAAATAAACAGTCAAACTTCCATGTAGAATAAATTCGAGAATCGACGGACGATGACGCAGGCTTTGAAAAAAAAAAATAAAAAAGGTACCCATATAAAACACGCTAACCCGGCCTTAACTTAGGTTTTTTATTTTTTATCTCGCACCGCGGCGCGTGGCTGGAGGAATGCAGGTCGCGAGAACGCTGCACCTGGTCCACCTGGTGCAGTGTTGAAAGAGGACGAGAGGACTTATTACATATATAACGTTCTCGTCGTCGAAAACCAATCAAAAAGTACCCGTATATATTGCGAATGGGAAAAGCGCGATCGATTTCCCGGCAAGAAGAAAACGCGCGGCGTGTATAGTTTGCAGTTGTAATACGCGCGGCAACACGAAAAAGAGCTCTCGCGGCCCGGGGACGGAAGAGCAGACGGAGAAAAAGACACGAGTCGGAGAGGGGGGGAGGAGAGGGAAATGAACGGAGAAAGGAGGAATGGATGGATAAGGCTTTTGGCCGGCCCGGCGGCAAAGGCGGCGTGCTCGTGGTATTACGTTAGAGATATATAATTGAATCTTTTTGCTCGGCTTTCTAAACTATATATATACACACACCTCTGCACCCCAGCAGACTCTTCGTCCCCGCGAGATATATATATATAATATACAGTAATCCGCCGAGGAGCTGTTATAAAACGTCAAACCCTCTTTCGCTACTGAATCACATTTATTTATAACCGTTCAAGAGTATTAGGAGACACGAAATTGAAAAAAAAAAAAACCCGAGAAAAAACGATTCCTCGTAGTCGTATAATACCCACCTACATATTATTATTATTATTATTATTATTATACACAGTCACAGTAGCTTCAAACGAATGTGATCGCAAATGTCTCTTTTCTCTTATTTTACTAAAGGCTCTTGGCCTTCTAGCAAATATTGACCTCCATAATATTCCTCTCTCTTTAATGCCTGCAGCGTATCCATACGTCAATACCGGCCGTTGAGTCCAGCCATTTAAATCATCTTTCCCATAAAGGTTTTCTTCGGTATATTCCTATTTCTTAACATTCGTCGATTCTCTCTTTCGTTGTATTACCTATTACGAAGAGGTTATAAAGTGTCCCACAAAATTTCGCGCTATTTGATATAATTTATTATAGATAGCAATACTCGCTTTTCTCCCCTAATATTTGGAACATTTTTACATATAGTTCTTCCCTTCGGTCCAATTGATACGAAGTAATCTTTTCCAACTCCACATTTCTATTACGTTTCCACATTTCTATCGTCAATACTGCAGCTATTCTACTTTAGTATTATGTGTTCACCGGCAATACACGTCGTCGTCGTTGTCGTTTAGTCAAAGTAATCGTATTATTGTTGTAGAACCGTGTGTATAAATATACATAGTACATACATATATATGAGTAAGGTATACATCTACACCACGCTTGTAACATGTGTATGATATAATAGTATAGAAAATCACCATAATATTCGTATAGAAGTATAGGCTATTCGGAAACGCGGAAAACGACATTGGATTTTTATGGGCTTCCGAATACTATTGCACGAAAGGGGAAACATTTATACTGCAGCAGGTCGCTCGGGAGAGAAAATAATAATAATACTTGCCTACGTGATTTCAAGAGGATTTCGTAAATGCATCGTATATACCAGACTACTGTCGCTTATATTATATTATATACATACACGATATATCGTGTAAAATAATAATATTATATTTTATTGTATATACGTAATACATATAAATGTTTTCAGAGGGGGGAAAACAAAATTTAAACTTATTTTACATGGATTTAAAGAGGGGTTTTTTTTTTTAAATAAATGTACAAGCTCACTTTTTTTATATTATATTATATGGGTTAGATAATAGGTATACGGTTAGATAACCGTATAATTTTAAATTCTGTCAAAGTAGGACGAGATGCACTTTTTCGTTTAGTAAAAATGCGAAATTATTTTAATGAATAATCAAATATTTTTTACAAAATCGCTCTTTATGTATAGATTTTATGTAATAGATATTATGACATTTTGAACCTATACGGCTTATAGGTTCAAAATATGTCTACCTATAGTATAGGCGGACAGATACAGTGGCTTATAATCGGAAAAAAAATTTGTTTTATAAACCTTAAAAAAGCCAATTTTCCATAAATCAGTCCAATCGATGTAGTGAAGCAGATTAAGAATTCTTTAACAGATTTTGATTCAGTGTGAAGTGTAGATATATGCAATCCGTCCAGTACAATTTTTCGAAATCCTTAAACATATGATTTCAAGATTTTAAAGCGAATAGAAAGTATAAAAAATAAATCCTAAAATTAAATTGAAAAGTGTTCAGATCAGTATCATATATACGTTATGCTGAATTCAAACTTATTTTCAAGATTCTCAACGCTTCACAACATCGATTGGACTGATTGTCATAAAATGGTCTAAATTGTTATACAGAGTATGTGTTGGAGAAAGTAAAAATTATCGGTACCCACCCAATCCCCTTAAAATATTTAACTATTACGAATTCTATGACGAATAATTAATAAGTATAACCAGGGCCGGCACAAGGCTAAATAACGCCCAAAGCCAAAATATCAACTGGCACCTTTTTCATCCAACAAAAAAAAAAACACAAATTACAACAAAAATTATATATTATGCTCAACTTGTACATTATTTGTTGTCGTCTAATTTAAAAATAATTAAAATAACATATGATTATGACGAAATATAATGCAATAGGTAGTATAGTCACATATAAATACCTAGTTACCTACATACTAATAATAAAAATAAAGAATGTAAAAATGGTTATAATTTAATAATAAATTGAGATGGAGTGTACAATAGAACATAGTAAAAACATAACATAATATAAAATAAAATATGACTGACGGGACTTTTAAGTTCTGAAAAAAAAAATTATATTAAGTCATAGGAAATAGTTTTGGTCCTGATAATGACTGAGGAGACTGCAGTTCAATATACATTGTATAAAATATGCACGAAGAAACATTTATTTTCAATAGATTATATCAACTTTTTATTACCACTGTTTTGTGTCTTGTGATTTTGTGTGTTCACTTTTTTAATAGCGTATAATTGGCAAGATTTTTTAAGGTAAGCAAGCAAATTTTACAATATTATGAATATATATCATGTTTACTATATAATTAAGTAACTCTTAGCAATAAAGTTGTCTTCAGTTGATTATACATTACGTTATTGAAGTGGCCATCAGTCTAAAATGGTTTTACATATATTTATAGGCACCTAAATACACACATATATATATATATATATATATATATATTTATAGGTACCTACATTTTTTTAAGATTTTATAATTTATTTTAGAAAATGATTAATCTAAATATCGACGATATTGAAAAATATCTAGAAGAAATTCCAGATAATACTGATTTAATATCAGATTATGATGCATTGATAATGGTACAATTACCAAAAACTAGAAACTCTTCAGCGCTCACAAACAAAAAAAGCAATAAAAGAAGAAAAACTGAATTTTCTGCCTTAAAGGATATAATAACTGGACATAGAGGAGTATACTGGTTAATTTTTGTTAAAAAAAAAATGCAGGATGAGAGGTTTGCAGTACTAATACAACCGAATCGCTGCCTCACTTTAAGTGTGCACATTGCAACATAAGCCATTTAACTATTTTAAAGAATTGTTAATTTTTGTATTTTAGTATTTTTAATTAATTATTTAATAAAATTCCTTAATTATATCCTTAATTTTTACATTGCATATATTTAAAAAAAAAAAAGTGCTACATGGCTGACGGGACTTTTGAGTCCAGACACTCCAAACCGTAGATGACCGATGGGACTTCAAAGTCTCAAGATTAAAAAACGATTAGGAACCAAAAAAAAAAAAAATATATATATATAACAAAAATACGCTATTACTTAAAAGTTGCCTAAAAATTGAATTATGAAAAAAAAACTTTTTAATGTATTTCAAACTTTGGTCAAGAATGCTTATTTATTTGCTATCGATCAACACTTTTCTCGGTTTCCTCTCCGCAAAACTATCTTTATATAACTGTAGAAAAATCAATTCTTGTAGTCATTTCGTTTTCTATAGATAAAATCGACAATGAGACCAAACGTTCATTAGTCATAGTAGATCGCACGTATGTTTTTAATTTGTATAAGTTTTAATTTCGAGAAACTCCGCTTACCACCAGCTAAGATAAGTGACAGCGACGCAGTCACGATAGTGCGACGTGATCCCGATTAAACCGATCACAAATATTCGGCAATTTTTATAATTATAGAGCAACATAATATACACCAGGGGTGATCACAACGAGGATCGCGAACCGCATGCGGCTCTTAAATCAGTTTCGCGGTGCTCTTGAACTAATCTTAGACTAAAATTAATAAATATATAATTCTGTTAGAATCGTTAGATAGTGTTTTTATTGCCGTTGGTTTTGTTATCATTACAGTCGTTATTATAGATTGGCACGGTGGCCAATTAAGTTCATTAAATTCATTAAATCTAAATATCGATCTGAACTAACTGATAAACATTTAAGTGAACTTGTGCGAACTGCTCTTACAAATTATCGGCCAGATTTCAAAAAACTTACAGAAAAAATAAACATTGGAAAAAGGCTTTCTCATAAGAAAAACAACAATAATATTAATAATAATTTCAATAACAATAATGTTTTGTGTAATGTAAAAAATAAATGCTCCTTCATTTGATTAAATATGAAAAACGTGTCATTTTATAAACGTCGCTTTACAATGTGACTCGCTTCGAATTAGCTTTATACATTTGTGGTTCCCAAAATTAAGGTTAGTGGCCACCCCTGTAATATACGATAATCATTCTATGCTTAACCATAGTGAATATACTTAAAATAATCTTATATTATTTTAATCTATGGCTAAACGAAATAACTATAGTTATCAATATTTCAGTACTAAGTTATAAGTATTTTATATTTTCAAAAAATAATATTATTGACAAAAATGTGTACAATTTTAAAAAGCAATTTTGGCTCCTCCTCCCCCAGAATAGTTCCCTAGGCGATCGCCTGAGTCGCCTTACTCTCACGCCGGTTCTGAGTTTAACCCATATACGCAAATAATATTCCTATACAAACATAATTCTATACACCTACGAACATCACACGGATCCGATGTTTCGAATTTCCATCCGAAAAACGTACACGCTTTTTGAATATTTATTTGTATTGTTGAATTAAGAGTAAACACATGTTTGAATTGATTGTATTATTCTTCCGAAACCCCTCATGACATAATATTATTATAAAAATATGAAATAGGGTCAAATCAGTTTTTGTTATTCATATTATTCGGTTTGTATTAAATGCCAATATCGAAGAGAATATATTATTATTACAATAAATTTCCTGTTCATATGAACAATGTGTGCGTATTTTATGAAGTCGTACGTGGTTATCCGATTTTTATTACTTGTATTCTTCTCCAACAATAATATATTCTCCAAAAATTCAAAATAATTGTTGTCATTTATAATATTTATATATTATTCAAACGTTACATTTTTTTTTTTTTCCAAAAATATTATAAAAGACCAGTTAATCAATATAAAATTACATTTGCGTGTACGTATATGCTTTTATACTATCAGCACTACCCCATCAAATATATTAAAGGGATCAGCAGATCTATTGGTAAAAATAAAAATAATGAATAAGAACAAATACATATTTTATGCACAATGTATATTCATTATTATTATATAGTTGTATTAATCACTGACCTGCCCTAACCCTATCTAAATTGTATTTAACGTATGAAAAAAATATAAAAATTCCGAAAAATAAAAAAAATTGAATAATATTTTGGTGTATATATGTACAATACGACTAAAGGAACTGAGAATGATTTTGAACAATCCTCCCCTGGATTACTTTATTAATTCCTTGGTCCATGGAAGAAAGGCAAGTGTCAATACTTTGTATAATTTTCAAAATTAAATTAAACTTCAAAAATTGCTAAATATTTAGCAATAACAATAGCAATAGCATAATATTGCTAAATCGCTAGATGACCCAACATAAATGGGTTGAGTTATATAATTATACAACTTATGTCTTCTTTGCCAAACAAAAAGTACATTAAAGTTACTTGTGATATTTTAATTTTCAATATCTCCAATACGCCTGTTAGAATAAACGAACATGTATGCCATTTAGATGAAAAAATGACAAGACAAAATTTTTAAAAAAAAATTACCTTAGATCTTCTTACCACCCAGGACAAACGAATTATACTACTGACCTGTAGATAAGTTTGCGACGGACACTTCTCTTGAAGAATCCACTACAGCCGTTGCACGCAAGTATGCCGTAGTGTTTTCCGCTTGAAGTGTCGCCGCATACGACGCACGTCAGTCCCAATGTTTTGGTTTTGGCCACAGCTTGGCTTCCGGCGGCCGCCGCCGCATAATGTCCCACAGTCGTGGGGCCCGAAGTTGGAGGGGTTCTTGAAGCGGACACCGGTACCTGTTGTGCGGCACATGCGGCCGACATACAAAGCGATAGTGGTCTGTCTCTCATGGAATAACTAGAATCCGCGTCTATAACAATTATTATCAAATTTCAGATAAAATTAATCGTATGATCTAGATCGTTCACAAGATCCATACTTATTCATACGTATTGAGTATAATAAACTAGTTCGATTCACTCAGTTCAGTGCAGTTAAAACGGTTTAGCGTACAATTGTGAGAACTACGGAATTGGTTTCCGACAATAACTACAGAGCACTAGAAAACGGTTTTGATTGGTTCTCGTACGTAGAAATTGGTATAACTAACACATAAGATGTAAATATCGTAAAACCCAGTTAACTTGTTAAACAAACAAAATCCGCCAAATCAAAACTCTACAGTTTTGTCAAACTTATTGGTCTAAATACCTTTTTTTATTTAATGTCTGTAATCACCTTAACGCTGGATTTCTATTTGGTTTTCTAGACTGTCCTAAGTCTGTGTAAAATGGGATGGAAATTGTTGTTGGTATTTTTCTTCTGTTATAATTATTAAAATGACATTTCATTGGAACCAATTCATGTGCATACTTATAGACTACCCAAAAGTACTTTAGGTACTTTAGAAAGGTCGTTCATCGATTTTATCCAGAGTTTTTTCAACAAATGTGAAAAACCGAAATAAAACGGGAAAATGTAAAAAATGCAGATATTAGCTAAAAATATTATGGCCTTCTTTTTTCATGTGGACAACATTTTACCGGCAGTTTTCCTCTAACTTATAATAATAGCGATGTTTCTAAAAGAAAATTTCACTGGGGAGGTATTTTAGAGAGGCAATTTTTCGATTTTCCCAGGATTTTCCCAAGCAAATGTGAAAAACTGGGGAAAACTGGGAAAATCAGTACAACATTAAACAAATATTATTAAAGAAAATACATAAAGCCTATTTAATTATTTTACTTTAATATAGCTTATATATTGTACATAAAGCATCACTATCACTCCGTTCAGAATCGTTTGTTCATAAGAAATGGTTTATTGTTGCTTACAGGTATACGTTAAATTACCTATAACAGTGGCTGCATCCGTCTCCATTATCCTAGGACGTCTTTTTGTACGATTTTATCTAGTATTAAAAAACACTACTTGGAATTTCCTAAACAAATTATCTATCGAATGTACTTCCAATGGCCGAACCGTGCTAACAAAATAGGAAGAAAAAACATGTGCACACGACACACATCATAGCAAAACTAATACAACTTTTCTTGCTCCACTCTGAATCTCAAATAAAATCATTCTATTCAAAGTGCAAAATTCAATTGTGAAGATGGTACAACATAAACAACTTGGAAAATAAACAAATGTTTCAAATAAAGTACCACCGAAAAGAAAATCAAATTATTTTAAGTTTGAAATGTTTCGAGCATTTTCACTATAACCGAAAAAAATTCACTTAAAAAAACTATTTCACGATTTGATTTATACATTTAAGTTCAAGTAAAAATATTTTTTTGACAATGTTTGTATCTTCATGAAGTGATATGAACATTAAAAATATAATATAATTAAATGTAATTATCTATTTATTATATTTCCAAAATATTGCGCAATGTCTTATACTGTGTTCTCACTGAATACATCGTTCTTTCTAAGAACTGATATGGTAACCATGAATTTGTTACGAAAACCCCAAATTTTAATGCGAAACGTTTTCTAATTTTTATTAATTGGACGCGTAAAGTAAATACAAGCAACAAACGAAATCAGAGCAATAATTGAATGGTAATCAGAAAAAAAACAGACCTAGAGGATGGTCAAAGAAACGTCGAATGGATGGAATACGGCAAGATCTAAAGATATTGAATGTAACGAAATGGGGAAAAATGATCTACAACAAAGCTTCTCCGTTTTCCTTTAAATTCCTGATATGTCTCGCAACCTATACCATTAACTACTTTAAATACATTCAAGTTGCATATTATTCAAGTGGTAGCCTTCCACGACTATTTTCCCTATTTAAGAAAAATTTCCTAGTAAAGATTATTGTGACGAAGTGCATGTCCAAATAGTTAAGTTCTGCTAATCTTCAGGGTTTTAATGATACTTCTTTTATTAGATTTTTTCATTTGGCATATGATCTACCAATATTATTTTAAGTATTATGTCTATGCCTAAAATGCGAATAGTTTATTTTTAGCCTTCCTTGTTGTCCACAATTCACGCCCATCAAGTGCTAATCTCCAAACAAACCCTTAGTAGGTCATTCTAAATTGTATGCCTAATAATATATTCCTGTAAGTAAATAGAGGTTCATTTTCTTTTAAAAGCAAACTTTGACTGTTGGAATCTGCAACTTATTACATTGATTTAATGTCCATAATTTGTTACAATACTTGTAAAAAAAAATCTTAACTGTAAAAATGTGCAAATAACATTGAATAGGTATACGTATTATTGGTCCACGGATAGTTACTTTTGACATTGTTATATTGTTATAGCACAATTCATATACGTTATACGGTTTATAATAAAATATTTTATAATACTATTATGAAGTGGGCGCAGCACGGACACGGGGAATCATTAAATTCGGCTTATTTGAGCTGTGCGCAGAGCAACCAGCGCGTGTAGGTATATATAATAATATTCCGACGGCTACCGCAGCGAACGGACGGACGGACGAGCGCGTCGATTGATTATCCCCATGGGGGCGTGCGCGTCCGGAAAACCAGCCGGGGCTTAACGCCGGCTTCGCGGGGGGAGGAAGAGCTGTTTTGCGGGCACATCTGGCGGACCATCCCGGGCACCGAATGAACCGTCGCTTATACACACCGAGCGAGCGCGCACAACTTTAAAAGTCATTTTTTTACCCGCCGCACTGTCCGATATCGCGAGCGCCAAAAACCCTGAACAATAATATAATGTTCCACCGAATAACAATATTTGTAAGTGTAGAGCAAAAGAAATGTCTCGTTTCGAAAGAAGGTTATGTAAGAAAACATGTTTTTATAAAATGCGGAGTGTATTCAGAAGAAGATCCGAAAACCCGGTATTAATGCTTACATTTTATGAGCCAACGATTCGAGTGGACAGGCTATGCTTGGAGGTCTAATAGCTTTTTAAAGGATTCCTCGGTAGGGAAGATAAATTGGAAAAAACCCTAGACTGCGCGTTTCAGAGAAAACAGTGTTAAAGACGATTTAAACAAAAATTCACTCAGGGAATAACAATAGAGGATGGTTTTGATAGAGACGATTGAACACGTTGCCATGAACCCAGAATTTTGATCTCACTTACCTCTAAGTAAAGTGCTATGGGGTTTTTAACACGGGTTACTTATATTAATTTTGGACAAAAATGGCACAAATGTTTTAGAGTGTTCAAAAATTTATACCAAAAAAGTAAATAATTTATTCCATTGATACGAATATAAAAAAAAAAAATGGTAACACAGTATTATTTGAATTCGACGAAAAAGACCAATAAATGTTACCCAATTATGAAAAATCTGAAATCAGACTCAAACAAGGTTCTCACTACCTACTCACTTTTGTTTAAATTTTTGAAGAGATTCAATATTGGATCTTATAATAAAAGTAATTCAAAATAAAGTATGTCGAAAAACCCTCAGCACTTAACGTGTTAAAACTTGAGATAGTTTTTACACAACACTGGTGTATGGTTTGGTTGTCAGTATATTTCCATATAAATTTTAAAAAAAACTTGTAATCACGAAGAATTCTAAAAAAATTAATCAACTAAATCAAAAATGCTTTCAGAATCCTCTCTTGATGTGATTTTCGATTGTAGCAGATTTTTGATCAAAACCATATTAACAGACAAATAAAAAAAAAAAAAAACGTACTTGGAGTTTATTACATTGAATTTAAAATAATAAGTGCTTAAGCACTCGGGGAAACAAAGAACGAGAACATTAACTTGACTCTTTACAATTTCATACAAGACAAAATGTGAATATTGGCCTCCGTTTACCAATCAATAAAAACGAAACTTTTAAGCGAGGAAGCGTTAGCGTTGGAATTTGAAGTATTCGTGACAAATGTCGAAAAATAACCTCGAGTTTTTCACTGCAGTTAGGTTAGGTTATAGGTTAGGTTACAGAGATTCGACGATCCATTGGACTCCAGAACTGTGCATAATAATATAAGAGTCTCAAAATACTGTAGAACCTATCTCAATTCTCCTGGCACAACGATCTAGTAAAGGCAAAATATTTTGGAAATGTGATAAACATGTAACATTTTTTGTCTTATATTTAATAGATAAATCGTGTATTTTTATGTTCGTATAAAAACGTTTACAAAAAAATAATGATAAATTTAAAAATTTAAAAAAATTGTATTTTCTTTAATTTGATGTTCATTGCGCGGAGCGTGATGTAGTTTTTAAACGTCAGTTAAAAAAAAGAAAAACAAAAAAAACAGACATTGTAACAAATGTCAAATACATTTATTTGATAAATTAAATCGTGATATATTTTTTTTTCCAAAAATACGATTGATGCAGAATCGATGGGGTGTCAATATGGATTACCGACGTTTTTTCGATAATCAAGGAGTGTCATTCAAATGTATTGTTATATATAGGTAAAGAAAGAGTTACGTACAGTAATATTATAAAGAATGATGTGCCCATTACGGTATAAAAAAAAAAAATATAATCTTTAGAAAAAAGTAAATTGTTTGTATATACCTGTGTTAAAAAAAAAAAAAAAAAAACTAAACAGAATAAAACTCTTATATTATAAGTGGCCGGAATTGTTGGTCGTGTGTCTGATTGAATAAATATACGGAAATTGGGTAAGTACGGTGGCGCTGCGCAACGACGATGACGAGGTAGGGGGATTTTTTTTTTCGTCACCCTCGTCCGCGCGCTGCAGCGTTACAGTATTCTGTTATAGAAATGCTAATGAAATCAGACAAATTGCAAAACTATATTCAGAGGGAAATGGTATTTTTTTTTTTCCTCCTGTCTCTGACGCGCGCGCTAAGGTCTTGACTTCGGCGAGCGAGGGGCGCGATACCACGATGCGCCTGCAGGACGGGTAGTATTCCCATTTAGCAACAGATTTATTCCTCTTCCCCCGTCCCATATTATATAACTGTGCACGGCCACCGCCGCCGCCGCCGCCGCCGAAGGGGGTTTTTAAGCTCCAGGGGAATACACCGTGGGCCCCAACACTCATTTATTCCAATCTTCCGTCGCTATTTAAAGTTTCTTCTGCCGTCTGCATTACTCTTGTTTAACAATGAGTAACGCAGATTAGCCTCACTGTGTTCACAAACAGTCGGCGGCCCTTTTCTTTCTTATATTTTTATTACATCGAGTTGAGTTTGATTTTTTTTTTTTTTATATTCGTTATTATTAATTACCGCCTTACCGAGTACAGTTACAGTATACATAGTATATAGTATTGTATATTTGTGTATTTTTTTCAACGAATAAATCAGACTGCAGATAATTGATAAACTGTAAAATGTAAATTTTATGTTTGTATACACACTGTATGCATTTTAATTGAATTTAAACTATAAAGTTATAAAAAATAGCTTTTATATAATATTAATCGTATTTTCAATTTAGGATATAATACTCACTCCACATATTGTCGAATACTAACAAGTATATATATAAAAAAAAAAAAAGTGAAAATGGACTGAACTAATAAATAAATAATATATACATTAAAAATAATATATTTATATATTATAATTAATAGATTAATTATAATATCTTAATATACTAGTTTTAGTACTAAAATATATTGATAATAGACATGTTTTAACGTATTATTCATAGTGTCATAAAAAAATTATATTATCTTTTACTTCGGATGAAACGTTTCTGTTTCAAATAGAATTTCGTATTGATATAAATTGAAGTAAATTATGTGTAAATAAGTATAGTATTTAGTTTTATTGAACTTATTTATTTAATTAATATAACACTATATTTAATTAAAATAATCAACCTGTGAATGTTTGACTCTAACAATAACATATAGATACCTCTGTTGTCACCGTCGTTATTCAAATGCAAACTACCCATCCTTGGGTCTGCCAATGAGAAAATTGGCTGGGCAGATTGTTGGATTGAAATGAATGAGCGATCCGCATCGGTCGTCGTTAAATTCATTGTTCAGTCTGAAACCAAAATTACAATTACCTATTGGTTATATTCTTAAGTAGGTAAATAATTTATAAACAGAAAAAAACACCATCAGCACAAAATAAAGATTACAGATTACAGTTCATTTTTAGTTTTTACGTATTCATATTCAATAAACTAAAATCAATGTACGTATAAAAACAATAATGTTTGTATTGTTATGTTTTTCGAAAACATCCCTTTATTTCGCAATATGTTATGTCGTTCAAAATTAGGGTCGTTTCTGTGGCCAGAGGCTAGGTCACGTGCGAAACTGAATAGGCGTGTTATGAAAAAAACGGGTTTTTTTTTTTTTTTTATTAAATGTTTATTTTATTAGTATATTAACTTCCGAAAGAATGCAAAGTCCCGCATAATAATAAGTTAACTATAAAAATAAAATTATTTCAAATTAACCTTTTTACATTATTATATAATAATAAATATTAATTGGAATTAATTTTTAAACGAATTTTTGACGAAATTGTATTTATACAAATTTGAGTTTTTAGTTAAATTTTCAATAAAAGATTTTGTAAAATCAAATAAATTATCTATTTAACAATAAAATTAAATCTTTTTTTTTCTTTTTTTATTATTGTAGTGATTTTGGATTAAAATGATAAATGTTTTAAAATCCTTATAGGTACTATAGTTGTCAACTGATTACAAACTTTGGAAATAGATAATACTATCAACTATACTTTCCAATTTAAAAAATTGAATGCATTAATGGGTCTGCAGCCTAACTAAATTTTGACAAAAAAATGATTCAGAAAAACTGTAGGTGTGTATCAAATTGAAATATGTATGTACAATAAAGCCGTTTGAATTTCATCTCGTTAATAGTTTTGCTGTAGGCAATTTATATAATAAATAAAATGATAATCCTAAAAATATATTTAAAATTTTGATTATTTTATAATGTGAGGGATATTTAATTGATTTATAGACCTATGAGGTTTTACATTGATGGTCGGTTTATTTTACACAATAATACATACTGCATATGAAATGTGTAATTTGTAATGATTGTAATTCAATCATCTCAAAAAATACGATAACGTAAAAACAACTAGACTTAAAGTGACTAAATACCTACATACTCAAAATTAAACAGAATGCCTATTATACTCCCTAAATCTCTTCAACACAAATGCATGCAAAATATTGATTTTCAAACGTCTACTCACAATATTTTAATTTCTATATTGTTTCAAGTATAGAAAATAACTATCTAAACATTTTTAATTTTTCCCATTATGTACTATTTATTAAGTAACACAAGTAAAATAAATAATGATCATACGTACATTTTTAGACTCGAAAACTAAATCAGTCAACAAAATAATGTAGAGAAAAATGTAAGGAAAATTAAGAGTTAGAGGTAGCCCTCCAACAACATTCATAAAATAAGTGATTTTTGATGCTGGACTTTAGCAATAAGTTATGCAGATCCAAAGAGATTAGCTGATGTAACAGGAAGCATGGAAGGAGTATTGGAAAAGGAAACTGTAACACCAACTTTAGAGTTAACAACCAACAAACGTGAAAAAAGAGATACAAAAATTGTTGGTATTTTGTATTTCTTGATAGTTTTTCACACTTTACAGTAATTTTCGGAAGTGCTGAATAGAAAAATTCAAAAAATGATTTCTTTTACAGGTGGCATTAATTAAGTACACAAAATCAATAACAAATCATATTATAAAACTAGATGCAACTTACAGTTTCGATTAAAATATTAATAATTTAATTTATATGTTTTATTGTATATTGCATTCAACACATTGAGGACATTTATTAATTAAGACTAATAAATAAATTCATATTTTATTTAGAATGATTATTTAGTTCTTTATTTCTTCGTATGATTAATATATTTAATAGTACAGGATTTATAAAATAACTTTGTTTACATTTTTTACCAACAAATCGTTTTTATGGGGTTATAATAAAATAAATTAATATAATTTAAAGGGCTTATAATGAATCTTAATTATATAAATACGAAAGTATTGGACTATTAATAAGATAATATTTTTAATTACCTATATAATATTTTATATCGAATTCCGAAATTTTGTACATTAATTTAACTAAAACTAAAATAATAAATCTAATTGATTCTGAAAAAAGGTAAGTTAAAATTACATAAAATAAAAATCACAGAATGCATAAATATTCATATAATAACAATATTAAAGTATAATTATATTCATTATGGTAGATTCAATAACCTTTTATTTTTTTGATTTTAAAAATTATATTCTTTCGAAAAATCAAAACATTATAATAATACAATAATTATTAAATTAAACACAAAACGGTTTTATTTATAATTTTCAAGTAATTTTAAACCTTCATCATATAACTAAAAAATGAAAATAAATTTAGAAATTTTTCTATACAGCGATTTAAAATTATTATATTTTTTTTCTCTAATTTATAGATATATGTATAATTTTGTTAACATTTGTTAAATTTTGTTTAAATAATTTTGAACAGTAAAAACTTAATTACTTATATAAAAATTTAAAAAATATTAATTGTAAATAGCGTCAACTATTTAAAAAAATCAATATAAAATTGAATGTTCATTTGTATAATTTATAAATACACACCCACGCCTTTTTTTTTATCTTTTTATCTCTTTTTGTTTAATTATGCCCTTAAAAAATAATTAATTAAAAATTGCCTATAAGAATATTATTCGAAAATTCACCGCGGATAAAATTTTGAAGAAAATTTGTCGACTATTGTGTTATACCGAATATTATTTGATATTGTAATTATAATATGTTTTTTAAAAGGAAAAAATAAAATACCACTTACCTTCAATAAAACTGCAGGGCGGCGGTAACTATTGGCGGCAAGATACCGTCGATATTCCACTAGGTATAAAATATTGTGTTGAAAATGTCCAAAACGTTAGCGGCAATGTTTTACGAAATATACCGGAGAAACGTGCGGCACGGTTTTCTAAAAGAAAAAAAAAAAGTCCAAAAACAAATGTGAACACCGCGGCGTAAAAATCAGATTGTTGCGCGTATACGTACGTATTATACGAGTGACGTATCCGGTTCGCGTTTGGCTTATGCCCCGGGTCTCGGAGCTTAACTCGTCGGCCGGTAAAAGTCGCGGCGCGGCGTAACCGTAGCGTTCGGCGGCAAGCGACGGCGACGGCAACGGCGGTGGCGGCGGGTTGCAGGCGGTAGCAGCGGCGGCGGCGGCGGCGGCGGCGGCGGCGGCCGAGGGTGGCTCGGCTCGGGGGTTGAGGTTCGACCCGGAGAGGCTTAATCTTGGTCGCCGGCCGACACTGTCACACCCCTCCGGGGCGGCCGGGTGTCCGGGGCGGTGTAAGGCCGGGACCAACCGGAAAGAGTTAGAGATGAAATAGTGCACCGGGCGCGTGCGCACCGCGCGGGTCGTCGCCGCCTGGCTACACCACGGTCGCCATGTTTATTGTTTAGCGGCCCGACGCCGCGCGGGTTAATAGTTAAGCTCTCCGACACGGCGCCCCCGTGCACGACAATTTGATTACCGAGTATTGAACCGGCGTTGCCGCTGCCTTCCCCTCACTGCAACGCCTCATCGCGCCCGACTACCCTGGCGCCCTTCCGCCGTCCTTTTCTTATTTTCTCTCTCGCTTTTTCTCTATATACATCTCCATATATATATGTATATATTATATATACGTACATACCCTGCTACTGCTGCTGCCGCCGCCGCAAGAGCGACAAGTCTTCGAGGCATCTCCGACTTCCATCCCGGTACATCTACATCACTGCATCGACCTCACGACCATCACGAAAAACGCATTCTATAACGGTTAGGTTTTGATCGAATTATTTTCGTACAATATGAATTCATATACTACGAACAGATTGTGTGCGGCAGCTGGTTAAATTGACGCGAGTTTCTTAGCGATGAAAACATAATAATTGTAACAGGCGATACGGTTTTTGTATTTCCCGATTAAAATATCACTGCAGCGATAAATCATAGAAAAATATTATGATTAGGTGATATATTCGATATGATTGAGAACATATAATTTACCATACCTAGTGATTATATTAGAAACACAAAGCGCACAGTAAAATATAGTAATATATGGAAATAAAACGGCGCCCAACGTCCTTAAATTATATTTCAAAAGGAGGGAGGGAACGCAACTTTAGGTTAAATAAATTTAGGTCATTGTTAAAAATATTAAAAACTGTGTCTTATGCGAACCAGTACATGTATAGTTTTTTTTTATATATAGTGCAGATAATTCGCAAAGGGGTTGTATGGGTTTAAGCGGACAAAAACGGAAAAAAAGATAATCAGATCGGCTCTATGAATTTAAAACAATGGGCTTTACATTGTAAATGTAACGGAATATAATTTATTCATACGATATTTTATAACACCTAATAGGTGTGTGGTTAATATAATATGATGTTATACCTTCACTATAGAAATATAGTTCAAATCGATGGATTAACTCGGTTAAAAACTGAAAATTACAATAATGTTAACTATGTCCCAAAAACTGTGCTCCGGAACAAAAAAAAGCATGCGTTACATAATAGACTATATTATATAATTTTCTCGAACAGAATTTTCCCCGAATACCATTAGTCCATTTTTCCCGAATGTCGTTTTTTTTTCTAATAGTAAGTAAATTTGATTATTTCCCGAATATTATTTTAAAGTTTCAAAAATAAATTAAAATTGCACAAATTATTATCATGCATCAGTTTTAACTTATAAAAGTTATATTTACTCCAACACGAATTTCAAAATAAATTTAAATTAAACAAGTTATTATTGTAATATTTACAAAACGATAAATATTTGTTCGTTATATATATATTTATATATCCTATATTTTTTTTCTGATTTTACCCAATTATTATGAAAACCGTTTGGAAAATTAAAAATCGACTTCTCTAATGTACCAACTAGATCAAAATTAAACAAAATATTTTTCTAGACATTTTTTGATTAGAGAAGTATTATTGGTAGAAACGTTGTTTACAAAAAAAAAATCACATATTATTATGTACACAAGTATGGAACTTTAAATGAAATTTAAAAGAAAATAGTTCAAGTTGTGGTGCTAGTATAAAGTACCTAATAAAACCAATACCGGGTGATCCATTTAAGTGGGTACACTCATAATCTCAGAAATAATTAAATTTTTTCGGAATTAATTTTATAGAACATTTAAGAAACAAGCAGGTCTATACTTTTATATTTATGATTTTTTTGTTGTCCTTAATTTTGGAAGTAAAACCACTACCTACTTTTGATTTTCAAATAGCAACTCATAGTAAAAAGTCCATAAATAGAAGTATTAGTTAAAATACATTTTAGTGTTGACATTTTTGATTTCTGTCAAGCCGTTGACGAGATATTCCATTTTTAATTTTGGGTTGGAGGAAAGTTGTGGAGTATCATTTGTGCGGCGTGTTAATAATGCACCACTACTCTCCTCCAAACCAAACATTTAAGTGGAATATCTCGTCAACAGATTGACGAAAATCAGACATGTCAACAATAAAATTTATTTTGACTAATATTCCATCTATTTATGGAATTTTTAATATAGTTTGTCTTAGGTATATTGAAATTGGAGCATTTTACGAAGTGTGTGTATTTTTCTCGCGAAAATATCCATAAATACGAACTTTCCTGTTCCCCCCTAAACGGGTATCAGACAGTATAATAGCGGAAAATGATTATTAAAATGTTAAAAATAATTTTCAAGTTTTACAAAGTTGGAGAAAATTTGTAATTGAATTGAGAGGAAAAAAGAAAAACGATGGATGGACAGACAGTAGTTTTAGTTTAGAAATCAGCGCTTCATCACAAAAAAAAAATTTTACAGTACCCAGATGGTCAATTCGTCTCCCGTACCCTCTACAGCCTACACACTACGTAAATTGAATAATTAATTTCGTGATAAAAAAAAAAAGTATGAAATATCTTACTTACCAACACTATTACATCGTGCTGCAAAAAAAATAAAATAATAATAAAACTTTAGGTTGATCTTTGGTCTTTTGGTTTGGGAAAAACGCGATCAAAAAGTAAGGAAATTAACAATTTAACTACTGATTATTTTTCTGTGAGGGCAGCATATGTGCGAACAAAGTTTTTTGAAATGCATTCCGATATTTTGACTTTTTTTCCCCAGATCCATAATATTATAACAGTTGTAGTGTTGTACAAATAAAAAACATACGCTTTCTATGTGTAAAAACATTCCTGGGTTAATGAAATGGAAGTACGCGTGAAAAAAATGAAACCGTACTTTGCCTGATTGCATCCTCTCCTCTCCTCCCGACCATTTAATTTCACGTGTATAGACGCATTTCATCAGATAAACCAATGGGGCAGTACAAATAAACGCTATCGCGACTGATTTCCGGCTTTTTCCCGAATAGTATTTTTCCCGAATCCTTTTACTCGAATGTAATTTTTCCGAAATAGTATAATCTCGTATATTTAGGGTTGGCATATGTGCCGAAAAACCGGGACTGTCGCTCGTTTTTGACTTAGTGTACCGGTGTCCCGAAAAAAAATGTCGGGACGCCTACATGTCACGGTTTAAAAAAAAAATTAATATTATTTAATTTCGATATTTTTTTCGAACAATAATTGTAATCGAAAGAAAAAAAACATGTTGTTAACGAATTCGGGATAAAATAATGATGCTAAAACCATATATGTTACCCAAATTATAATTATTTTATGTTAAAAAAATAATCTTTTTGATGATTAAAAAAAATGTTCATTTTATTATAAATGTATACACAATTAAACGATAAACACAATTTGGATTAAATTGTTATAGCGTATAAAATCGGTTTTAGATTCTGAGTGGAGCGAAGAAGCTTATAGTTTCACAAAGATGTTTATTTTTTATTTTTTTATCTTTGCGCAATTTTACTATCAGATTCAGATGCTCAGATTCTTAAGTGTAGCACCTTTTCTGAAAAGAAACCTATGTGGGAAGGTACTATAAACACGTCATTTTTTTTGATTTTCTCAAGAGTTTTTACCAGCAATTTTACTCCAGCTTATAATGATAGCAATTTTTCTAAAAGGAAATTTCACTAGGTAGGTTTCAATTTCACTTTAGAGAGCTCATTTTTCGATTTCCTCAGTAGTTTTCTCATCAAATTTAAAAAACCGAAAAAAAAAGGAGGAAAAACGGGAAAAACGTAGTAAAACTGGGAAAATCGGTACAACATTAAACAAATATTATTAAAGAAAATGTATAAAACCTATTTAATTATTTTACAATAAAATGACATATATTGTTGACAATGCATCATTATCAACTGAACTGCGCTCAGAATCGTTTTTTCGTAAGCAATGGTTCGTTGCTTACAGGTGTACATTAAATTATCTATAACAGTAGCTACATCCGTCCCCATTATCCTAGGACTTTTTTTTTTTAACATACCTAATATATGATTCAAACGTACACTTTGTCTAATTTTGTTTGCTATTTTTTTTTTGCCTATCCCCTATTAACTCGATGTGCACGCGATTATAGCAACGCGTATCATAATTTAAACGTATACGCGTACATTAATTTTTAATCAATCGAATTGATAAAAACCATTGTAGTAATTGTACTCCCGTTCGTGTATTACCTGTTTACAATATCTATAATATGATGACTGAGAATAGTGGAAACATTTAAATACCAAAGAAATTCAACCCGCCGCCTGTGTTTTTAGTAGGCCATGCATAAAAAAAATAATAATAATAATAATAACATTATTATTTAATATCTATCTTACCGGTTTTAATAGAAACCGGTTCTGTTGCGCGTTTTCGTTTGGCGCATTGGTATTAATAACTGTGTGCAGTTCCGAACGAATGCGAAAGTAAATATTTGTTATCCGCCATCGCCTGCGTGTGCGTACAATTCAAGCTAATAATATTGATCTTCAGCATACAGTTATAATATCTACGACAAAATAATACCGATTTACATTTAAAAATATTATTATTATTATTATTATTATTATTATTATTATTATTATTATTATTGTGGCTTGAATTATCGTATATATGTTATCGTGTTTGGGACCGTTTAAAAAATGCATAGCTGGACAATGATTATCGTGCTGGTGGTAGTGTTCGGATTCGCCGTAGAGTTTCGGCCGACGGACCATTTCATGACCGCGTACTTCACCGGTCCGCGAATAAACATCACCACGGCTCAGGTAAATAATATATTCGAAAAATAGCTCAGAAATCGTCAAAATATCTTGAAAGTTTTACCGCGTCTAGAAATGGCTAGTACAATATTATAATATTATAAGTCGGTGAAAATGTGCAAGGTCTCTCTATACGATTCTTATTTTCAACCGAATTACAAAAACAAAATCGAAATTTCCATAAGTTTTCCCGTTTTTCCCTATCATTCAGAAAATTGCAAACAATTATCTCCTCAATGCGCCAACCGCGTGAAAATAATACGGAGACATAACCCTGTATGATATGATCATTGTAACATTTTTAAATCGATTATCATTATTATTAACTCGGTTTGAAATAATCCTCAATAAAGTACACACTTTACACAATAGTTCAGCATACCTTCTTAAAATACTCATTTGATAAAAAAATTCTAACAGCTGGTATTCGTTTTAATATTAAATATCAAATCGTCACAAGTATTATAGATACAGTTGTTTTGTAAGATGCATGCCTCGATATTTAATGGTTTCTAAAAAAGAAAAATTGAAAATATAGGGTATTACATAGGGTAATTTAGTTTATATCAGCGTATTCAACGATAAATCATCGCAAACGAAAAACGATTCTGAGAAATGTTCGATTTAACATATTTTGTTGATACAATTAAAAATTAAAATCGGCATTTAAACGAATTTTTTCATAAAATTTTAACTTTACACAAGCTGATAAAAAAAATAAAAATATATATATTTATATTAGTAGACGTACGAGTATTTGGTGAAAATATAAAGTTTTTTTTTTTTTAACCGTGTTAACTAGACATTATTTTTCATTTTAACTTTTAACTAACGGGTTAAATTAATTTTTTGGTCACTTTGGAGATTTTTTGGTAAATTATTAACTCGACTTTATAAAAAGGTACCTACGAATTATTTAATTTCAAATGTTTAAATAACTATACATTACAATACAATGCAGTTGTATTAGTATTAAACGGAACTATATTTATTTAATTCGTATTTAAACGAATACCTATATAAATAGTTATTTAATCAATAATATTGTTAACCCCATTAGCCAAACACTTATATTATTTATTAATTATTGTTTTTGTATACATACCTAAATAATCAATATAGGTGACCGATGAATTACCACATCTTGAAGACTATTCCAGTATTTTGGCTTTTTTGGTAATAATGATAATCACGGATTACTATTTACTTTATAAACCGGTTATGTTGTTCAACGTCTTTTGCGGAATTCTCGTCTACGGCAATCTCGTAATGTTACCCAATTTTCTTCGATTAAAAGTAAGTATTATTGCGTATCTGTACCTACGCATTCATAGAGTAAATAAATACGTTGTTAATGAACTGCTATAGATAGGTTTATAGTTTTTAACAATATAAAATTGTCGTCGCATCGAACATTTTTTATTTCTTTTATTTATACAGATGGCCAAGCTATGCGTGGCGTTTTTTAAATCCTACGAGACCGTATACTTCAGTTATTTATTCGCCAAAGTACATGATAAGAGATTTTATCAGGCAACATCAGGTTTGGCCAGGACTGCCATGTTGTTGGGCAAATTTTGCTCGTCCGTGTTCGCCCAAACGTTAGTGTTTAATTACGGAAAATCGTACGCTAAAAATTTACCTTGTTACACATTGGGCAGTAAGTAAAATACTATACTATAAAATAAAAATAAAATAAAATACTATAAAAATCATTTATATAATATATGAATTTACTTCAAACGATATTTAGCATTTCTGCAAATTGAGTTTATACAAACTCTTCTCTGGTAAAATTAATTATTAGTTGCGCTAATATAAATTATTAAAAACCAATATCAATTAATGCATTTTTACAAAAACATAATGTTAAATCAAAATTCGTAATAACTCTGCACTCGTATTCGTCAGTTAATTATATCCATATAGAACTAAGCACCCAAGTGTACCTTTTACTAAATTATAGATAACGTCAAAAGTATAGACATCTAAAGTTATGTACTCTAAAATCCTCAAAAAAAAAAAATCAATTCTTTTACAAACTTTTACTTTTTTTTAAAATAAAACTCAAAGAAAATAACGATTCATTACGACTTGATTAATATTCTATATTTTATAATAAATAATAACATTTAATAATGAGTACAAAAATAACAATTCTAGGCGTGATTTTTGCATTTGTTTGGGCGTCTTTTTTGCCGTCAGTAAGACAAATTAATTCCAACGACGATGTTCTCGGAGAACTCGTGACGCAAAATAACAACGGACAACCACAATCAGAGGTAAAAACGATTGAAATGTAATATTAAATCGAGTTTATTATTCGTATAAGAGAATATATTATATTTCCGAGTTAATATACTTAATATATATTAATTATATATATGCCTCAATAAATATTATTTTTGAACTTAAAATATTGTATAACGTATTTATTTAATTTGTTAAGTATAATATTTTAGAACAAAATCGTTCAATGTAATACGTCTTGCGAAACAATTCTAATTCGAATGTGGAAAGATTTAAACGAATCCTATAGAAATCCCATTGTTTTAAAATGGTCCGTTTGGTATTGTTTGGCCCTGGTTGGCTATAAAACAGTAAGTCGTCATCAAGGGGTGTCTATACGTTATCAATGTGCAATCTATACAAATCTGTTTATTATTATTTTATTATACAGATAAATATGTCATTCGTAACTCGTGGGTCGGAAAAAAACGAACAAATGAATGGAGTAGTTGAATGTCTGACAACATTAATTGGTAAATTACATTACGTCTTGAATTTAAATTAACAAACTACCCATAAAGTTATCGGTTTATAATAAAAACGTTGGTTGATCTACAATAGTGTATTACGTCATAAAATCGCTCCTATACTATACGCTTTTAAAAACGTTTAAACCGTCCAACACACGAGTATTCTAACCTACCTATTAATATGTTATAATTTTTATTGAATTTATAAAACGACGTTGTAAATTTATAATATACTATTACAACTATTGAATTACAGGCGCAGTCATCTCTTACAAAATTGGCGTCAAACGAGTAAATTGGAAATTAAAAAGTAACGCATTCATAGGAGCCGGTTCGTTGATTCTCGGAGTGTGTGTGACGTTTTGTTATTTTCACCAACAAATATTATCCATTCAGCTGTCATACGTATTATTCGGAACGATAATCCAGGCTATGTTTGTAGTATCCTTGTAAGTAAAAGTGTTATAAGTCCTTGTAAGTAGAAGGTATTGCATACAAATCATCATATAAATATTATAATCGTACAAATAAATATTGTTGTGCAAGCAATTGGATTCAGCTGTATTCAATCTGGTCTAGTTAATTTATACATATGGGTGTACAATTTGTATGATGGTTAATTTTTCGATTCCATATTACCTATGTAAAATATTACACGAGATCTCTTTAGTCACCACTTTTTTTATTTACCTCTTCGTCTTTAACACACGCAAGCGGGGTTGACTTTTAATTTTTGCCCTCCATGTCTCCCTGAAACGTACGTTTACCATTTCTTTGTCTGTATCGTCTAAATCGTTTCTAGATTAGGTGCAGATGAACACTAAAACTTTTGAATAATGAGTGAAGAAAAATAACTTAATATAATATTCGATGAAATACTTGTATTTACTATATAAGTTCGTAATTGATGAAAAAGATTCTTCATATCATATTTATTTGATTTAAATTTTTCAGTATTGATCGCTTAAAAAATTGTTACTTTGTTTTTTTATACTTTCAAAAACTGTTTGAATATTGACCGACATTAATTTTGACCATTGGGTCATGGGCTGCTAAATACTGCAAATTATTTCGAAATATGTAATACGATGCATATATGTATATACAATTTACCTTTATAATTAAACATCATACATTATACAATTATACATATATTTTTAATCTAATAGGTCAGAAACAGCGAGACACCTGAAAAACAAATGTTACGCACTCGTATTGTGTTTCAATTCGTTGCTATCCTTAATACTACTATTGTGTTACAAAGAATTTTTTATTTATAGCAAAATATTTCATATCGATGTATCCAAACAGGTACGAATTTAAGATAATTAATTTAACAATAAATATAATATTCTTTAATTTATTACAAGACTTATAAGTTCTAAGTCTTGTAAATATTACTTTTAATTAATAAAGTATATATTTTGTACATACTTATTTGTTATTTATTTGGATTGAAAAAATTGTTTTAAGAGAGAAGAAACCGATAGTGTTTACGAATTTTGTTTATATTATAATATTGTACTTTAATTTATGATATATTTTCAGATTTTATTATTCGGTAGTTTATACATCATAGTCGGAACATTTTACTTGATACCTTGTGTCATAGCGTTTAACAGAAGACTGAAAAACAAATGTCCCGTCTACCAAGTTACTGAATAGTCAACATTGAACTATAGACTAAATTTTTGGTCCCGCGGAAGGAGCTTAAGTAAATTTTGTATATTTTTCAATACAGGCAAATAAAATGTTTAGAAATTACTAATTGACATAATAGCATAATTGCTAAACGGCTGAAAAATTAAATGGCTTAACCTAATTAATAGTATTCTAAATTAAGCTTAAGACTTAAATCACATAATTATATGACATAAGGCTTTTTTCACCAAACAAAACGTGTATCATAGTGGCTTAAGATACATGTTTTAAATTTCAATATAACATGTGTCAGAAATACATATACACTTATGTAATTAAAACCAAAAAATGAAGGAAAACAAATTACACAAGACGACAATTATTTAAAAAAAATGCCAATACTTAAATTAATTGATCAATAGTCAATACTTCAGTTCTTTTTCCCTGGGACCAAAGATGTATATATATAATCAATTATTATATAACATTTTTTGTAAGATCAGCATGTTTAAAATATAATTTAATGAAAACTTAATGAACTAAATCATTAGGTATTCCAAAATACAATCTGATCTCACGCGTCAAATATACTGCAAGATAAAATATACATTTTTTTATAAGAAAGATATTAAAGAAAATAAAATGATAGTTTATATACTAGTTGATATATGTGAATTAATATTTAATATGTATAATATAGTAATAGAATGAATAATAAGAAATCATTTTTATTTATTTCTTTGATATTACGAACATATTGTATATTATGTATTGTTATTATGTGTATGTTTTTATTTTCAATATAAGTTTTATACTAAAAAATTGAATAATTTCATGCCTACTCTTAATATTTACATACACCGTCCTGAATGCACCTATCAATAACATACTACACAATATATCTGCCGTAATAATTTATACAATATACTTTATGTATATGCGGAATAAATAAAAGGTTTTGTAAACAAAGTGAAATATTGATTAATAAACAAAAAAAATGTTTCGTTCTCAAACGTTACCAATATAATATTATATTCGTGTACATTAAAATATGAGCGCCGTTTTAAAACTGCGATATTATAAAAATATGTCAAAAACAGACCTATTGCTAACTGCTCTCCGAAATATAATTATTATTGTTCGATATACGCACACAGGAACTGTTGTTTTTTTTTTTAAGTGTTATTTAAAAAATATATTTTAACATGTGTGTGTGTGGGGGGTGTGTAGGTAAAGTTTTCGAAAATGAAACAACAATAGAAATCATGCGGACCATGAATGATGGCCCGTCAAAACAGATCAGCAGTCCAGCACGGCTTATTGGTGCAAATAATATATATGTGCACTCGAACAAGGTGTACTCATCAGGTATTATAGTAATCACTCGGAAAAAAAAAAAAACATTTGAATTTTGGCGTGTTTAGTTATTGTTTAAAACTGTATGGTTAATCAAATTGCATATTTTAAACTTTGACAGTCGTCAGTTCTAATAGGTACCTAAAATACTAAAATACTCTATTGGGCGACTGTATATATAATATTATAATAATATAGGTATGCGGTATACAAATAATTCAAATGTCTCACCTCACACGTCATAGATAAATATGAGATGTATGTTCACAAAATGTTTGTATACTAATTGCAAATGAAACGACAAAAAGAGCCGACCGTAATATTCGTACCGTGGGTTGGCCAGTGTTGTAGGTGGGAATAAATTTAGTTAGGTATATGATATTATATGGTAGTGGTAAATGGTAATTAAGTTTATATCCCGAAAGCAACTAACGATACATAAATCATTGCGATCGAAAAACGATTTCGAGTGGCGCTGTGGGAGTGTAACCATAATGGACCCCAGTAAAATGACAAGTTACAAAATTCAACCTACCATCCTGTGCATGTAGACCCGAAATTCTAAATTTCTGCACGATATAAATTCTTATTCAAATCTGCAGGTACCTCACACCTAATCGTCATTTATTATCGGATTTTTAAAAAAAAACTTTAGGTTAGGTAGACAAACATTCCGAGTAAACTATAAAGTACCACCACGGGCAGATAATACACGTTTTTTAATAAAGATATACGGTATGAAAGTTTCGGAGAATTTTTTGCTTTTCAGAATGAACGTTTCCCAAGAATAAAACAAAACATGATAAAACTAATAGCACACTCAGAAACAAAAAAAAGAGCTAATATTGGGGGCGAGTGCGGCCACTATTATAGGTGGATAATTAGGAAGGTAGTATACATTAAGTTATTTAATGTATTCCTGTAGCCAAGGATAAACTATTACTAACGAAAAAGGATTTGGAGCGAAGTTTGGTTATAGTTGTTTAGAAAGGCCGTAATATTTATACGAGTTTCATCAAAATATGTTTTTAAAACTCTTATATAAAAAAAGAATATACTACATTACACTCAATTTTTTTTTTTTTTTTTTTTTACCACTTAGTACGACTTATAACGAACCACCTGTCAAATTTTCAAGCATTTCTGTGTAGTCAACAATTTTATCCACAAAGTACCTACCGAATAAATATTACGAAAGAAAATTCGTAAAATTAAAATGTCTATACATACCTCAAAAATGGCTCAAATGTTTTGAAAATTTTATCACGTCTAGAAAACATATAGATATAAGTTTTCTGACATAATTTCAAGTCTCTAAGAATAATTTTTACTGAATTCCACTAAAAAAAAACAAAATTTAGATTATTAAAAAAATTGTCCGGAACTTTCGATTTTACACAGAAAATCGAAAAACGACTTTCTTACTCACTATTTTTATTAAAAATTCAGTAAGAAATGTTCCGTATTGTTTTTCTATTGGAACAATATTTCTGATAAAAAACGAAAACGTAACCATTTTAAATAATGGAATCGTAACGTCCACCGTTAATTTGTCAGTTGATTTCTTGTCATTTTTAAATTGGAAAAAAATATCTGGTAGAAAACATAGTTTACAAAAGTTAAAAACAATGAAATCGGTATAACGCCGCTGTAGAGCTACGCGCTGTAAATATTTGCCGTTTTGCCTACAATTTTTAATCGGATGTTTCCCAATTATTTTGAAAATCCCAAGGAAAATCAAAAACCACCTCTTTAACGCGACAACTAGACAACATTTTCTTTCAGAAAATGTACTATACTCTGTAGATTTCTTTTCAAAAGTTGTTTACAGACAGAAAAAAAAAAAACACAAAATAAATCATTATTTGATATTTTATTATACCATTCACGGATATTCATCAACCAAGATATTCTTTGCAAACTTCTCTTTTCATCGGTTTTTCCTTGTAATACAAGCTGGAGTATTTCGCATCGTTGATTATTCCTCATTAGAAATTTCTTATCTTTTTCCATCATTTCTACTTGATTAGCCTTTGATTAGTAATAAGATCTGGTCACCATGGCATTTTTAGTATTCGCCTACATAACCATGTTTCAAAAAAAACATAATCGAAAATTATGAAACCGCGTTATTTTTGAAAACTTTTCAATTTTCCTATGTTCTTTTCGGGTTCTGTCCAGCCATTATCAAAATTAAGGAAACACGATCTCTAAATGCACCCCGACTAGATCCAAAATGTTACAAAGAAGGTTTATTGTCATTTTTTGACTGGAGCAAGATTTTTAGTAAAAATGTTGTTAAACAGGCGGAAAAAAGGTACACATCATAGTGAAACCAATATATTACACTCGTATATATATTGATTACTGCGCTAAAAATCTAAAAAATAACACGCACATCATAGTCTTAAATTTAATATCACTTCGCTATACTCAAAATCTCTAAAACTTGACTTGTTATCAAAAAATCGTGTATAAGAGCATATAATTTATTGTTCCATTCAGTGGCGGCTCGAAGGAGCTATATTTGAATTCCGCGATTCACAAAAAAACGGATGGATGGGGTGGGTGTCTGGGTGTTCAGAAATATAACAAAAATGATTATGTTTTTACAAAACAAAAGTCATTAGAATTGTATTGTCAACGAATTTTAGACCGCGGAAATTTGATAGATTTGAATTTGACGAATTTTATTGAAATATGTTGCAACTCCAATGCACTCGTGACAGGGCGGGGATATGTTTGGGTTGAGGTGGACGGGCGTTTGGAAAATTAAATCCGTGATTCGAGGTAAAAAAAAAAATACTTGGAGCCGCCACTGTTTCCGATAACGCGATAAACGCGAGCGTGGCGCGCCCAAACACGTCGGCGGGCCATAGAATGTCGTAAAATATGGATAGGAGAAAATCGATAGTTATTAAACATTACGATTATCGCCCGGGGCCGTCCGCCGCCAAACCCACGGTAAAATGAGGTACAAGTGTTGTTGTACAATATAGACACGCGGCGCGGCATTCGGCGATTGGCGCCCCACCACCGACTGGCTGCGTGTGCCCGTGCGTGTGTCGCGTGTACATTCGCGACGCTCTCCCGGATATTCTCGGGTCTCCGGCCCGCAGAATCCCCTTTTAACTTCCGTTTTCCGACAATCGACCGGGCCGGTATAGCTGTTGGTATAGCGGCGGTGCGATCAAACACTCCCCTCATCCCGCGCTGCCCCGCCACACCGCGCCGTCCCGCGCTCTGCCGAAAAGCTCCGTCCGACGGACCGTCTCTTTGACCGACGGCGGCGCAACGGTTTTTATATAGTGAGCTTCGGGCCCGGGGCGGGCGGGACGGATAGCCGTCCGGGGACGGGCCCCTCCCTCCGCGCCGTTTTTCCGCTTTTCCCGCTCGGCCGAGTTAAGCCGACCCGATAAACCCCGTGCACACAGTTCATACACCCTCACGACAAATACCCCTACCCCCATATACGCTATAGCACCACGACTATATTTATATATAATGTACGAAAAACAACGTGCCCACTGTAATAGTGTACCCCTATCATATCGAAAATGATTTTTAAGGCTGTTCAACGCATAGGCGTGATTTTTTTTTATCGTCGAATCTGACTCTGTATAAGTGGGCGCACGAGTTTTGACCGCGTGGTATTCGCGATCCAAATTTCAATGCGATAATAATATTATAATCCATAGTGTACACGAACATTTTACGTCCGAAACAGTGGCGCAACTAGGAGCTTATTTCGGAGAGTGATCTGAGTATTTGTTATTGACAACAAGAAGACCATACCCACAAACAGATAAATCACCTACATCACACCCCCTAGTTACGCCACTGTTTATTAGTAAATATTTTTAATAAGGACATTTTCTTTCAAAATACATTTATAATACCGTTATCTTGAATAACGTAAAAACATTTTTTTTCAAAATTAGTTTTCTAAAAAATATAAATAAGATGTATTATAGTGTAATTATTAAATATTTAACAGAACATAATAAGCCATTTCAGGTGTCATATTTGCATGATAATAGGTAAAGTTTCAATAGACATTAAATCGTTGGTCCCATGTAAAAAGATTTTAGGTTGATTTTAGCATACGATCTCGTTTAATGCAATATTTTCCTTTTATCTATTGATCTAAATGACAAAAGTATATACAAATTCTAATACATGTTATACTAAAATTTAAAATATCTTAAGTCATCACTAGGATGTACCAACTTTTTGTTTGGCAAACAAAACACATTTCATACTCGTATAAATATATGGCTTAATCCATTTAAAACGGTCCTTTAGGCTATTTAGCGATTTAGCCATTTAACAGTTATGCCATTATAATTTCTTTTAGACATTTTCAAAATGTAATTTGCTTGTATTGAAAACTATGCAAAGTTGACTTTAAGCCTCATATCTTCCACGGGACCAAGGAACTAACAATTTTGATTATTTAGATCATTGTAATTGGGGACTAGAATTGAATGCACTAAAATATCTTATGGACTCAAAACGAACTTAATAGTTGAAAATTAGATTTAAAATTTAAAAAACAAAAAACAGTAAATATAATGTATTCATCGAGAATAAAACAAATACATGACTGCCGGGTAAAATATGTTTTTTTTAAACAGGGAATTTTATAACAAATTACACGAATATATTATATTATTATATGGGTACACCTGGTACAGTCTATTATAGATATTTAAAAAAGTAATAAATAAAAAAGTTTCAAAAATTCAAATTCGTTTTAACATAATTTGAACTTTTACTTAGAAAGCTACGTGTTACAATAGGAAAAAAAAAAAAAATGTACCGATACATATTCTGCTAACGTATGTGCTACTCTTGTTTGTGGGACGTTAGGACGGTAGGATACATACTGAGTTATTTGATCTATATCTGCACACAAAGATAAATCATTAATAGCAAAAAACGATTTTGAACGAAGTTTGGTTAAACACGTTTTAAAATAAAGCCTGTACAATGCGTAATATATTAATATGAAATTAAATTAATAAACATCTATTCCGAAAATCGACAAG
Source organism: Cinara cedri (assembly GCA_902439185.1). NCBI lineage: Eukaryota > Metazoa > Arthropoda > Insecta > Hemiptera > Aphididae > Cinara > Cinara cedri. The sequence continues at coordinate 1,293,667 of CABPRJ010000006.1, forward strand.
AACATATAAATTCGTGAAAACGTGTAATGCATTATAAACTTATTCAAAATACAGGGTAGGTATATTTTAATATTTCTATAAAATGTTTATGTGTGTGTATTTGTGTGTGTGTGTGCATCATTTATAAATTATAAACCCTTTTAAGTCACGGTTTTAACAGCTATTATTTGTCACAAAATTTTACATATTTATGTGATGTAGACCAGTGGTTCATAATCTTTTTTGGGTATACGACCCACATTAAAACATATATATCTATATATAAAATCAAGTATTCCATAATGACTGAATACAAAATAATTAATAATATTAATAATAAAAGTAATATGAATAAATTTGTATTTTAAGCAATGTTATCATTTAATTTTAGTATATTGAAATATTTAATATCAAATTGCCAATTATGTTAATAATATAAAGATTATTTTAGGTACATTTCAAAATAAAAATAAAATACAAAAAATTAGTCATCATAGGCATCAATCAGTCATTTTTGTGCAGAAACTCGATAAGTACAAAAAACATATCAATAACTCCCTTATCTAATTTGGTTTTATAAATAGTTATGTTATTTTTTTTTTTTTTTTTGAATGACGCAATTTTTTCGCACTGGCCAAAAATGTTGAACTTTTTACTTTCCATCGATAAATTTTATATCATAAAACATGGTAAAAATATCTACCAAATATACTAACATAATCAACCATTTACTTGCACAAAAATAGGTTTTCAAATCGGAATTTTTATTGTTAAGAAATTCTAACACTTCATGCTGAAGTTGAAACAATTTTAATAGACATTTTCTACGAGAAAGTCAACGTACTTTAGAGTGATGCAACAGTGATATATAACATTTTGTTCGTTATCTGCACAGAGTTCATTAGAAAAGTCTACTATTTAATCCTCCAAATTTAATAAGATTAATAATTTTAATTGGGAACAATGACGTGAGTAAAAATTTTATTTTCGACACAAGTGCCTCTCTGTGAAGCATACAATGCGTATCATTCAGTACCATTTCAGTACCATTCAGATACCATTCAGTATCTGAAGCTGCTTCTTTAATAAGTCGTACCAGACCAATATGTTTACCCGTCATCGATGTCGCACCGTTAGTAGTTATACAGCTATACAGTTTGTTCACTGAAAATTGTTTTCGAAAAAAATGTTCTATGTATTACAAATAATCAGTGGCGTTAGGGGTTATATCCCCATTCGTTGGCACGGAAATAAAAACAATATATAAGTAGAAATTTATTATCGAAACGCATATATTTCAGCCAAGTTACGAGTAAAAAGCTCGATGTATTGATTAGAAATTGCTTGCTTTTTTTTTTTCTTTTTAGGATCCGGCTTTTAAACAACTCCCGTAGTCGGGCCGCGCAGATGAGACGATTTTACAATTCTTTTTTTTCCCCTCCGGGCACATCACCGCGAATGACGATCGAAACCGCGGTGTGACGTAACGAAAAAAAAAAAAAATAAAAAATAAAAATAGATGTCCAATATTATTTTCATTACTAACCAACGACAACCGCGTTGACTATAAAGTCGTATTATAATACCCGCGTAACGAAATATACGATCCGACGAATAACAAACACGGTTTGTGAAACAGAAAATAGTTATTGTTTTCACACGCCGGTCAATATTTCTGTAAAAAACGAGCAAGACGGTTCCGGAACCGTTACGATGGCGGTGACGATCACCGCGAACGCGGATCGCGATCGGTTTCGGTTTCGCGGAACGTTATCGCGCCGCAATCCGTACAACGCCGGCGTACGCGAACCAATTTTACGACGGTTCTGGCGAGTACCGGACGGTCTACGAGGACGGGACGGCCGTCGCGGCCAAGGCCCGGCTGGAGGCGAAAGAGGTTTTGTCGCGACCCGTGTCCGCGCCCGAATTGTTCGTTAATTCGATTATTTCGGTACCATGTGGCTGATCGCTTGACCGCCTGCTGGTTACCGCGACCGGCAAGTGGTTCACGCACGTTTTCGTTAAAAACTACCGTCCAGAACGGCCGCTAACTTACGTCATTGTGACGTCTGCAACTCAACATATTTCCGCCGGACCGGCCGACTCTGGCAACGACTTTCGCTACGAGTGACTGTCGTGCCAACACCGGCGCGCCGATCGCACCACACCGACCGCCGGTTTAAAAGCGAAGAAACAAGTACGCTATGCGCCTATTGTAGCAACTCACCACGAACTCATTCCCGTTACCGTTACCGATAACGCTCAATCCGATATCGCCACCGAAAACCCACGGCGTACGTGTGCATAAACCGTGAGCAGCGTACTTGTGCAACCTTATTAGCGATTAGCGCATCGACATTTCCCACAATTTTTAATAAAATAATACAAGTTTTTAAATTTTTTTTTTCATATTATAATATTTTTATTTTATTATTTTCTTGTTATTCTTACTCTTATATATTTTTTTATTTTATTACATTATCATTAAAATATTTTCCTTTCATCGCGACCCATCAAAAATATTTCGCGACCCATAGGTTGGGAAACACTGACGTAGACTATCTTTCATTTTATTATGGTCTACGCATAAATTCAATTCGAATTTGAATAATACGCTGTTTTGTATATATTGTAATACCGCAACGATAGGATTTTATTGAATACCATAAAAGAGGGGCGGATAAAAAATAAAAACGGTTCATATATAACCAAATTAAAGCAATCGCGATTATACCAAACAAAATAATAATAATTCAACTGGGTATTCATTGAACTAATCAATTACTATATTTTCTTATTGCAGTAAATAATTAATTTAAAAAAAAGCTGATATACTGCTAACAGCCGGTGTGAGATTGTTATAAATGGAAAGGTGATTAAGAAGGACACATTAAGTTATTTAACTTATATCTGTACGTGGCTATAAATCTTTGGTAACGAAAAACGATTCTGAGCTAAGTTCCGCTGTACATATCTTGAAATAAGACGATTTGTTGGTTCTCGTCAAATGATGACATTAAAACCACTTAAAAGAAAGAAAAATACATCACCTTTACATTTTTTTTTAATCACTAAGTACAACTTAAATTATGAAACTTTTGATAAATTTCCAAATAATTGTGCTCGACCAAGAAAATTGTATCCAAATAAAATTTAAAAAACCCGAAGATTTCAAATGACTACCTAATATAATAGCTAAACAATTGCCAAATTTACCAATTATATTAAAAAATCTTCTTTCGCGAAACATGACGGTAGGTACAGTTTGAGATCGAACAGAGAGATATCTAGTAGAAAATTTGGTCGAAAATAGAAAAAAATAAAAACACACATTACAGTATAACATGCAGTACTTCTTCGCCGCGCTCGTAATCGAAAATAACATAATTTATTATTGATTTTATCACTTCTCCGCGGACCAAATGTTAAACAGTGTGTACGCAAATACCCAATATTTTTGTGTTGATCCCGTAACTACACCAGACGTAAAACAATCCGGAATTCGCACTGTATGACGACGGTTTTATTGTTTATCGCTTTTAACATCACCAACCCTGCAGTAAATACACATTGCGCAATATTCGATTTTGCAATATCATTAACTTTAAATTTATTGTCGCCCGGAGATTATTCAAATTTAATCACTTCTGTATAATGCGCGTTCATATGTGTATTATATACACAGAAATATATATATATATATGTATACAGAGGGAGAACTTTTAATTTAACTTAAGCGGTTTTCCTGGTTAAAACCCAAACACCTCCCCATTCCTCCTCCCCCCCCCGTTGTATATAGCCCCCACACAAAACCAATTACATAATAACGTGTTAAGGTCTCTCCGCACCGAAGGGATAATAGTCACGTTCAATGACTGCATAAATATATATGCACACATATATTATGTTATCCCTGTAGAATATTTATATATATATATATATATATATATATATACATAATATACAGCGTGATATTATAGGTCTTGTTTATATAAGCCTATAATATATACACTGCATTATTCCAGTATAATAATATTATATTTTACTGTCTGCATTTACACGACGTGTTGTGCTGCATGTAGAGCACGGTGGACAAAACGCTAGTGTAATGTTTAAGGTAACGCTGCGGGCCAGTACAACGATATAACTTTGGTCCCGGGGAAGAGTAAGTACTTGAGTCAATTTCGTATGGTTTTTAATACGAAAAAAATTCGATAATCAAGACCACATACACTCGTGCGTAAACGTATACACTATGCAAATGCGCACGCCATACGCGTATGCAATATATGGAAAAAAAATTACACTATATAAAATTATTTAAGAAAAATTCAAAACCTCCGACCCGTCTATTTGTATATTATAAAAATCTCGAGAATTACTCTGAAAACATAGAATATTGTAACAAATCAGTTGGAGGGGGGAGGAGAATTCGACACTAGTGCCGAAACTCCGTATGGGTCTATGTGTCTGTGAACAAGTCTTCTGGTAAAAAAATTTCTCCGAATTGCATATGTGGCCTTTATTCTGAAAGAAAATTTTGTCTATTTGGTGAGTAAAATGGTTGTTATTTTGACTTTTTGTGCTGATTTTACACTGATATTTATTTATTTTTTTTTTAATCTGTAAACAACTTTCCTACCAGCAATTTTACTCCGTTTTTCAAGTACAACACTTTTTCTGAAAGGAAATTTGACTCGGATGGTACTTTAAGAAGGTCATTTTTCGATTTTTCCAGGATTATTTCTAACAAATGAGAAAAACCAGAAAAATCTGAGAAAAAACGGGAAAATTTACAAAATCGTAAATATTACGGTCTTTCAAAACATATTGTACAACCCAACCGAACTCTGGCCAGAATCGTTTTTCGTTAGCAAAAATTAATCGTTGTGTACAGATTCTATATATTAAATTCTCCTCTGTATCTACCCTCCCAACTTCGTGCAAAGTATATGCGTATCTTTCGGTTTTTTTTTTTTTTTGTTTTAATTCGGAGATAAAAATAATCATAGAGACGTGATAATATCACAGAATGCTTATAGTAGCTTTTTCTTAAAACGTTAAAAATGTTCGTGTAAAATTGTTATAGAAATTATTAAACAGTCATGTCGTGTCATCGGGGATTCCTAGCTGCGGCTAAATATTAAGTGCGATAAGAGCAGGTTCCCTTATGATAAAGTCTTTATCGCACGAAAAAAACCGATTATTGATGAATTTCAATTAGGCGATTTAAATATTGATTTCAGAATAGCTAGCAACCATATCAGTTTGTGCAACAAAATAAAATTAAAGAACAATAATAGATACATTCAACGCGTTATTTTTAATAATTATTGTAATATGTTGTGATTGTATAATTATTGTAAAACCCGGTATTTGTATCGTTACACAATATGTATTCTAGATTCAGTTCCAGTTATTAGAAAACAATTAAATTCGATTCCGGTTTCTAATATTTTAAGAGTTTTTGGGTTCAAAAACCGATTCCTTTTGATTAGGTTCCAGACCTTGACCAGCCCTTCCTACTGGCCTGATTTCTGCTGAATACTCTGCCGGCCACACCTGCGCTCACCTATGCGGGCGGGGGCATTTTTTAAAATTAATATCTACTGCACGTCCATTACATTTCCCCCCCCCCCCTCTGTTGAAAAGCTCCACGATCGGATAAACCAAACCTCCCTTAACTTTTTGACCTTCTCCAGTTAACCCCCTCCCCGCCCCCGGGTTATCTCGATTACGTAGCGTTACAAAATCTACTGATGTTCGTGACATACAATTAAAGCGAAATATCCGCGCTGCATGTCGTCGTCAACGGATTTAACTGCGTTTCCATTTTGACACAGAATGCCGGTAGACCGTGGCGGGCCATAATAACGTTACACTACTCTCTAAGTTTAATATTATAATAATACGCCTCGTCGACCGGGATCGGCTTGTTTCCATTATCGCGCTGGCAGTTGCGATTCGGGACACGTCGCACGCGCCGTCATCCTCCCGGGCTATATATAGCTGTGTGTTACGGGGACGGGTGGCAGAGCGGCCGCGCTCGTTAACACCCGCAGCACTGTGCTCGGTGAATACATCGGGAACTATAGCGCCGATTTGGCGTTCGGAACTTCGGCATCGACGTCGCGACGGTGGCGCGGAGAGGAGTGTTCAAAATTGAATTGTGTGCGCGCCGCGCGTGACGCGCTTGTACAGGGTGATTATTTCGTTTTACCGCGCACTGCGAACCGCCGAACCCGCAGCGATGATTGTCTGTGTAGGCACGAAGATGTCGAGTAAATTTGATTTCCCTTGTTTTCAGACATTTCAATATTGCCCACGGAGTCGTTCAGCGCCGGTTTATTTTCAAAATTTCACCCCTATCACGCGCACACATTAAATAATGTTCTCGTATTTTTAAACTCCGATCCGAACAAAAGAACGAACAATAATATAATTTGTCGAAAATGCGCGACGTGCACCGTCTATGAATTATGAGAGCTTGTGCACGCTTATACCGGAATGGTAAGGGGCGGGTGATAAAACATGGCGCATACAATTGAAGCAACAGACATCGCCTACTCATTCGGCTTGTATTTTAAACAACGCTCGTAAACGGTGATATAATGACGACATTACGACAGCGAAAAAAAGGAAACTGAAAACAATGAAATCATTTATCCGTAAACTTGCCCGTTTTTCCCTACGTTTCTACGTCAGTTATTATGGAAACCGCTCGGAAAATCAAACAACTGCTTTCTTATAAACGAACACAATCTAAAATTCAACAAAACAGGTCTCTTGCCGTTATAGCCGTTCTGTATAATTGGCCGCGAGGCCGAAACGGCGGAAAACCCGAAAATCGGATTTATGAGCACTCGAAATATCCGTACATAATATTTTTTTTGGTCCGCGAAAAAAGAAACACCCTGTATGTACGTATACGTGTGCACGCCCGGCTCCTTCGCGGTGTATACAATAATAATAACGGTAGCGCCAGGCTGCACAAAAGGAGAGCACTACACACACGAACGGGTCGAAAAGAGTTATTCCGGTTCAATCCCGAAATTACTTAAGGGTCCGATTCGATTTGTCTACACCCGCGAAATGGAATTACTCCCGGAATTTTGATGTTTTCGGTTATTTTTCGTCTGCGACGCACGTATACTGTTATGTAGGTAGTAGAAACGTGGAAAGGTACCGGATCTGAAGCTAATTTATGGGGGAGTGGAAATGAGCATAAATTGAACGAAAAACGGGGGACATTTCTTTCTAAACGTATACTATACAGTTAAATACACACATGCATTTTGTACTTGTATTAGATTCTGAGTGCAGCGAAGTGTAATGTATTGGTTTTACTAATGGTGTGCGCGATTTTTTTTTTTTTTTTTTTGTGCACGACTCTTTAATCAAAACTTTTACTTCAATCAGAAAACGATAATTTTATTTTAGAATTTTGAATTTGGTTGGATATAAATTCACAACCATACAAATTTCATTATTTTCGATTTTATTTTTCTACCGAAAAATCTTGTTTCTGAATTTTCTGAAAAAAAAAAAAAAAACTGTGCGTAGTCAACGCATTTGGCGGTTGTTTTTTTGATTTTCGTTGTAGTTTTCTTAACAATTGGGAGAAACCACGTAGAAAAACGGGAAAGTTGATCGCAATAACGTAGTTTTACTATTTTCGATTATTCTTTTCTTTTCATTTTTTTTTTTTTTTTGTAATTCAGTTAAAAACGATTGTATTGACCTGACAGTGAAATATTCACAGAACACTTACATTAGGTTGTTCATACGTGCTAAAACTCTAACGTTGCGTGCCGTGCCGCCATACAAATTATGTTCCACTACTATAATCCCTAACCCAAACATAAAATTGGAATATCACATCAACGGGTTTACAAAAAATCAAAAGTTTCAGCACCAAAATTTATTTAAACCATATATTTATAGAATTTTTAATATATAAAATACAACACGTAGAATATCATTACAGTATAATTTCTTAATACCGGACACTACCGGTTGTTGAAATTTTGTCCACTGATTTAATGGGAGAAAGTGTCAGTTATTTAAAGTGTCTCGTAATTAAAACTTTTCCTATATGTAAGTAGTGAAAATGTTCCTGTTCCCAAAAAAACGTCCACTATCTGTAAGTGTCCGCTATTTAAATACAATATATTACTACCTACAAGGACGGAACCGGGGGGGGGGCTAGGGGCCCAGCCCTTCCAGATATATTATTTCTCCGATTTTTGTATGAGAATTGTATGAGAGAATAATTAACATAATGTATTATATTATACTTCAATTGTATTTATATTGTAAAAAAATAGTTGGGCCCTAGATCCGTGCCTGATTACCTATAGTGATAATCATCTCATTCGTCTTCTAAGTTGCTGGGACTCGAAAAAAAATTGAATGAAAATCGAAAAAGCACGAATACGCATAATGGGAACTCTAAGAGATAATACGTACAAATAAATTCAGTAGACTATAATATGGCATAGACAGTCGGTACGAAATCGGGTATAATGTATAGCGAAAAAATATCGGATGAGTCGGATGTTGGTCGGGTCGGTCGTATCGGATTGGACCCGGAAACGAGTCCGATGGAGCCGTAGTCATTTGGAGGGGTCCGTTAAGGGAACAGTAACAATACGTATTCGTTAATTGTTATAATTTTGGTAAACAATTCTGTGTTATAATACCTATATAATATTAGTCATAATTTTTCTTGGTATTTTAAACAAAAATGCACATATCACCCTCTAAATAAAGTTTTCAGTTAAGGTATTGATTGAAAAAAACAGAACTACTAATGTTCAAAGAGTCACGTCACGTTCACATCTGCTGTTCTCTGTCCAATTAATCGGCAACATAGCAAAAACATAGTTATACACACCATCGATGCGGTTTTCCATACTATTCCAAATGTAACGACAAACACATCGTTTAGGAATGACGACTGTTTTAATATTTTTAAATAAAATAAAAGCATATAGTCTTGCCCACCAGAATATTGTTTTTTGTAATTTTACAATAGACACTTTTACTCTAAAATTAAAATTAAGAGAGTTCTACTCGGTCTGCGTATAAACATGATTCCGCTATGTTAGACCGAGTCGGCAGACACGGGGCTGTGTCGTCCTCTTAAATAGTAATAAATATAGATATTTATTTTTTTTTTTTTATATCTAATAATAATATTAATCTTGTATTTTTAGTGTCCGTCATAACAGAAATTAATCGATAATATAATATTATACAGTATTAAAATTTGACGTTTTGACAAACATTTAAGCATTTTGTTTTTTTCGAACGGTGTAAAATATTCAACGAAAACGATATAATAATATGTGACGTCAATAAAAATAGCAATCATAATCTGATCGGGCATAATGTTATACAGCCGTAAAATGTGTCATAGCACATAATCTCCCGCCAAATAGCTCAATTACGCATAAAAGGATAAAATACGTTTACAATTCAAAATATTCACGTGAATTTGTGTAAAGGATTTGTGTGTAACATTGGTTTTATAATAATTGCCGTCACCGTTAATTCCGGTAGGTATATATGGACTGGTCAAAAAGAGCATGGGGTGTTAATAACAATGCATAAATAATTTAAGGCGAATAAAAAAAATGATATTCCGTCAAAATTATACGAAAAAGAGCTACAGTGTTTACAAAAGTTAAGAATGTTTTTTTATGGGAGGGAGGAATATACAAATAACTCTTTGAGAGAAACCCGTGGGGTCTTCTCCCTTACACCCACCTGACAAACATTGTATCTTATCGTTTGATCAGTATAATTCTTCCTATAATAAATAAAATATATAATTTTTATTTCGTTAGAAAAAATACACTGTAATACTATATGTATATTATTGTATACATTTCTAGGCTTTTTGAACCAAACGAAACAATTGTCATAATTCTTACCGAATAAATACATAAATCATTTTACTGTTATTAATAGATAACTAATCAAATTAAACATCATACAATTGTTTTTTAGATTCTAAATGAAACGAAGAATGTATTGGTTTTACTATACGGTGTGCGGTTATTACCTGAAAAATTGTATTCTACCAGAAAACTTCTTCCAATCGAAAAAAGCCACGCGACCTTTTTTGTTGCATTGTGTATGTATTTGGTGTATAAGTATAAGTTGTTTTTGATTTTCTAAGGGATTTTCAAAAGAATTGTAAAACCCCAAATACCACGTTTCTGTATTTGTTTCCCGCTTTTACAAAAAAACAAATATATCTGGTCCATTAGTAATAATACTTCAATATTTATAAAGGGTTTGCGAGTAGACAATTTTATTGTAAGTTTTTTAATAATTTATTTTAGATACTTCCCAAATTGTCTAATGTGTACTATAATGCAATACAAAGATACAAAAAAAATAATAAAGCTTGACAATTTTTCAGTATAAATATTTTGTATATGAACGGTTTACTCGTATTCCTTACAACACATACAAATATATCCAATGATCGATATGAAATTATTTGACATGGCTTATTAATTTTGGTTTGGGTGTAAAACAGTCCACGCACACCTGATCAACTAAACGGATTACTAATATGATTACATATTTTTGACCATACGAAAAATTGTCTTTTGAACTAATAATTGTTCAAACGAATACTATTTGAACATGTGTTACCGTTACAGGTTGGTACAATTCATCAAAATCCTGGTCATCCGTTTTACGCTGTACTATAACAACGCAACTATTTGACATAATTCATTATTTAATATGGATTTTTTTTTATTTGTGTGTACAATCAGTATATATTTATTTAAAACCGATACTTTTGAATAATTCCACGATTCGAATAATTTTTAAAATAAAACAATCACTTACAGGGCCTGATTAATGGATTTGCCACCAGTAGCTCTTGCAGGGTTGATTTAGCGATTTTTTTTTTCAATAACCGTTCGTAAACCTTCACCCAGATAAAAATCCTGGTTCAAGAAATCCAGAGAGAGTTACAAGACCCGAAATTACCTTTTTTTTCCTAATCAGCCCTCCCTTCTTGCATAGGCAATCTCAAAAAAAAAAAAAAAAGATTTTGCTACGTCTATAGTCACTGATATATAGTGACACAAGTTTTTTGAAAAAAAAAAAACAATTTAAAAAAGATAAAACGTTACACATTCGGTCGTTCTTCGACTAATCCGACACAAGGAACAGAAGTACGAAAAACGAATGCCGCTGCTGGAGTCAACGACTACAAAAAGTAGAGTTTTGAGAATATTATAAATAAGATAAATACTTACTGCAGACACATTATATGCCAGTTCATTAATACTGAAAGTCATAGATTCTTTCTCCTTCTTTAGGTTCATATCACTATATACACAGCAGATTAAACTGTATAACGACTGAAAAAAAAAACAAAATTAATTTCACCTAAAATCTTTGTAGATTCACTGGATTATATATAAATAAATTAAACCACCTTGAAGGCTGTAGGTATACTATATATCATAAATAAATTTGATTTCAAAACGCTTATTTAAAAAAAAAAAAAAAAAATCGTCCGGTGATTTTGGAAATTTTACCACGTCTGGGTAAGTTCAATATCGGTATTATTACAAAGTTCCGAGTATCTGCGTGTATTTATAACCGAATTACAGCAAAAAACTCCCAAAAATTAAAATTCCTTAAAAGCTCAAAAGTGGCTCAAAAGTTTTGGCGATGATACCGTAAGAAAGTAAACAAAAAATGTATGTTGTGATTTTTCGATTAAATCATTTTTTCTGGTGGAAAACGTCGTCCGTGTTTTTATAAAATAATGAAATCATGATACGTTTTCCTACATTTTTCCGCCACTTACGTGCTTTTGTTTAGAAAATGGCGTCAAATATCAAAAAACGGTCTCAATAATGTACCATATCGATCTTTCAGAAAAGTTGCTACACGTAAAAATCGGAGCAAGTTTACTTGGAAAAAACGTGTCCACAGACTAAAACAAAAAAAAAAAAATAAAATAAACATCTCAGTAAAACCAATAGTACTAAAAAACATCAAATATGCAAAAAAAACAAACAGTATACAATTTCATATTTAGAGTCTGGTGCACTAAACGAAATGTAAAGCTCACCCTACTATTTTTATTTTTATCCTATGATAACTGACAAATGCTATAAAATCCGAGCCCTAGTGATATGTATAGGAAATATTTATTCGGAAACGAAAAGAGCAAAAAGAAAACTAAAGTGGAACAAGAAGAAAAATGAATAATTATAATTATTTTTCATCGCGTGTGTATATGATAATACAAAATACGTTTATGGATGTTTAAAATTGGCACAACAAGAAGCGAATTTAAGCATAAAATAAAGGTACTGGGTTATTGTAAAGGGCACGTTAGGCGAGGGGGGGGGGAGACTGGTAAAAGTAATAGGTAAAAATAGTTCACGTACGTTTACGTTTTGAAATGGAAGAGGTTACGACCTACGGGGGTGCGATTGCGTTCGTGCGGAAAGCATCGCATTTTTTTTATTATCTTTTTGAAGCGCTGCTAAAATAGTTGTGCCCCGGGCCCCGCGAATCGTACGGACGGCCCAGGAACGAAAGGACCGACCATCATCACTGGAATAAAACCGTTGTACAGCGCACGTTTATTTTGTTTTCTCATTACACAATTTTTTTTTTCAGTTGGGTTTATTTATTATGCATCGAGTTTAATTTGTTTTTTCGACCCTGCCATAACAGTGTAATCCTGTTACGCCTGTACACGGTAGTCGTTTCCCGCTATCGTCGGGAAACTATCGCTGCGTACTATAAATATTGTAGCATAGACATTGGACAATGATAATACCCGTTTGCCTGTCGCGTCGGGAATTTCAGTAATTTTAAACACGTCTCCGCCGTTTCCGAAAACAATCGTTTTAACGCGTACAACAGTATTGTCACGATTGCATTTAGTTTAAACATCCCGAACGCGTAAATAACGATTGGAAAATATTCCGGCCGTTTGGAGGAAATGCAAAAAAAAAAAAAAAATAAAAAAATATTACAATAATAATGTATTATCATTGTTATCGCGGCGGAGTCGACAGCGCGGCGGCGGCCACGTGACCGCCGCCGCGGATTGTGCTTTTGACAGCCGTCGGCGGATGTCCCGCTGTCCCGTCGCGCTCCGTCCCGCAACAGCAACAACGTTATTAAATGTCCTCGGGACGGGCACACGCAATCGGCCGCCGCATCCACCACCCCGTACCTGTCAAAAACTATAACAGGGGGCCGCCCCATCGCGACGTGGGATCGCGCACACGCTCGCCGCCCACAACGTACCGGCCGCGTACATCCCGAGGACACGGCGTAATAATGTTGTTGTCCCAACGGCCGCTCTCCCGCACTCCGTTTCTCCTACCGCCGCAGACAGGCACCTCTATACTACGTCCGCGCACACGATATTGTCGAACGCGTCGTCCTGTTATGTTGTGAATAGGTACCGACGGAAACGACAGAAAACGCCGCGCCGCCCAGAAAAAACTGCTGGTTACGGTGCCAAAATAATACACAATTCCGAGACTCGGGTCAAAAATGGCCAATCTAACTGTTCATCGATATTCAGAAATTAAGAACAAAACACATTTTCGGGTCTTTTTGATATCGCCACCGTAAATTTGTCAATAATATCCTGCATAATTTAGTTGTTGTCACTCAACAGTTATACCCGGTCTTGCGTACACTTCCGCATCTACTATCTTAGTCCGACTGCCGGGTAACATACAAAAACAACGTTTACGCAGAATAAGTAATCTAAACATTACTAAAAATAAGTTTATTAAATTTTTATTAAAGTCGCCAAGCTATATATGTTCTATTTGTGTTTACAAACATAAATTGTATGTTTTTTATACAAGTTGTTTAAAAAACGTACATTATTACTTACATATAAGCATAAAATATTAATACAGTAAATAAGTATAAAAGCAAAAATAAATAAATTAGTCGCCTCGAGTATTACGGAAAGTGTGTTAAACGACCGGTTTCGAATTATAAAAAAAAATTCATCATGGGGCAACATCAACAGTCGAAACGTAAAACGCGACTGAACATAAAAAAATTAAACGAAGGAACAGATAGAAAAGAATTACGGAAACTAGTCGATTTGCATAGAAATAATAATAATAAGGCCACGCGCGTATTCATTTATTTATTGCTGGTCACCGTCACCGTTCGCACGCGCTTTCGTCGCAGAGCACCTACGAGGACGGGACGGCCGTCGCGGCCAAGGCCCGGCTGGAGGTGAAAGTGGTTTTGCCACGACCCGCGCCCGAATTGTTCGTTAATTCGTTTATTTCGGTACCATGTGGCTGATCGCTTGACCGCCTGCTGGTTACCGCGACCGGCAAGTGGTTCACGCACGTTTTCGTTACAAACGGTCGCCAACTTGCGTCGTTGTGGCGTCTTTAGCTCGCCGTGTTTCCGCCGGACCAGCCGCCGATCGGCCAACTTTGGCAACGACTTTCGCAGCAGGCGAATGTCGTGCTGACACCGTGACCGATCACACACCGACCGCAGGTTCGAAAGCAAAGGAACAAACACGATTTGCATCTGACACAGCCACTTACTACGAACCCCTTCCCGATACAAGTCGCCAATAACGCGCGACCCAATGTCACCACCGAAAACCTGATGCTCGGAAACCTCCTCTCCGAGTACCGCCACCAGCTATAGACGTCCCAGTTTGGCCGAAAAGCACCCACCTGTTACGTCAGGTGGACCGCACTAACAACACGTGTGGACACCGACCACGTCGCGGCTGAATGATGCCAAAACAACAAAACGTCCGGGACGAATTCGCATGAATCTTTGTTTCCTTAGTTGGTTTGTTCATTTTTGAACTTTTTTTTGAAAAATACCCGCTCCGCATCTCGACGGATTGTGGGAAGCAGCCGTACGGTCCGCGAAACGTTCGTCGGTCCGGATCGTGGTGCACACGCTTTCTCACCTATAAGGTACTCGCGACGGTGTTGTGCCGCATAGAGGCGGGGTACTCAATTCCCGGCTGCTGACTCCGGCTGACATCGACCGACCCGCATGACCTCGAGTGTCTCGCGCCCGGAATCTTCCTGGTGGACCAACCGTTACTAGCGATCGTTCCCCGTGCTCCGGACGCGCGTGGCCGTTCGATAGTCGACCGACGGAAGCACCTGGACCAGTGTCATCCGTCACTGTGACGCCGTTGGTCGGCCGAATGCTTAAACACCCAGCAAGCGTGGGCCGAACGGACAGACGCCTAGCCTCGAACGTCCAGCCCAGTGACGTGGTCACGATCCTGGTCATCGCGGTGCAACTCCCTCTCGAGTGGCGGCCCGAACGAGTAGTTAATGCGCTACTCGGCTGCGACTCGGTACGCGTTAATTATATCTTCAGTAAATTAATTAAAAACTGTACATCGAATTCATATAAAATATATAAATAACAACGGTATTCCGTTGACAGGGGGTCACGTGTCCCTGTGCCCCACCTCCCCGGATCCACTACCGTGTGTTATTATTTAATTATCGGTACCTATGTGTCGTGTGTGTGTGTGTGTGTGTACGCGTGTTGCGTGGCGTAATTGATATAAACGTAATCCGTTGAGTACCAACGGTCCGAAAATAAAATGTTCCCGGAATATTGAAAACTCACGATGCGACAATATGTTGTGCTGTTAAATAGATAATGCTATTAATTGTTATCAAATAACCCGGTCGACTATTAACACTGCCCGGGTGTTGCCGAACACACATAACGGGCGCAATCAAATCGCCAACTTTGGGAGTGCCGAAACTATAGACACATCACAGCCCCGCGGGCGGCAATGGCACCGCAATCCCCTCAACGCGATAACTTGTCTTGTACAACAATAAGCAACTGCACATTTCGTTTAAAATGTTTTTTTTTTTTTTTTTATAAATATATCGGAACTAGTATATATTTGCAGACTGCAGACACCGCGTATACTGTAGTGTAGACCGATGATCGCGGGGACAGTTTTCCGAAAAGTACCCAGTTATGATTAAACATATTTTCAGAAACCGTTGTTTTTTCTATTGTTCTAAGAACCAAAAACGACAAAATGAAATATTAGATAACGCGAAAAACACAAACGGAGTGAATCCGCATAATTCATCGACCTCCAATCAACGCCCGAGATTTTTTTTCCCCGAGAAGCCCATTTCTGGACAATCGACCAGATATTATTTGCATTAAATATAATAACAAAACGACGAACATACTTCGCACGTGGGTGCAGCCACTGTTGTAGGTGAAAAGTTGGGAAGATAGGCTACAGACGGGTATTTAATGTACATCTGTAAGCAACGTTAAACCATTGCTAGCGAAAAAACGATTCCGAGCGGAGTTCAGTAGATAGTGTTGTTTCGTCAACAATATATTTGTCATATAATGGTAAAATAATTACAAAAATGTGCGTTTCCATGACAACAAAAAAATATTAAAATAATGAAAACTTAATAATAACAAAAAATAAATAAAAACAGTTGCTAATGAGAACCTTATTTTTAATCGTTCTATCTTTCTTAACCTAAGAACAAAGGTTTTCCTCATTATCTCTAATATTAATGAGAATTTCAAAAAATCTCCTCTTTAAAGTACCACCCGGAGAAAAAATTTCCATTCAAAAAAGGTGCTATACTTGATAATCGGAGTATGATTTCTGGTAGAAAAAGTATTCACATAAAAAAAAAATAAACTTCATCGTAAAACCAATAAGTTATACAATTTTCAATATAATAATTACATTATGTTCTATAAAAATGAACCGGGCGATTTCTTGGAGAACGTATTAACCAATTCCATGGAACTGCACACAGATAAGACCGACAACTAATTTTATCTAGGTACATAATTATACAGACGTCCCAGTTTAAAACTGAAAAAATTAAAAACCGCAATACAACGTAATTTAATTATTGTCCACGTGGTAGCGTTTATTTCACTTTAGAAACGAATGTTACCAGAACAATCGATGCAAAAGAAAACTATAAATGAGTAGACATGTTGCGTTTTTGAAATGAAAATTATTTTCATGTTGAAACACGTTTCATTTATATTGCTTATCAATTGATAATTCTACTCTGTATTTCTCGCTACTGTAGACGTTACCATTTATAGTGGTATATATTATTTTTCATAATATTACATGTAATAAAACGTTTATTGTTTCATAAAGAAGTACCTATATTTAGTATTGCATGTTATTCCGTTCTTGCGGTTTAACTCGTGATATTTCAATTCAAAAACGTAATATGAAGTGCTTATAATTATTTTCCATTAAAACTTAAGTTAAAAAAACAAGATAACCTTACATGTATACCAAATTTGATAATTTCATCTTAATTTTACAATGATTTGCAGCAGTTCTAAAATGTAATGATTTTAAAAATCATTATACTCGACAATTTTTTTTTAATTGTTGCAGTTTTGAACTAGTGGGTCGAATATATCAATGCCTTTTCAACACAATTTCTCCCATCCATGTGCCCATCATATTTACTTCAAGAGGCATATGATTCTATGGGGACCAGAAGCTCAGAGTTCCTACTGGTGTAAAGTCCTATAAAATGACTTACTTAAAGTACCTTCCCTGTCTGATTTAGATTTAGTTAAGCATAATATAGTAGATAGTATCTATGACCGAGCTAAGAACATAGCCATAGGGCCTCTTCCACTAACATAAACAAAGGCGGTTTTGGTTAACCAAGTTTATGGCTGATAACAGACAGTGATTGGTAAGTTATCTTATAACTGAACTCATTTTGCAAAAATAATAGATACATAATAAATTAAAATCAATTTTAGTGAGCATTATTAAAGTTACCAGTTTTTGACCAAATATAATAATACATTTCAATATTTTACTACTCACCACTGACGGTTTTTTTTTTTTTTTAAATTATAATGTTTTATCTTTACAGCTCTTCATATATTATTTCAAAACACTAGATTAAGTAGTAAACAGCAATTTTCAAGAGGTCAATTAAAGAGACTTGCTATTGTTAAGTATTTGTGTATTTAAATATATTGAATCTACATTTCCCTGCCCCCATTTTCATTTTGGTATTTTAATTTACAGTAAACTAAATATTAATAAACTATAGTTTTATTAAAATTATTAATTAAAATGGTGTTCTACTCATTTAAAAATTTGAATAGACGTTCAGAAGACTTATAATTATTACTTTATACTGAATACATGTTTGTTATGTTGTTTTATAGCAAGATATTGATTAGTTTAAAATAACTTAAATTCAAATACAATCAATATATCACTATAATGTTAAATTAATAATATGTTTCGATGTTAATGAGCAACACAAATTAAATATTTTTGTCTCCAGGATTAAAATCATGAACTTTTACAAATATTAATCTATACAATATATATTTGGTTTATTTTTTTATTATGAAAAAAACAAAAACCTAGGGGTAGCATTTAAAATAGTATACTAGTCATAGTATTGGTTATAACAAAAACAATATTTCAGTTAACTCTGGAGGGTGAAATTATTTAAGTGTTTAGATGTATAACAAATTCCTGTATAAAGTATCCATGAATATTAAAAAAAAAATTAAATAAAAAATAACTACTTATGTATGATAAATAATGAAAACATTTTAAATCTAAAAAATTAAATTAAAATTAAATAAAAACGACTGACCACTTAATATATATATATATAAAAAAAAGGAATTATTAAGATTTTTTTTTAACGTAATTTATTGTTATATAATCATAGCTATTTACATTATTTATTTTGTAAAATATATATATTTTTAATGTATATATTTTTAATTTAACAAGGCAACAAACACATTGTGTTATATAAATTAATTACAGAGAAGAGCTGATTGGCTAGCATTTTATAATTGTTAATGTCTGTCATAGTTCATTGTATTAAAAATTAGAAAATCCGTCAGTTAGTTCTTTTCGTACTTTGAGGGGTCGGGGTGGGGCGGGCTATATACAACAAATACAATTTTTGCATAGTTGCAGTACGAAAAATATTGCTGTTTTATACACAAAAGACCTAAACATTAAATAATAACCTTTTTTTTTAATAGAAATAATACAAGTAAAAAATAAAAAACAAAATTGTTTTTTGAGTGTGATATTCCTGAGAAAAAGGTGTTTTTTTTTTTTTTTTTAAATAACTTTGTCCAAAAAGCAAAAAAGCAGCATAGTCTCATCGAGGAACTCACTGTAGAACACCAACAGCATTCGGAGAAGTTATTCCATTCCCACCTGCTGAAAAAAAAAGTGTGCCTTTTAACTAACATGTTTAAATAGTCTCAAAAATACCAAAAATATATAATATATTACTTTAGAATTTATGATGAGTGCTTCAAAATTATTATTTTTTATCAGTTTTAAAATAATTTATCAAATAATATTGGTCCACAAAAATTTAATTTACATTAAAAAAAATTATTAAATTACGATTTACTTTTTATGCTTAAACAGAACATAATTATGTTATGTTATACATTTTGCCTACTCAAAAGTTTAATATAATTCTACCATTAATTTGTTTAGATATTATTATACCCAAGATTATGTAAAAAAAAAAAAATACCAATGTTCTTGTATAAATATTAGAAAATATAATATTTTATCCATCGTTATATTTATTATTAAAGGAAATATCTCTTTGTAATACAAATAATAATTTGTCAAAATATATGTATATATATCATATGATCAGTTATCCTAACTTTCATTTTTATATAAAGAAAAATAAATAAAATTTGTATTTACTTTGTTTAAACTTTAAACACTTAAAACTTAAAATAAATAATGTAATAACCAGATGTTTAACTCAACATTTTATTAACTAACATTACGTTAAAAATTTAATAGCATGATTAACACATAGATGGAAACATAAGAATATGCTATAGTATTGTCACATTATTGATATAAACAGTAATATGGACAAATTCATATTTTTCATTGATATCAAAATGATCATCATTGTATTAAAACACTAACATATTTTTATCTTTTATTTTTGTGTTTATTTAAAACAAAAAGTGCGGTATTATAGATATTTTAAAAAATTAATAAGTGCCTGGCAATGTGTTAAAAGAGGTTGGTAAAACCAGCCTAATGTACTTAGAAATTTTATTTGAATTTTTAACTATATACGTCAATAATAATAACCAACATTCAAAGAAAAAAATATATATCAAAATAGGTTTTCATTATAAATATATATAAAATATCTATTTATTCATTTTCAATAAAGAAAAACTGGTCTTTTAAATTTAAATGTATAAAAACTTTGATATACTATAAAACAATTAAATATTTTTTGTTCAAAATAACAACAAAATACTCCAGTTTTATAGTTAGACACAATTTATAAAATATCACAATTTATTATCAAATGATCAATCTAGAAATTATAATTTAAAATATACAATGAACAAACTTATTTTAACAGTTTTATAGAAATTAGATGTGCCTAATTATCAGCAAATAAAACAATTGTAAAACAAAATACATTAAAATACCATAGTGTAAATATTATGTTGTATAGAATATTATTAAGAGTATCTTGGGAAAATAAGAATCAAATTTATAATTTTAGTTAATCTTTCAGTCAACCATTGTTTATTTTATATTTTAACAGATTTAAGAAACCAGAACGTAATTATACTAACATACTATTTATATTAGTATATTTTACAAAATATATAACGGATACGTACAGGCATAAATTATTATAATAAGTAAATAATTTGTAAAATGTGTATTTTAACTTTAAATATAAAACAAGTATTAGAACATAATTGTTAACCTAACACATGAATGACAGAAATATATTTTACAAACTATCACTGGTTTAATAATTAAATAACATAATGAATAGTGAAATACATCAAATCAAAATTATTTTAATTCAATAATAATAATTATGTACCTGTTATTGGTGTTGGAGATACAGATGATGCACCCAAATTAATTCGAGACTGCTCTTTTACTACTGGATCTAAAACCATAACATAAATATTATCTACAAAACTGTAGTTATTTAGAAATAATTTCTAAATTTTTAACTATGTATTGTAATAAAAGTTTGCTAATTCATAATTGTTGGCTAACATACTGTTTATGATTAAAAAAATTCACTATTAACAGCAAGTTAGTACTTTTAACCACAATCACATACTAGGGTTAATAAAATCACTAACTTTTAAGAAACATATAAAACTTAAAAAGTGCTATTTCATAACGTTTCAGATAATATGTACTAAAAAGTGATTTGCAGGAATGTAAAGCTGTATATACAACTTTTATAAGCTGAATCTTTTGCAAACCACATCAAGTTAATAGAAGTTTTTTTTTTATTAATTTTCAAATAAAGTTTCATCTAAATTGCTGGTTAATAATAAATACATACATATGTTAAAAAATATATTTATGTTCATCAACAAAAAAATCAGATTCACTCAGGGCTTTGTATGTAAAATCAAAACCGAACATTATTAGCTGGCAAGGAATTTAACATATTTAATATAGGTAACTTTGTTCTTGACAGACATGATAAATCCTTCATTTATAGATTGTATTGTTTCATTGACAATATTGAACATCGAAAATTAAAAATTTGTATAAATATAATGGTTATAAAACATTAAATGTGATAAACAATTTATGAGTTTTTAATTTTTAGTTTAATACCAATTGTTATAATAAAATTATAAATATGAACTATTTATTGTTTGTATTATTTCATTGATTTAACTGTTAATATCACTGAATATTTTAAAAAAAAATAAAAGTATTTGAAATTCATAATAAATTGTGTAATAGTAATTAGCTCACTAGTATTATTTATAATGAGACAATACATCAACACAATAAAGGTGAATTGAGATTTACATAGACTAGATTAATGTGTAAAATAAAATAAAATAATAAACCAATAATATTAACATTTTAAGGTGAGTCAGGTTGAAAACTTTAAACAAAATCATTTGTTCTCAGTTTATTATAAACACACGGAACTCATAAATTACTTTAGAATTCCATAGCCTATAAATAACAAGAACATCAATTTATAAATATTCATCATACTCATTTTAAATATTACTATAAAAAAACTGCAATGAAGTACTCACAAAAATATGGATGATCCATTGCTTCTCTAGCAGTCAACCGTTCAAAATGATCATAACGCAAGAGTTTATCTAAGAAATCTAAAGCTTCTGGTGTTACTAGGTGTTGATTTTCACTATGTACAAAACGCTCCCACCGTTTTCTCGAATGCCTAAAATTTAAGTTTAAATGATTTAGTTTAATTACAAAAATAAATAAATAAAATATAATAGATATATAAGTATATATACCTTCCTAAAATATCAGAAAATCTTGGATCCAATTCAACATGATACTTGTCTAAATATTCAAATAGTTCTTCAGTTCCTAGAACCTTTGCAATACGCACAAGTTGATCATAATTATCATGTCCATGGAAGAACGGCTCTTTCCTGAATATCATACTTGCTAACATGCAGCCTAAAGACCACATATCTAACGAGTAATCATACATCTAAAATAATAATAACATCAATTAAACATAAATTTAATAAAAAGAACATTAATATGATTTAATAAAATACTGAACCTGATAGTCAGCAAGTAACTCTGGACCCTTGAAATATCTAGAGGCAACCCGGACATTGTATTCTTGACCAGGATGATAAAACTCTGCTAGACCCCAATCAATTAAACGCAACTTTCTGTTTTCATGGTCTATCATAACATTGTGTGGTTTGACATCACGATGCATGATGCCCATACTATGGCAATAGTCCAATGCCTATAACAAGCATATTAATAAGTTTTTAAACTAAACAATATTAACAATATATACTAACAAAAGTAGTATGATTTAAGTTATGCACAATCAAAGTGACACTATACTTCGTATCACGTGAGAACGCATATGGCAGCGGACCAAAACTTGTATATTTTCACACATCCCTACTACAAAACATGCACAACAGATTCCCACTATGATATATGACACATTCGACAACAGAGTGCAAGCCATATGCGTTCTCGTAATACGCAGTACATATTATGAATGAAAAACTTCATATAATCTCACTTTTTATTACAAAATGTGCTAATATAAATATTTATAAATAAGGTATACTGTCAAGTTTAATAAATAAATAATTTTGTAAAAAGATGCCATATTTTCATATGGTGTTTTATCTTATAATAGTGATATTTTACATACTCAGGTCACTTAAATATTGAAATATTGAGCAAAAAAATTAATAAAATTACAGAGAATATGTTATCTTTAAGTTTGATAATAGTTTAATTCAATCCAATATTAAGACACCAAAATGTTATTATTACTAGACAAAAATATGTGATAAGTGTGTTTGGTATATTATTATAATGTGCCTATACACCCTAAATCGCTAATTAAAAAAAAATGTATATTTTCTCCTCACCTTTATCCTAACTATTTGGGGTCAGCCCTAAACTTCCACTTAACCCAATACCCTACACATCATACTCTTAGACACCGGTCATTCTCATATTGTTCCTAAAGAAATCCAACTACTTCTTTTTCAGTTTTTCTCTCTCCCTCTAGATCCAATTTCATTACTATTTTACAGCTTTTGATTGTCTCTCCACGTGGCATACCCAAACTAAAACAACCAGACTATTTTCTCTCACTTTGACTATTATCAAACACACATTTAAAGTACCTCTTATGTACTAATTCCTTATCCTATCTTCTCTTTTCATTCTACTCATCCACTTATACATAATATAAAATATAATATTGAATTCAGGAGAGAAATATCTCAGCTTAGGGCACAAGAATGTCTAAATACAAATATAGTAATTATTTAAAGTGATTATGAATAGAAAATGTCCACATTTTTGAAAAAAAAATAAACATAAAAATATTCTAATTTCTTTCAAATATGAAGTTCCGAGTACATTTAATAAATATTTTTCATCGAGAAATAACATTCATTTGTAAGAAAAAAGCATTTTGAGTGACAGCTATTTTCATGTATATAATTATGATTAGAGAATTGCATAACACTTTAAGAAGAACATTGTGTTGTAACAATCTTATTTTTATTAACATAAATACAAATAATGACATCTGTACATTTTTATTTTTTAATTTAATTATTAAAAAGTACTGAATAACACAAATGAGAACTTTATGATGTGTTATGCAATATTGATGACTCTGCTATAAATAAAATTAATAGTAAGAAAAAAGGCAAGTTTTGTCACACAAAACAACGATTTTAAATTTGAACTTTGGACATATTCTCTTTATACTATTTTTTTGACCTCTATTTGGGTATTTTTTGCTATACTATGTATCCATAAATTTACATGATTCAGATTCAAGTGCATTATTACGCAGCATAAATTTAAAACATTAGCACCAAAAATATTGGTCTATTTATTTAATAGTAAAAACATTTAAATAAGTATATAAACAAAAGAATAAGCACCTTGAGCAACTCGTAAAGATAAAATCGAATATCATAATCATTCAGCGTCTGGTAAAGTTGTTTAAAGTCCATATTATTAACATGCTCAAATATAAGAGCAGGTGTACGGGAAACGGGGTCTTTTACCACTGCCTGCAGCGATATAATGTTGGTACCTCCCCTCAGATTTTCAAGAATTTTTATTTCTCTTTTGATTTTCTTTTTTTTTACAGGCTGTAAAAAATAAATTGATTTGTTGTTAAAAAAAAATTATGTACACATTTTATATATTAGCTATCTCATAAAATAATATTTAATTTTTTACCTTTAAAATTTTCACAACACATTTTTCACTACTAGTTACATCAATTGCTTCAAATACTTCACTGTATTTACCTCTACCAAGTTTTCTTACCAATTGATAATCATCTTGTTGCCTAAAATAATGAATCATATTTATTAGATATCAAGTATATTTATCAAATATATAAGTGCCCTATGTATTAATTTTTAATATACAGTTTAATAACTATTAAGCATGTTATGATTTTCTACATTTCATTAATATTTTCATGGATTATACCTGGGGTGATAAAATATATTGAGGGAGTTTTTAACCTTACTATATATGGCTGACCTAAAATTCTAAATTTAGGGAGAAGGTAGTATTGTCCATGCTAGAAGACTAAACTTTCCCATCCCTTACTACATATGAATATATAATTATTAATAATAAAGAATAGACAAGTATTAAATGTAAGTTATATATTCAATTTAGCAGAAATAACAACGGAATAGAAATATTTTATATAAAATAAACGTTGATGAGTTGATAAAAAAGTTGAGTCTATTTATTTATTTAACAGACATCAGTCCAATTTACATTGAAACATACATAATTATATAATAGTGTAGATTATAAATACAATATAGAATTATGTATCATAGATGCTAAAATATATTAAAACAATAAAAAGATAAAAGATAAAACGCAAATAAGTACATAATTATAAGTTCTAATAAGTTTGATTAATAGAGTAAAAAAATTGCAATGATTTACAGAATTCCCAGTAAATAGCAAGATATTTACAGGTATACGCGACATGTTTTGAGAATGTTTTAAATAAAATAATTTTTTATTATAAATTTTATGTTTATTTACTTTTAGAGTGATATTGTTTGGAATGAAGGTTTCATCTATATTTTAATGGTATCAAATTCAAAAAATTAAGAATAGCATCATATCCAGAGTGAGGTCTATAAATTTCTTTTAAAACAGATAAAACACAGCATATTATTTTGAATTTTTTCTATTTGTTCACTATGGCCAATATTATATGTTTCCCATATGATTGGAGCATATTCCAGTACAGGGCGAACAATTGAAGCGTAAAGACATTTTAATGTAATTTAATTAATTAATTATAACTACAAACACTTTCTTTACACAACTAACTGTACCTAATAAGTTATTAATTCATTTTATTTATTATAGGTAAATAGGTTATGTACTTAATTATTTTTTGTGTACAACCCTAAGAGAGCAAGCACTACTTTAAAATCATAATTAATTATAGTTAAATAACTTTTAAGCAGATATGCGCTAAGAATTATAAAGTGCCTAGCTACACTATTTTACTGGTAATTAACAAATAAATAAAATAAGTATCAATTTAATTTGATATCATATAAATTTCATTCATAAGTATTAGCTGCTAACTATAGGTACTTAACACATATATTTTTTATACCAAAATAATTGATTTTGTCAACACCAATGAGTACATACATACCTAATGACTAATCATAAGTAAATTAATCACAATAAACATTAAGTAAAAATCAAATAGCTTAAAATTAATTTTGTTACTACCCAAATATTTATTATTTAATTAATAATTAATGATTAATTTTCAAACAGAACAGTTTGATCAAAATGTTCAGTGAGCAAAAAATACAAATACTTAACTTATTTATACTATTTCAAGATAATATACTAACTCGAGTGCTGCAACTAAATTTTGTGGTACCTCAAAGGGCACACCTTTAAAAAATATAATCATAAAAAAATCTTTATTAAAATATTAACACTATTGTTCACGTACGGTTTATAGGAACAGATTGCCACAAGTTGTTTTTAATAATTTTAAATTTTACTATTTAGTATTACCTATCTGGGTTATTAGTTAGCTTCTATCGGTATATTTCAGGACCATTAGGGAATTTATCGCAAACTTTACCATGCACTTTCAGTTACCCAGCTAGTTGCAGCACTAAAATTAAATTAATAGCAAAACTTACCCCCATTCTACTGTATATGATTCGTAATCCCAATATTCTCTGGGTTTGTGAGAATTGACATCTGCGTAAACTCGCGCTCGACTTGGCAGCGCCATTTGATTAATAAACCTGGTGGTTGTTTGATCGTTAGCAACTGTCCGAAACTTGGTTCCGGTCGCACTTAACAGGCAGCCGGTGTCTAGTGGTATCAAGAAAACAAAAGCACACACAATCTATTATAGCACTAGTGTCTTATAAATGATAATTTGTATTTAGGCATTTTATACAACAATTAACCAAAAAATAGCCAGAAATGTTAGTGGAAACGAAATAAAAACCAGTCAACTTACTGAGTAGTATATGATGCGCACACACAAGATTTTCTAGGTTATTGATAATATTAAAATGCAGTAGGCATTTTTTTTATTTTTTTTTTTTAAATTACCTACCTTTGCAAAGCAAACGGCACGGCGTATGGCCAAGGGAAGTGGTTCTAAAGTAAAATCGCACGAAACACCACGAAACGGAATGATACATGTAAATCCATGGAAATTATAACGGGTCAAGAATAGATGGTGATAAGTATTGGCATAAGGGCGACGACCACGACGTTCATAAGCAATTATTTATGTGGTGTTCCATTATCAAAGTATCATCAAAACGATCACCTACGGCGGCGAGCGTAGCCGTTTACAGTTTGGCCGTGAAGGGAAACGCGTAATGATGTACCGTGCCGACCGTACGCAACTGTGGTTGTCGCCGTCTTGTGTCGGCGTCGGCGGAAGCGTACACACGGTGTAAATTTCGTGACGTGAGGCGATATTTACACGGGAGGCCGACAGAAAAGCGAAAAATAATAACGAAAAAAAAAATAGCGAAAAACACTATCCCCCACGTACCTGCTATAACATTTTCCGATGACGGCCCGTGTCTCTGGTGCTGTTCAGTTCAGCTAAACGTTGTTAGCATGTTCCGCGTACGGCGGCGACGGACGGCGGTGGCCCAAAAGTAATCGCCGTTTCGACGATACGAATACGAAGTGAACTGGGACGGCGGCAGGGTGGCGAGGCGCGCGCGCGTTTGTGTACGCGTGTGCGTGCGAGTGTTTTTTTGTGTGTGTGTGTGTGCGTGCGCGCGCGCGTGTATGTGTGTGTGTGTGTAGGTATTACAATATACGCACGTTAATATAATAATTTTTTTTTTTTTCAATTCGTCCGGTTGATTTTACCGACGACAATTCTCCCAGGAATGTGGTGGACGGAATCGGGCGGGCGCGCGCGACACGGAACTCGGTGCGGATCGCGGCGGTCGGGTCGACGGGTTTCACGACGTCCGGCGGAAAGACGATAGAGAATATCGCGGTTAATCGGAATCTGCGACGGCGCGCGTGTACACCGTGCGCGGCTTTGAGAAAAAGAAACCGAAAATTATCGTACACATATACACAATACTACCGCGCCGAGCGTGTGTGCGTGTGTGTGTGTGTGTGGTCGTGTGCTGTCGGGCGTGCGTGTGCGTGCGCGC
The DNA here is from genome assembly GCA_902439185.1 of Cinara cedri. Classification (NCBI taxonomy): domain Eukaryota; kingdom Metazoa; phylum Arthropoda; class Insecta; order Hemiptera; family Aphididae; genus Cinara; species Cinara cedri. The sequence continues at coordinate 1,321,975 of CABPRJ010000006.1, forward strand.
GCGCGACGTTTTACGCCTGTGCGTGTGCGAACGGGCGACAACTACGTCGGCCGACGGTTAGACGGAGAGAAACGACGTGCGAGCGAGAGAATCCAAAATGGCCAGGCTGACCCGTTCGCGGGACCGACACAACAATAATACAATAATAACGTGATTACGCCGACGATACGCCGCCGCCTCGTGAACAACGTAAACACAGATAGGCCGCCAAAGAGCTTGGAAAAAAATACGACGTTTTTCGAAACAACCGGCAAACAATATTGGTCATTCTTTGTTACCGTCGCGCGGTATCGACAATATGTTATTGCGCAAATTATAACGTACGAATCGGGGAAATCATTTGAATGCGACTGTCGGTTTCGGGTGCATAATATTTCGGCCGATCGTTTCGGGCTTTTGAAGCGGGAAAATTCAAAAACGTCCAAAAACGTGTATAGAACCACTTTTCTTTGCACGCCCTAAACAACGCGGTATCCGGAATCATAGCTGCTGGACGTTATTGTTTAGCGTGGCTTTTTGAATAATGAACATCGGTAATCGATATCTTCTCTTTTTCGCTTTCGTCCCAACTGTTTGGGGTCGGCCACTCGCGTCCTAGACTCTCAGTCACAACCCGATCTCCCACATTATACTCGCAGCATTATACCGACCGTCCTCGTATCATTGTCAATAATCGCATCCGATCACATCTGTTCTTATACGAAATTGTATTAATCAAAGTTGAATAAAAAAAAAAAAAACAAATTTGGGAATATTCGAATATAGCGTTAAAAATAGAGGAACAAATCTACTTTAGCACCCCCTCGAAATTATGGATTTTTTTTTTTTTTTTTCGGAAACCTATGTATTTCAACGATATAAAAATTAAAGTTTTATTACGTTTTTCACGGAGATCGTTAGTTTTAAATTTATTACCTTTTGAAGTTCTCGATTTTCGATGTTTTACGCATGTGCACAATGCATAGTTCACCGCGCGTATAATGAAGTTTTCAATTTTTTTTTTTGAAACCTAAGCGTATCAACGTTTTAAAAATGATCGTGTAAAAATAAAATTATAGAAAATCAAAATCTAGTTCAGCACCCCCTCAAAATTTCAGATTTTTTTTTGGAATGCAGAAAAATATATCGTATTTTTGAAATAGTAAAACCACTTCGGGCAGGTAACAGGGAAAGTGAAAAAGCATTGTAGGTAGAATATGAGGCCCAGAGACATATTTTTTAACCTAACGGATGACCTAACCTACGAAAATGCGTAAAATACGGAAAACCGTGAACTTTAAAATTAATGATTTCCGTGAAAAACATAATTATTAAACTTTAATTCTTAAAACATTGAAATACACAGATTTCGAAAAAAAATCCAACATATCGAGGGGTTGCTAAAGTAGATTTATACCAAAATAGGTATTACTATTTAACAAAATTAATTTTTATTGCGCATGCATGGGCGAAAAGGATTTTAAACATTTTGAAATTTGAAAAAAAAAAATGTTAATAAAAGGATGAATTTATACTTTTGTGATCTATATTGCGTACTATTCAAAAAATATTCCTCCGTACATTGCTCATAGACTCTTACACAACTAGACGGAACATTGAACACGAAAACGCGTTCCCGTGGGTGGAGTTTCATTTCGAGGACAAAAACAAGAGAGATAATAAACAAAGTGTTTTAATTGGCTGTCCTCGTTATGAAAAGTTGTTCTTTATCACACTATAAATAGTCAATACAGTCCAGTGGTTCCCAATTGGTGGTCCGCGTGTTGATGTTGGGGTGGTTCCTTGGTTGTGTAATACTGAAGTGATATTTTTATTTTATTTTAGTGGAATTATTAAACACGTAGTGGTTTAAAACTCCAGGTATTTTCAGCAATCACTATTGAAACTCGATTATCGCTAAAAAGGTCGATAAATATATATATATATATGTTATTTACGTGGAGCTACATTGATTGTTTCCTTCTAATTATCCGATAAAATATATTGCGGACATAAATTACTACATAAAGCAAATTGTCATCGTTAGTCGGTTTAGTTTTAGTCATTGTCATTACTGGCCAGCGATTAATGCAGTGTGTATCTTTTTGTATATTATATTTTGAAAGTTAATCATAAACGAATAACCATATATTGTATCAGTGGTTAAAATCTGGTTCACTTAAAAGGCCTATAAGTGACACTTATAAAAATAACACTGTTAATGATATAGTTCAAGTAAATAATTCATGCATTTATTTTATATACATGCATATATATATATGTATATATATTTTATCATATACATTTTCTATTTATTAACCCGTCGTTAGGCGCGTGCGTGTGTATTGCGCTAATTGGATTTTATATATTTCTTTTGGTGTAGTAATCGACCTAGTAGCTCAGACTCAAATCGCCGTATTGCAAGCCCGAAAAGTACCGTAGTAACTAAAGTGAGAACGTATAACACTGAGTATTTACAATTAGGGAATCGCATTTGCTGAGACTGAAGACGAACCAAAACCACAGTGTATTATTTGCTTGGAGATCTTGTCCAATGGGAGTATGAAACCTTCCAAACTACGACGTCATTTTGAGACACAGCATAATGTTACACGAACACAAATACCGTAATAGAATAAATATTGACGCTGATTTAAGAGTTATAATATCCAGCTTGCAGCCAAACCTGGACGAGATTATGAACAAAAGAGAAAGGTTTCACTCGTCTCATAAAGTTCGAAAGTTAATGCAATAACTAATTTAAATAACTCATAATTAAATTATAAAAGGTAATTTGCATGGTTAGATAGTGATTTTGTCGAGTGTAATGTCAAAGATGTTAAATCAAATAAATCTCTTTGTATTGTATTTTTTGAGGAAATCTATGTTTGTAATGTTTATATTATTACAAAAAGGTACTTTTGAACAATTTTTTTTTTTTTCATTTTTATAATCTAACAAAATTGAAAAGCAAGTATTCAAAAATAAGGGGTCCCCCGTCCAATTTAAGTTTTAGCTAGGGGTCCGTGGCTCAATGCTAATTGGGAACCACTTCTATAGTCTATCTCCCTTGATCCGTTCAAATCGAATGACCACGCCTCCCAGGCTCCCGGATCAACGTTCCGTCTAGATATTGCATACGTCATAGTCACTACTTTAAATAGTTACGTAGATAATATACATAATCATAGATTGATAGATTCATATTATATAAACGCATATTTGTATTTCAATACGTTATTTGAAGTTTGATAAGTTTTGTGTCCACGATTCATAAATCGTTCAGTCATTCTAATTGAAATCGGATCGATTTTGTTTTATACATTTCACTAATTTGGTAATAGGTATTTTGAAACATAATAATATATTGGAGATGTGTAGTTTGTGATGAACGAACAATTCACTGGAAATAACGATTCGGTAGTACTAACTCACTATATTGAACGACGAATCGCCGAATCTATTTGTCAAAATAAACTACGGTTGCCATCCAATAGCGGATTTTCGACATTTTCCCGGGAGGGGTCCTAAAAAATCATAAGTGTTTAAAAAGTATCTTTATTAATAGTTGCCTCTTTTTTGGACGACATTTTATTGAAATTATATTGGTGTCCAAGAGGGGTCCAGACCCCCTGTACCTCTGAATCCCCTCACCATAAATCAGATACCGTTACCATCGTTATACGAATAATACCAATATATCGGCGTATTTTCTCAGTTTATACGATTTCAAAACCATATCGCAGTGGACGAAAGCAGCCGTTCATCGGTAATCTGTACATTTAATTTCTATTTCTATCGGTTATCGACATGCGCATATTAATTACATTATAATTAATTACAGTTATTGGTGATTTAATGGTTTCAGTCGTTTTCATGACGTATAACATTTATCGACAATAATTATTATTGACAATCGCTTAGAGGACGCAAAAAAAAAAAAAGAATACGCAAGAACTTAACAATCAGGAAGATAATAATAATAACAATAATAACAATTTTTGGTTTCTAAAATATTTTTGTTACTTCGTAAACTAGACGTTTTCACATCGCATTATAGTTCGTTCCCCGTCCTATCAACCGGCGTGGTTTTGCTCAACAAATCCGGGTTGATTTTCGATTAAAAGTTAGTCTGGGAACCATTGGTTTTATCATCCCATGCAAATAGCATCAACACGAATGTTATTTTCCCGATTTATACTGTACCCCATCGCTGATGGCAAACGGTATTTTGTTAATTTTCAATCTATATTATAATGTATTTCCCATAAATTTATTAAACTTCCATTAAAAATTTAATTTTTTTCCCCCGCATATCTCTTAAATTAAACTTCCGTATTTATGCGTATATATTTCTTTATTTTAATTACATACAATATATCCGCGTTAGTCACAAACGATCAGATACACCTATATTCAACATAATTACAAGTCATTAAAAATTCGAACACGATCGTCTTAACAATATTTAATATGTATTAATACCAAGTTTATATTTTATTTATATAAGTAGACAAATATATTATTATTATAATAATCAAACTGTAATTTTGGCTGTTGTTAAACTAAAAATAGAAGATAAGAATATAATATTGGTAGATATAGCGAATCTCCTATTCAATTATTTGATAAAAAAAACACATATTTTACGACTTAAAATAATAATCGCTTCAAACTTCTTAAATTCGAATAGGTTTAAAGTTTAAACTCTAAAGATCATTAATAATATTATGTTATGCTACTGATACTTATGAAACAGTGACTAAACACTGTAGACAAATATAATACTGTATTCAACGTTACTAATGCAAATTGTACAGAAAAGCTTAATAATAATCAATATGCGCAGTTATAGATCGCATAAGTTATACATCAGAAATTGTCATAAAAAAAATTTAAAAAACCTGGTAGTTTTCAAGTCAGTATTGGCATAGACACATAGTAGCTGCAAATAACGTAGGTGCCAAACCTAATAATTTAATGCAAATATCAGACAAATATACCTACTTACCAATATTCGCTGATTCGGATGGGGACTAATAGTCAGCAGAGATCCTGTTATATATTTATTGTTCTTTGTTTAAGCTATCATTTATTTACGTTCGAGTATGTAACCATTTCAATTAATTTTTTAAATTTCAAAACACACGTATAAAAAACGTTTTGTTACAAAGACACAAGATTCATTCTTGTTAGGTTTTATATTTCATCTATATTCTACAATCATGGACAATCCGAGAGTTGGTCCGAAACGCGTTCCAATACTTTCCCACAAAACTTCGAATCTATGATCAGTCCACATACGTATGCGTAGTAAATTAATCACAGATCAGTCCACAACTAGTCCCAAATTCTGTATTGGAACAAACCTAATGTTGGGTCCACCACTGAAAAGACAAAATTAAAATAAAACAGAAACTCATGTTTTTCACGAGTTAAAATCAAAACATTTTTAAAACGACTACGTTTAATCCAACAAATTGTACTTGTTTTTTTAAACAAAGTCATGTGCCGAGCGGTGTCAATGAACATCAAAACGTTTGTTTTGTTTTTGTTTCGGCGAACATTGTCGAACGAGTGTTGACAGTGTTTTCAAAATAACTAATGTTAGATAAGATATTGGTTCGGGATTTCATGAATAGTGCTATATTTAGTATAGTAGTGAGTGGGCAGGCCAATAATTTTCAAGTTTCAATAATTTTATGATTTCCATGTAAACGAATACGAAAACGAATATATTCATATAAATGAATACGGGAAAAAAATGGATTACAGTAGACACATGCAAGCTTATAGAGCTATACCGGAAAATGACCCATATTTTATTATATTTAAATGTACTTCTGAGAATTGTTCGAACGTCAGTGACTGAGTTATAAAATTATATTTAATAATTTAGAGCCGTTAGACAGGGAACATTTAAACCCTTCTACCATTTGGGCTAATAATATTTGTTGAAAGTACTTTTTTTCAAGGCTTTTTTAACGTTTTTAAGTACTTTTTTGTAAACTTTAAGTGCAATAAGTCCCGAGCCCTATTGATTAATATTAATTATTATTATTGTTGACCATAAAACTATTTTTAGTTTTATTACTTTTACAAATGTCATTATGCTATAATATGCGTGTGTTCAAAATATAATAATGAATACTTAATTAATAGTCTTATAATTGTATTCTAACCTCTACCAATTTTTTTTCCGAACAATTATTTTTTTGAACTAGTTTTAATGCCGTAAGCGCGGGGTTCCCAAAAATGGCTGAAATTCGGGCTGGGCGTAGGTAAAATATCTTAGTTGACCTACCATAGAGCCGGCCATGAATTTCTTATATTATTATGTGCTGTATATTTTTGTGATTTGATGTACCTATATGATTATTGATCACATACCATGTGTTCCTTAATTCATCTGTGATGGCATGGCGATCGTATCACTGATAGCACCATGAAATATTGAGGGGTACAAATATGGTGACCAGATATAAAAATTTAAAAAAAAAGTACATTTTAAAATTTAAGTCCTCTAATAAAAAAAAAACCCCCCTCCCTTAAAAAACAATTGGCCAATGAGTATACTATTCTACCCATTTTGCCCATAGTTCATCTCCATTTATACACATTTTTTGTTTTATCTGATTACTCTATTATTACTATTATTTCTATTATCGACTATAAAAACTAAGTATTTGAAATCATAATGTCAACACATTTGGTTAATGTCTTTATGATGAAAATACTCCATGAAGAACAGAAGTCTTCGTGATTTGTTCTATGGTGTATTGATGTACGTATAGACTAGACGGAACATTCAACATGAAAATGTGTTTGAAATATTTTGATGGATGGAGTTTCATTTCGCGGACAGAAACACGTGAGATAATAAACTGAGTGTTTTAATTGGCTGTCCTCGGAGTACAAATTTACTCTCCTTCACACTTGACTTTATATCAACCTATCTCCATTGATCCGTTGAATCCAAACACGCCTCCCAGTCATTGGGGTGAATGTACTGTCTAGATGAAGGTTATTAAATAATCTATGGGTGTTCGTCAGTGGCGACCATGTTTTATACGCATAGTTATCTTGCTGATATGCCTTTTTATTTAACCGTGGTATAACCAATACGGACATTTAATTTTAACCGTAAATTAAAACCGGTGTGATTAAGAATGCGTTATCGACGGTGTACACTCTAATAACGCTATAGTTTGTAAGCGTGTATATTATAAACATTGCTGTTTTAGTTTTGGCGTTTGAAACGCAGCCACATTATTTTTAAAGTACCAAGATCTATAAATTATAATTATATCTGGGTATGTTACTTACTAATAATTATTGATAACTCAAAAAAATTAAATTTCAACGTTCCAAATGATTAAACTACCATATATTTATAGCCATTTAAGTACAAGAAACGGTTAATTTTTATAATTTCGGTACTTCGATGTCGCGTCGACCAGTCGGTCATCGCTCCATCGGTAGTTATCAATAGTTGTAACTTAATCACATTGGTATGTATTAAATCAGTGCTTCCCAAACTTTCACGACTCATGGCTCTCTTTTTGAAGTAATATATTCTCAGGGCGCCCTTGCGATTCGTTACAATCAAAAACATATTGTGATCGGATTAGTATTAGTCTCAGTATTTATATAGCTAAAATGTAAATAAAACCGATATGTATCAACAAAATTGTTGTCAGATTTTATTAAATTTTTGAAGAAAAGTATTGAGAATCGGGCAATTTTTTAAAAAAAAAAAATGAAGTACTAGTGGTCATTCACATCTTTCAAAGTGCAGTTAGACGTTTGGCTTTTGGGAGCTCACGGCTCATACCTCCGACGGTCCCTATGTTAGCGCTAAGGCGCTGGTCATGGCCAGCGGGGAGAACGAGGACAATTCCCCACATGTCAGACAATTCTACTCGGCTCATCGACAAAGTAAAATGCGAATAATTGAGTGCATTTTTACTAACTGAAAAAATGTTTTTCGAAAAATACCAAAAAAAAAGGACGCCGGTCTTTTTTTGTTGAATTCTTAATCTAGTTGGTGGATTAGAAAGTCGTGTGGTTTTTTTAATAATTAAGCAAAACCGTAAAATAACGAGAAAGTTTACGAAAATAATCCTTTTATTATTTTTAATTTTGTTTTTTTGTTGCAATTCAGTGAGATATAATATCTGCATTAATAACTAATGATATGAATTAACATTTTAAGGTTTTCAGTGCATTATATATGTTAGGTTGAGTGTAGTGTAGTTTAAATAAATGATATTGTTGACATTTTGGTTTCCGTTCATCAGTTGAGGAGATATTTGACTTTTAAGTTTGGGTAGGGCGAGAGTTATATTAAAACGTCCCTGTGCCGTGCTGCCGTGCTATACGAATCAATTGGACTAGATACCAAAGAAATAGTTTTCGATCTCAAACAAATTAAAATGTATAACTCAATGTAATGTAAATGTAAGTTAATAAAGTTATATAAGCTACAAGGCTACAATGATAAACCATTGCTTACGAAAACAACTATTCTGAGCGTAGTTGAGTTGATAGTGATGTTTTGTCATTAATATATAATATGGCATATTAAAATGTTGTAATATATTTTTTTTTTTAACATACCTAAATTTTGTACATTTCCCGTTTTTCCTCCGGTGTTTTGTGTTTTCACATTTGACGAGAAAACTTTTGAGAAAATCGAAAAATGATCTCTTTAAAGTACCTCCCTAACAAGATTTCCATTCAAAAAAAGTGCTAAACATGATACTTCGAAGCAAGATCTCTGGTAGAGAAGTTGTCCACAGAAAAAAAAAAACAAAATTGTAGAACCAAGCGCTTGTTCGCTCCACTCAGAATCTAATTTTAGACGTAATTTTGGGCTAGTAAATACGTAAATGGGCCTCATAGAAGTAAAAATCTCGATGGGCTGATACATACTAATCTGTCCCTAATAAGCTATAAGGTATGAGCTATAAGATTAGGTTGGATCGTGTCAACATAATTTATGATACTATGACTAAAGCGCGGTTTCCACTATTTTTTTTATAGTAAATTCACCCGGCGTAATCCAATCTATTATAGCTAAAAGTAGATGACTAACTAAATTTTTATTCTGGGCGTAGTTGCGTTTAGTCAATTTTACTGTGTGAAAATTGTACGGATTTATTTTTGACGTTACCACATCTTTAAGTATGTAAAATTATTATATTAGGTCATTTCCAGACCGATTAATCATTTTCGTTCGGCTCAAATCGCCGCTGGGTCTAAAAACTCGACTTTTCTCACAGACGGTTTTTTAAATCTCGTAAAATATATATTGGCAATGTAGGCACGTACTAATATAGAAAGGATTTTCAGGAATTCGACTACCGAACGGTGCTCACGCGTACATTTTTCACTTAGAACACGAAAATTGACTTTTTTTTTGTGTTTATTTCTTGTTTCCATTGATGGTTATATGCTAGGGGGAAAAACACCGTGTTTCTCTTATTTTGTTTTATTTCGGTTGTCGTAAAATAATCCATCACGAACGTATAATTTGTCATTGGCAAGGCCGTTGACAAGTTCGATGGTATTGTCCTTCAAAAAGTCGAACGGTTAGCGTTTTTACCCTGGAAAAAATGCACATTGTCGTCGTTAAAATATAATAGGTATGTTATATGAAAATTGAATTTGTTTTTATCCGATTCACTTTGGTGTACGCGTATAATAATCATCGAATTATACGACTGTACTTGTGCTATTTTTAGTTTGTTAGAAATATTACCTATTGTACCTATTATAATATTTACGAGTTTTAAATTTGATTACTGAAAATTCGGTTCTTTAGGTTAAAAAGATTGTGAAAGATTTATTTTTCATTTATTAAGTTTTTATTATTTTAATTTAATTTTTTTAAACAATCATTGTTGTCACGGAAACGCACATTGTAATCATTTTATCATAATATGACATACTTGTATATGTATATTGTTGACATTATCTGTATCAACTGAACTACGCTCAAATCGTTTTTTCGTCAGTAATGGTTTATCGGTATGTATTAAATACATTAGATTTCCGTGTGTATCCTACTTTCCCATCTTACCACCTACAACAGTGGCTGCATCACGTGCGATTCTGAGCGGAGTTCAGTTGATGGTGATGCTTTGTCAACAATATGTATATTGCATTATAGTAAAATAATTAAATAGGCTTTATATATTTTCTTTAATAATATGTGTTTAATTTGTACTGATTTTCCCAGTTTTCCTACGTTTTTCCCGGTTTTTCGAATTTGATGAGAAAACTCCTGAGAAAATTGAAAATGTATCTCTCTAACGTATTTCTCCCGTCAAATTTCCTTTTAGAAACATTGCTATCATTATAAGTTGGAGCAAAATTGCTGGTAGAAAAATTGATCACAGAAAAAAAAATCGTAATATTATACAAATATTATACAGAAAAGGTGCTTTACTTAAAAATCGGAGGAAGGTTTCTGGTAGAAAAGTTGTGCAGAAAGATAAATAAAACAAACATCTTTGTAAAACCATAAGCTTCTTTGATCCCCTTAGAATCTAAAATCACTGTTTATAAATTAATTTATATTTATAGAATAATAAATTATTTATTTGATTCACAGATATAGCAGTAGCAAACAATAATAGTATAGTAATGGAATAGGCGTAGCAAAAAATCATGTTCGTGTCACAAACACACGCATACAGTTAAAAACAAAATACGTAAAATTGATAAATACCTATACTGAAGATACTCTATTGATACTCTTGCTTTATTAAAACTTAATATTGCTACCAAAAAATGTTATTTTTTTTACCTCGATGGCCTTTAGTGTTTATATCTATATAAATGTATAAATTGGCCCACCAATTACAAAAGATTGGACCAGGGCGGTAAAGTCTTGACACGTTTGAGTGTTCGATACACGGATTTGAGACGCAGAGATGAGAAGTGGATAAAAATAAATTGATCAATGGAAACCATGCTTTAAGCATAGACGGAATTATTCACTAATCCATAATGAAACAACGTTTATAAATTATAAAATCGGAGATATTTGTTATAACGAAACAGTTTTAAAAATATCCTAGGTATTTATAATATTTGTTTAAAATTGTGCGTATTTTCAATAACAAATTTATTGAAAATAGGTATACGTAGATACTATTGGCGTGTGGATCACATGTACCTTTAATATTATGTTCATTGTGATGTCTATAGTAGTAATGTATTATATAGATACACGTGAAAAATAGGGGAATCTGAAACTTTTATATATTATAACCTGGCACCTATATATAAACTTATTCCGTTTTCACACCAATGCGCGGGAATTTCTTTTCATATATTATTTTATTATATTTTGTACTTACCTATGCAAAGGTACCTTCAAAATGCAGGGATATACAGTGTTGCTGCTGGTATTTATGAATCATTATTGGATTATATACTATATACCTATAGTAAAAAGTAATAAAAACTCAGCTGTCTCATAAAGAATTTATAAAACTATTATTATTATTTTCTATCGTATGGTAGTGATTATTATTATTTTTTTTTTTAACATTAAAACAAACCGAAAATTGTACATTTGAGTTATCATTTGGTTTTATTCGAATTTTTCTCTAAAACAAAGACTATTTCAGTCTACTGTGTTCATCATTACACATATTTTAGTATTACATACATTTATATAATATATATAATATATGTTAGGATGCCACATATTTATAAAATATCAGACTTCACCCGAACATGGGTCAAATGTATATTCTGTAAGGTTTATAGAAATAAACTACTTAAGTCTTTTTGACTTTTAAGTCAATTAAGTGATATTAACACGTGCCGACATAAGTGCATAAATTTAAACTTTTACAAAATTACTATCAGTTGCATCAAAAACAAATGGTTGAATTTTGTTTAGCAACGCCCAACTTTCTAAAGTATCGAAAACTGCAGAAGAAATGTCTAGTCCTGTTCCAGCTGGCACTTCTAGTACTCCCAATTTTGTTCGAAATTCGTTCGTGTACCGATGATTGATGATCTATCCATTAGTTTTCTAGCTATGTTTTATATTATTTTATTGTCCCAGTGAACAGCGATCAACTGTAGACTACTTGATATTTTATATCCTATAACTTTTAAACTTATCATGATAGATTGATAGACCAGATGTGTTTACAACTTTTAAATAGCAATAGTTATGTGCAATATTTTATGTAAAACATGTTTCCATTGAAATTAATACTATAAGAAATAATAATTTGTCAAATACTTTAAATGTTGATAATATTTTGTAATAGTTTAAACTTTAAACTCATATTACCATGTGTTAATTTGATTGACTAAAATGTTATTAAAGTTAATTTTAAGACCTTACAGAGTAAACATTTGAACCGCGGCTGGGAGAATTTTGATACATTAAAAATAATTAGGTACTATTCTAATATTATATATTATATATAATAAAATACATTACTTATATCTCCCCGCTACTTTTGTACACTTTTAACGGTTCCTTCTGGGTAAATGAGCATAAACTCGAGAATTAGAATTGTTTTATAGGCAGATTTAAGTGATAAAAGTTTGGTTGAATTTCCTTACGAATTTCACCATATTGCGAGAGGAAGGTTTTTTTTCAAGTGTTGAATACTTCTACAGGTTACAGACCCTTTAAATTAAACCAGGAGGATGCAATTTTATAGATTAACTATGTGTGGCGTTATAGTATCAACGATATGACTTAGGGGTTTCAACTTTCAACTCCTCTTCTTACCATATGTATGCTCAAAATTTACTTTTTTTTGGAGGTAATATGGTTGTATCTAAAAAATTATAATTGATTATTAATTGTTTAGGAAAAAAATATTTCTACAAGTACTTATTATAAAATAGATTGGAGAAAATTTGATTCTTGTGATGGCTACGACTGCTGCTCACGGGTGTGTTTTTCTTTGTTATCGTCTAATTGATTACATAAGTGTTTATTAAAATAATAATGAATGTTTATATTGTTAATATTTGTATAGGTAGGTAGGTATTATAAGATGATAGTACGAAAAACAAATAATGCGGATTTAAAAAAAAATCTATTCCATAATTTATTCAATTTTAAAATAAATATCTAATATTTAACTAATGTGTATGTATAGGTACATAGACACCTATAATAGCCAATAGGTTATTAATATTTTATTTTACTACTATTTACATAGAATAGATTTCTTACCTTTTTTTCTTCGTAAATTATATTATGTCTAATAATAAAAGACTCTCGAGTTGGAATATTATTCAAATAGACATCTATATTACCTATATGTATTATATTCATGTAGTAGGTAGATACTTGATTTTATCTAACAATAATATATCATTATAAGAGATTTATAAAAAAAGTAAAAATTATAAAAAACAATTATTTTAAGAGTTTTCATATTATAAAGAATTATTCTTCAGTGCATACCTAACAGTACAACTGTACTAGTCTTCAAAATTAAATTCGATAATGTTTACCTGTATCATAATATATATTATTGTAAAGTATAATATTCCTCAAGATTTACAAATAAAAATTATAATATATACCTGTATGAATATGTTCAATTTTGGATGATAAATTATCAATTAGATGTCTATTATGAAATCGGTCCATAAAAAATCCTTAAAGTAGATGATGCATTCATTAACAAATTTTATATTTACTACACTATATTGTTAAAATATTTTACAGTTATTTTGGGTATTTACCTATACAGTAAATCGTACCATAATTTATCACAATGTATTTCAGTATTTATTTAACAAAAATAATTAAATAGGTCATCCCGTGTCACAAAATTATCATGAAGAAATTCAAAAATCGTTAAAATCAGGGCTATGCCTATAAGGAAATAGAATAAGTTGTGTAATGATATAATAGATATTATTATGTTTTATTGCTTTCGTGCATAAATAATGGGGTAGGTACTTATTATTTGTATGACTTGCAGTATAATACACATACGCAAGACACATGCCATTGTCAATGATTTTGGTTATACCTATAATCGTATACCGTTTTCGTAAAATGTATTGTTATATACGAGAGTTATAGAGTTATCTACGAGTTATAACTTTAAATAAGGTACCGGTTAGGAGAAAAAATCCGTATCTTTATGACTTTATACTGATATGGAATGAAAACATCGGAGCATTTTTGCTAACCCAAATAAGGATCTAGAGACAAAAAGTAATGAATTATACTGCACTGAGAATTTCTTAAAAGTTAAAAAAAAAAATGTCACTTTGATTGAGGTATACCTCAATAATTAAGTAACCTAAGTAGGTACTGCATATTTTTGTACAGGATTCTTTGAACGTTTTTGGTTTTCGCCATAGACGTTCGCTGCTCGTCGTTCACGTCGAGGACAAGTGGTTAAATCGAACCGAGTTACAGAGATGTACATTTGACTTGGTGGATAGCATGCGAGCGTGCAAGTAATTTTAAATTGCGAGTACACTATAAATGCGTGCGTTCAGAGATAGATAAAGGTAATCACGAAAAACATGATAATACTATTGTTTTATAACCAATTTTAAAATACCCGTGATTACTGAATACTGATTACTGCATTGATTCATTGAGGACCGAAATTGTCGAACTAAAACTCGTATATATTATTTGTCATTGGGTTTCGTGTCTCGTCCATAATGACCATAATAATATTGCGTTCAGCTTTGAATTTTAATCCGCACACGCAGCACGCGGTTAGTAGTAAAATATCATATTAATGTACAGTAACAATAAAAAAACAAAAAGCACGCATGACGGCGGTTTAGGTAGACTCCATTTTTTTTCTGAAAGTCGATTTTGCTTTCTAACTTAATATTCAGAAAGGTTCCTTGTCGATCATAAAAAACGTTCGATGCGAACATTTTAACAATATGTGTTTAACTATTAAAGAGTTGATATCTATATATTATGATGGGTGACCTATAAAAAAAACCCGAAAAATAATATTAGATAAGAAAACAATAATACACGAAAAATATTTTATCTGAAAATAATTTAACCGAAACGTAATTATTGGTCTAAATGACGATTAACTAGGAGGCACCTACTTATCTAGCGATTAGCGTTAATGGTAACTGGCAATACAACACAGAAATATTGTGATTTTCGGATGAAATATCGTTTCGTCAAAATGTTTTGTTTGAATTTACTTTCAATGAGAATACGTATCGGATAAATTACGGTTCTAACGAGCTGTTCTTTTGGCTTCAATAAGGTTCTATCAAAAAATGGGTAAGTTTAGGTACGTTGAATTTAGGAATAAATTATAAATAAGCAATACGACACGGAAAAAAACGTCAAATGCACTTTACTTAAAAATCACAAACATTAGCTTTAAATCAATTAAAGTCAATAATATTAAATCATAAATATCGTATAGGTACCTATTATATGCTATATGCTATAGCTATTAGGCAAATCGGTATATCTCTTTTTCCACTTACATATTCTTCACATGATGTTTGTTCAAATACTATTACTATTTAAAAATAATATATTTAGTCTCTCCCCCCCCCCACAAAAAAAATCCTAAATTTATTGGATGAAAACGAAAGAGTAGAAGACCAACGTAACAATAAACCATTAATAACGAATACCGATTCCGGGCGAAGTTTGGTTAAACATAAGGATATCGAATTGAATTTTATAATTTTTTTGGATATAGTGTTAAAGTGTAATGTAGGTAGGTACTTAGTTGAATTGATTCAATGATTGGTAATTGTTTTTATTTTAATGATATGAATGTACCTAAATAAATTTTATTTTATTGAGTCGTACAATATTCTAATCTTGCTTTTTTTCGTTTATCATTAACAAGATCATCTTGAAAGCCAAATATTGGGGTGAGGTTAATTCATTAAATATAAAAAGACATCCTAGGATAATGGGGATGGGTGCAGCCACTGTTTTAGGTAATTTAACGTACAACTGTTAGCAACGATTAATCATTGCTAACGAAAAAACGATTCTAAGCGGAGTTCAGCTGATAGTGATGCTTTGTCAACAATATATATGTCATATTACAGTAAAATATGATATATTATCTTTAATAATATTTGTTTACTGTTACGATTTTCCCGTGTTTTTTTTCCTAGTTTTTCACATTTGCTGGGAAAACTCTTGAGAAAATCGAAAAAAAACCTCTTTTAAGTACCTCCCCAGTCAAATTTCCTTTTAGAAACATTTTTATCATTATAAATTGGAGCAAGATTACTGATAAAAAAGTTTTCTACAGGAAAAAAGAAGGGAATAATAGTTTTAGCTAATACCTACATTTCTTACATTTTCCAATTTTTTTTTTTATAGATTTTTCACATTAGTTGAGAAAACTTTGGACAAAATCTACTTAAAATGACCTCCTTTAAAGTACCTCTCCACATCAATTTCCTTTTAGAAAAAGTGTTACATGTAAAAATCGGAGCAAGTTCTCTGACAGAAATGTTGTCTATAAAATAAATATCTTTGTAAACTATAAGCTTCTTTGTTCCACTCAGAATCTAAAAATAAATGTCTGCTAAATTGTAAATAATATGTGTTCGAAAGACAGTAGGTAGGAATACGGTGGAATTTTTATTTTCATTTGTCAATCAAGCAAGAAAGAGTCAAAACGCTATTTAGTGTCAGTAACGAATCAGGAATGTATGTTTTGGTAAAACCTTGAAAGATACAATTTTATGTTAGGATTGATAATTCCTGGACGTACATCTATTTTAAAACTATTATGAATGATCATGAGTCATGCTTATGATTTTAAATGTCTAAAGATAAAGCAAATATATCCTAAAATCATTAAAATTATCTTTAGCATTATAACTATTTGAAGTTTTTGATTCTTTTTAATTTTATTTGGATTTATGTAAGTTATTAGTCACAGTCATTCTTATTGGTTGTTAATATTGCCATATCATAAGTAAATATAGCAATCATTGAGTCATTGTTGGTAGGCATATATACTCTGTAAAGTAGGTAAAGAATAAATTCTACGACTACAGCTGGTATATTTTTCTAACTTGTTAATGCTAGATAAAAATATTGCAATTTATTTTTATAAGACAAGTTCAAATTTATAATAAAATTTGTTAAAAAAACAAACAACTGTAATTTATTTGGTAGCTATAAATTAATACATTTTTTAATGTAAATTTATTAAAATATGTTATAACAAAACTTAATTCTGAATTGTTTTTTGTTTACGATAATTTATACCTAAATAGTAATACTACTAATAATACATTTTATTAATGTAACACATTTATGTAAACTTCACCACAGTAGTATGGGGAAAAAAACATTTTTCAAAATGGGAGGGCACTAAATACAACATTGATTACTATTATAAACTTTACATAAGAAAATATTGCATTATGGTACATAATATAATAACAGATTGACACAAAAATAATTTTATTTACAAATTTTAAATAGTTATTCTCATAAAATATAATGTATAACATGTATTACATATTTAGTGTTACACTGAGTCACAGAGTACAGTTTTAAATAGTTACTTATGTTATATATATATATGTAATGTATATATATATATATATACTACTATGTAGACATTATTTAATTTATAAACATATTTTGATATGAATTATCATAAACTATTACATTGATTAAAAGTTATATTATTGTCTATCTGCTATTGTATAGTCTAGTTTACTTGAATTCTTCCTATTCATAAATCATCTAGTTTCATATTAATGTTTTTTCTTTAATAGTGTTCATGTACATAGTTATTCTATTTATTTCTTCCACCAATGAATGCATCTAAACAGTATAAAATGTATTACTAACAACAAAATAATATACTTAATTAAAATTAAAATCTAAATTGAAAATATGTTTCCACAACTTAAGGTAAATGTCTATGGAAAAACACATGTTCTTTTTCAAATATTTTATGAAAATTTTAATAAAGAATTTCTGTAAAATAACATAATTTATGAAATATATTATCTTAAACAAATAAACAACTTCAAGGATTTTCGGTGTTTGTAGTGGAATTGTCACAAATGCTATCTAATATAAAGTATACTATTAATATAAGAGTAAGATTAATGGTTATCAGCATATAGCAAATCTATTACAGCATCTTAACCACCTATTTAATGTGGTGAGTTATAAGGCCATTAGAGATTACATCAGGGATGTTTGATTTCAAAAGAAACAACACCGATGTTACCTGTGCCATCACTGATGAATCTATAGGAACTAACAGAATGATTACACAATATTAGATATTGTTTTATATGGAAACCATAGACATTCTTTTTTAGAAATTATTTTACTGACTTAAAATTTAGTAGTTATCAAACTATATTAAATGATTATGAAATCATAAATAATAATATAATAATAAAGTTTAAATATAATCATGACAATAATAATAATTACAAAAGAATTTTAGATGCTACTTTAATATTCAGTCTATTGACGGGTTCCTAATTGAGAATGCTGTTAACATATATTTTTAACACTTCATGCTTAATATTTTTCAAAATAATGTATGTATGTTATAATGTATTATAAATATCATATGTATATTTTGTTTTAAATAGTTAAAGTAATTTAAAGTTTGCAGGATTCTGGTGGGATAGAAGTGGGTAGGACCTTTGTGTAATATAAAACTACTAACCTGCGGGTCCAAACCTTCTAAACCTTCTGATATAAAAATTAGTGCCACAACTAAAAGCTTGCTATACAAGACTAAGTTTCTGCGGATACGGGTGTGAAGTAAATCAATATTAATATTTGTATGTTTATAAGGGAATTTTGTAATATAGATATTTATTTTTTGCTCGAATGAGGTAGGCCGCAGTAGCTCGACACAGAGATGACATGTATATTGAAGTTGCACCAAAACTTAAAATATATTATCATGAATATTAATTATTAGTTTATTACCTTATTTTCTTGAGATTCTTCAAAATAGTCAGACATAGTATGGTTTTCTTTATTAAGCGATCGTGATTTTTTCATTTTATTTACTTGCTTTTGTAATCTTTGACGTTTTAAATTTAAAATACTATAATATTTTTTATACTCTAAACTTTCACCCTGAAAATCAGAATAATTTAAACATTTAAAATAGTATTTTATATGGGATAACTAATTAATATTTGTATGGTATGTTTGTGTTTTATTTTCTATTTTAAGTTACAAAAAAAAAATTATTTTACTGTAGAATTGGGGTTAGGCTTTTGACCAGTCATATTATTTTGATCAACTAACGTCAACATTAATTGATTAAAAATATATAGTTTGTAAAATAATTATATTGTTAAATCTCAAGTGCATTTTATTATTTTTATTATGTATTCATTTAAAATAAATAAAATGTAATATCAACTATATTTTAACTGTTAATTTATTTATCAAGTGCCAACCCTACTTTATATTCAAATCAAATATACAATACTTTTAAAAGGAGATGTATTTCAGTATGATCTCCAACAATATCAGTAATAGAATTAAATTTGGAATTTGAATTGTCTTCTAAGAAACATAATGATGATGTCCCTGATAATTGTTGAATGATATCTTCATATTTTTTAAGTGATTGCTGTTGTTTTGAAAGTATAATAACTGAAAATAGAATGTAATATACAATTAAAAATGAAAAAATTGGAAATTAATTTGTATTACTTTCAGATTGAACTTTGTTAAAATTATTTATAGATCGAAGTTTTCGTATTGCTGTGATAATATCATTTACCATATTCATATCAGCATCTATTTGTTCATTACGCCATTTTAAATACTAAACAATGAAGATATATATAACTCAATATTGTTTTGCATATTTGTTTAATATAGTAAAATTTACTTCAATAGCTTCTGGAAATTTAGTATGCGCAACATGTGTTTTATTTTTTCCCGGCAAAACACAATAAAGTGTTTCTGATAAAAATGGCATAATTGGATTTATAAGCCTTAAAGAACTATCCAAAATAAATAAAAGCATCTTACAAGTTGCTTGAATTTCATCATTAGTCCCGTGTGCAAGTATAGGTTTACATGTTTCCTTAAAAAATTAAAATACACTAAATAAAATGACAATTATCAATTGTAATATTATGTTATGTGTTTTTATAAAAAAATATATACCAAAAAAACATTACAGAATTCATTGATAAAAAATTTTTTAAATTCTGTAACGAAAATGTAAATATCATAATTTTGGAATGAATTGTTAATTTTAGAAACACAATCTCCCAATCGACTTAATATCCACAATTGTGTACAATTAATTGGAACCACTGTTGTATAATCAGAAACATTTTTTTCAGCAACCCACATCAACACAAACCTTGTAGCTTGCCACACTTTATTACAAAATATACGATTCCGATTACAATCATTCACATTAAAGTGAATAACTTGATCTAAATTAAGTTATAAGAACAATCAGAATTTTAAAAATTAAAGTCAAAATAATAGGTAATTGATTTTTTTTAAACTTACTTTTGATGTTTTGAGATACAAGAGTTATTCTTAGAGCGTCTGTACCACACTCATTAATACCCTTTGGAAATAATTTTTTTTGGCCTATCAAGGCTTTTTCTAATTCATCGTATGATATTACACCAGATTTAGCACTGGCGTGAGTTTTCTTTTGCAGATCCTAATTTATATAACACATTGGATTATGTATAAATTGAAAATTTCAAGTGATTACCTCAAGTGAAATTCCATTAATGACATCTTCAGGATCTACAACATTTCCTAGACTTTTTGACATTTTTCTACCATGAATGTCGTGTATCATACCATGCAAAATAACATTCTGGAAACATATAAATACATATTAATTTTAAAAAATGTTTAATTTAACTTTTCTTTCGAAATGATACTTTGAAAGGAAGCGATCCTGTTAAATAGGTTCCTAGCATCACCATTCTTGCAACCCAAAATGTTAAAATATCATGTCCAGTTTCCATAAAACTCAAGGGATAGTATTTATGTAAATCTTCAGTCTAAAAATATGTGTTGAAATGTATTTTTGTATAAATTCAGCAATTTTAATTATTAACCTTGTCAGGCCAACCAAATGAAGAAAATGGTAATAATGAAGAAGAAAACCAAGTATCTAATACATCTTCATCTTGTTTAATGTCTAAAGTAGCCATTTCTTCTTCTGGTAATTTAAATTTAGCTCCAATTTTTTTAATAGCTTCATTTTTGTTATATGCTGCAACCCAACCATATTTAGTTTCAAATAATGGTAATCTATGACCCCACCAGAGTTGTCTAGACACACACCAATCTCTAAAAATGAATAAATTATAATTTTACTGATTATTACTTTCATAATGTGTATTGATATTTAATTTTATACTTAGAATTATCAAGCCATAATAACCATTGATTATGATAATGACTAGGTTCAATTGTTAATTCACCATTTCTAAGTGAGTCAGATGCTTTTTTAGCCATTTCTTTACAATTAATAAACCTTTAAAAGAAAAGAGTCAATCAAAAAAAAAAAAAAAATACATAAATAAACAACTTATTAACCATTGAAGTTTTGGAAGGTGCTCTATTACATCACCAGTACGACTACATATGGGAATTGACATCTTATGTTCTCTTGTGCCTTTTAATAAATTCATTTCATTTAATTTTTGAACTATAGCAGTTCTTACTTCATATCTTGGTAATCTCTAAAATTAAACATTTATAAATAATAAATAAATATATAGATTTATCAATATTGTATGAGGTACTCATTTTCTTGAAATATATTAACTTTTCACAGAATTTAATTTTACGAAATTTAATAAATAAGCAGTTATAAAATGTTAAATTTCCATTATTTTTTATTACCCTTATATTTGAGATTGAACTCACTACTCAATTAGCAATAAAAAGAACCATATATAAAAATTCCATAAATAGAAAGTTTTACTTTAAATAAATGTTGGTGTTTAAATTTTAACTGTTGTTGTGTAGATTGAGATAGGAGTAGAGCAACTTAAAAGTACAATCCCTTATCATATATAACAGTTAAAATTTCAGTACAAAAATTTATTTAAACTAAAACTTCATACATTTATTTGATTTGTTATAAATGTTGCTATTTGAAAATAAAAATTAGGTTGTGAATTCTCCCTCAAAAATAATAGAAATGTTATATTTTATAGCTGCTTGTTTCTTAAATTTTCAAAATAATAAAAAAAAAAAAAATTAAGTAAATAATATATACTTTCTGAGATAATGAGTGTCTTTCATTATATTTTTTAGTGATACACAATAATATCATATTTCAATATCGGATCAGTTTTACTGATATCTAATTTATCAAAAGTACATCAATATAATAATAATATAATTTATATATAATTTTCTACAGTTTTCATTTTCTATTTATTTAAGTTTTGATAGTTAATCAATGTCAAAGAATCATAAACACTGATAATAAGCAATAATTATTTGATAATTATTATTTATTAATAATAATTAATAACATAATAACTAACCTAATTTATAACTCACATTAAATTCATCATATTCACATGATATTTTTCCGAATTCATCGATGACACTGATAATTGGAAGATTGTGTTTGCTGGCTAGTTCATAATCTAAGATGTCATGTGCAGGTGTCAATTTTACAGCACCTAATACAATTTAATACTTAAAAATCATGAATATAATATAAGTTAAGTACGAAACTACCTGTGCCGAAATCTTTATCAATAGAATGGTCATAAATTATTGGTATGGTACACTTTCTAAAAGGATGCCATAATTTAACATTGTCTAGTCCTTTATACCTATCGTCATTAGGGTTCACAGCAACTGCTACATCTCCAAGAATGGTTTCTGGTCTAGTAGTTGATACGACAATTTCTTGATCTATTAAGTATTCAAATATAAATTATATATAACTTATTTAACAAATAAAGTGTTTTTATAAAAATACACACCAGAGTTATGAAATTTGTATGCTATGTCTGTAAGAATACCAAACTCAACAGGTTTGCTAGTTCCCGGTAAACTAACATGAGTTCTTCCTGAAATTTCTTTATGATCTATTTCAATATCAGATACTGTAGATTGTAGAGAACAACACCAATTAACTAATGCATATTTTCGGTACAAAAGTTGATTGTCAAATAGTCTAATAATGGCTTCACAGACAGCTTTGTTTTGTTTCTGTAAATGTAATAAAAAATTAATATTATTAACATCTAATTATTTGAATAAAATCATCTGTTTTTTTAATATTAAATTAGGATTTTATAGTATATATTTTTATGATTTAAAATAAGTTTTTACTTCATCCATTGTAAAAAATTCTCTGTCCCAGTCCAACGTGACACCGAGATTTTTTAATTGATTTCTAATTATTGTGATTTTTTCATTCTTCCACTTCATAATTTTTTCATTGAAGGCTTTTCTACCAATATCATGTCGATTAACATTTTCTTCAGCATATAATTTTTTTTCTACAACTACTTGAGTAGCAATACCAGCATGATCAGTACCTGGTACCCATACTACATCTACATTGTTCATTCTATGCCTAATTAAACATATAATATATACTAAACAGCAAATAATTTACAAATCAAATTAAAATGACAAACCATCGAACAATAATATCCTGTATGGTGACTGTTAGTGCATGCCCTAAATGTAAAGATCCAGTTATATTTGGTGGTGGTAATATAATAGAAAACTTTTTTTTATGATTAGAATTAGAATTTTGACTAATGAAATTATCTGAAATGGTATATTTAGAATTTTCAACTATTTTAGGTTCATATTTCATAGGTAATATTTGATTTTGTCCTGGAAAAAATAGACAAATTAACACAATTCAGTTAAAATATATAACAAATTTGTATTTAATAAAAATAAAAATCACCATTTCTAAAGTCTATAGAATAACAACAACATCCGACCCTTCTGATTTTTTTAAGGTGTTTATTATTTAGAAATACAATTTTATTAATTTTTACAACATACATTTTGTAAATAATTTAAATTAATCAACTAAATAGTGAATAATCATAAAAAAAAGTATGTACAGCTATATTTCAAATGTTTACCAGGTACTAGGATTACTTTTTTTCATAAAAACGTGCGAGATTATCAGTTATCACTTCAATGTTATCACTTTTGATAAAATAATCGGTTTGTTATCAATAAATATTAAATAGATTATTAAAATGTAAAAATATGTTTGGAAATTAGAAAATACTTAATAGTTACTTGATGGTTTTTGTTATTAAGTACATATTTGTATTAAAATTATAGTTTATATTTACGTATAATCCATTTTTATTTCATTTTTTCAAACATGTCATCAAAGTAAGTCAATGTACCTACCTAGATATCTAGTTTATGTAAGATAAACATAAATACCTATCTATTATTTATTATAAATTATTACAATTATTATTGCAAACCAATATATTTTCAAAGTTTTGATTTACTTAGAGTGCAGTTTTATTAACAAAAATTTAATTTTCCAGAGTTAAAATTGTTCAAGGAGCTATGGTTTGCAAAGAAATTAAAGTAAAAGGTCAAGTAAGTTTTGGCGCATCTACTATAATTCATCCTGGTGTAACTATAATAGCTGAAGCTGGACCGATTGAAATAGGCGAAAATAATATTATTGAAGAATATGTCAACATTATTCATAAGTAAGAAGCCAAATTTAATTTATAATTAAGTATAAAAATATTTGTTTTTACCATCTATTCATAGTTTTAAATATTTATACCTATTAATATATGAACTTTTAATATTAATAATATTTCCATAACAGTTAATAGTAATAAGCTCTTAAAAGTTAAAATTATGTCAAAATTTGAAATATTAATATTTACTGTTCTGTCCACTTATATAGTATTGTGTTACATAGTATAGATGATTACTTTAGTTTGTACCTATTTTGGTCAACATCACTAGTTCACAAGATATAACATTGATCAAACTTGATCATAGTTTATTATACTCCCTTTATAGCACTCCCAACATTCTATTTAAAAAACTATGTAAATACAATAATTAGGTAATTATAATACAAACAATAATCATTAATTATGAAGATAGGTAATTTTTAAAAACAAAATTTTCTTATATTAACTTTTCTACTACATTATTAAACATTTATTAGGATTTATGTTTATTGTTGTAAACACAATTGCAAAAAAAAAAAACATTCTGATAAGTGTTATAATAACTAACTAAATGATAATAATAACAATAATTTTTTATTTAAGTTAAAATTATTTAATAGATTTGCACCTGGAAATGAACATTCGGAACCGATAATATTAAAAATAGGTTCTAATAATGTATTTGAAGTATATTCAACTATTGATGGAGTCAGCAGTATTGGAGACAATAATATTTTTGAATCGAAAAGTTTGTGTATTTAAATTTTACCAAATATACCTATTTGTTTTCAATAAAACTATATAATAATTTTTTTAAATATTTAGGTTATGTTGGTCGAAATCTATCAATAGGCAATGATTGCATTATTGGAGCTGGATGTCGCTTAACATCTACTGTACCAATCGAAGATGGTGTATGTGTATATGGAAAAAACTGCATTAGACAAAAAGCTTTTTGTAAGCCATCGGTGAGTAATGATTTATAAATTGTATTTTAGAATAAAATTTTTATAATCGATCCAACTTTATTGATTAAAATATTTTAGGTTCCCGCAGGTCATCGTGAATTCCTGGTAAAACTGTTACCAAGTTACCATTTATTAAGAAAAAATAAACACACAAATGAAGGAAATTAATATTGATTAAGACTTGTATCGTTATATTTCATTACACACCTATCTATTATGTTAATTGTCTAACTTTTTCAGATTATTATATTGTTTATATTATTATTATTTTTGATTTTAAGTAAATATTTCTAATTTGTAATATAATTTTTTGATACATTATGTAGTTACTACTTTAAATTTTCTATTTATTTTAAAAAAGGATAAATTTCAAAACAGTTTTTTTGAATATTGATACAGATATGAAGAAATATTTAATCATTAAAAATGTTTAATCATGTCCAACAATTTTGTCATAATAATTCTTATAAGTCTGTATTCTGTAAATTGATATAAAATCTAGTGATGTTATGGACTGTTCGATTTTTCAGTTTTCAGTTTTCAGTTTGGTCCTAAAACCTAACTGAAAGTTATTATTAATTGAACCAAACTAAATAACCAATAGTCCGATTAAAAATTCCAAAGCTGAACAAATGGTGACAGCCAGAAGATAAAAAGACCATCTCTACAATTTGTGGACAGATTTGTGATTTTATATAACACTATTTAAATGATAATTTTTTAATTATTTCATTGTTCATTATTTTAATTCGGTCAACAATTATTTAATTATTCTGTGATTTTATGATAAAATAATACATTTGATGATTGACAGTTACCTTAATCAGTTTTTAATATTTTTGTGAAAATATTAACAACAATCAATAATACTTATTACTTTATGTATTACTAGCTAACCCAGTAGTGCTTTGTTATTGCTGGATAATAACTAAACATTAATCATATTCTATGCACACTGCGTAAGGTAGATTTTGCTAAATTGTTTGTTAGTTGGACTGAGACAGCACATGTGAGTATAGTGACCTCTTAACGGAATATTTTACATTGTGAACTTAAACTTCTTTAGGGCCTATTCTTTTCGTATGTGGTCTATCACAGTGTACAAATATTTAGAAACACAGTCTACCGTACACTTGTCATCAACCACTTATGTATATCGAATCATTCTCTTAAGCAAAGTCATAATATAATGTAAATAACAATTTCTAGACAATGTTAAATTGTTAATGATGTAAAAATATGCATTTTTGTATCATTTATCAGAATTATTTGAAAATGTTATTTATAACGTAATGGATTGCCTTACCTTACAAAGTGACTTAAATAATTTAATTATATGGTATGATAAAAATAAGTTATGTCTAAATGTCTCTAAGTGCTTTAAAGTGTCATATTTTTGTACTAAAAATAAAATAAATTTTATTTTCAAAATTATATAATTTTCCTTTACTTGAGGTGATGACTGTGCTCGATTTTTGAGTTACTTTTCAATTGAATCTCTTGTTTTCATCCCATATCTATTATATTTTTCTAAAAGCTATAAGGGCATTGAGTTTTTCAATTAAATCAAATAATAAATAATTTAATCATTTTACACAAAACTAGTATTGTTATTTAGGTAGGTATAGGTAATATTATTATTTATTAATATTTACGTGTTTTGTGTTTTATTTCGGTATAAGTTAAAAATAGAGGACATATTTGGCGCGGTTAAAACTAAAAAAAGACAAAGCAACATGTCTATACCTATATACTTATTTACACTTATACTTGTAATTTTTATTTTTATATTATCATTGTTCAGATTTATTTTAAGGTGTCATTAGTCATAAATGTTATTAAATTATTACTACTACTACGTAATTGAAAATAAAACAACGTAATTTTCGAAAATATGATATAGGTACCGTTATTATATTTTTAAACATTAACTAGGTACGAATAGGTTATTATTATAACTAACTGATGAAATTGTGTAATTAATTTTAAAGTTGCTATTGTATAGTCCGTTAAAATAAATTGTTTTTTTTAAAAAAAAGTTCGAAAATGTACTGAAATAATATGCATTCGCATTCTTATAAACCACAAAACCGCACATACATTTAAAACGCAAAACCATACATTCCAATAATAATATGACGAGTATTTCTTTAAACATAAAATTTACCGTTTTCTACGAACAGTCCAATGAAAAACTCCCGAAAATATTGTTAACAATATCGATATTACCACGTGCAGATAGTCTGTCTATATTCTATGAGACGGTTTACCTATAATAGTGTTGCGGGTTTCCGATTTTTACAATAAGATATTTTCTCATCGCAACGGGTAAATACCAATGTCAATGATTTACGAATAATTGGCCGCCGTCCGTTTGATGTGCCGCGCGTTGACGAATTCAGCTACGAAGAAATTTTGGTATTTTTATTCTTATTTAGTTATTTCTTCGCGTTCGTCACTCTGACACCAGTGCACCGCAACTAAAAATCGTCAATAATATCTAATCGTAATTATTATCATTTAGGAATTAGAATAACTGAAAACGTCGCCTGTTTATATATTTGTACAATGTATTGTATTTACTACAGACCAGTCTACAGAGACGAAATACAATTGTGTTACCTCATTGATACTACATAAACTATCGGTTCGAATGAGTTACGGGTAACATCGGGCAATTCTAAATCCTAACATAATATTATGTACTATTATCTTATACATCAAGACCTTAAGAGGGCCTCTAAAAATATTGCATAAATGGTCCCTCTGGATGGCCCTGGTGATAAACCTCCGTTAACGTGGTACGTCGTGATAACACGTGGAATTTGAGGAGTAAACGGGAGAGGAACGGCGGCAATGATAGACAATAGGGGAGGTGAAAATTAGGTTAGGCGGAGGCGGGGTAGCCTGGCTTTGCTTAGAAAAATGTAAAGGAGGGTAATACGGCTCCAATACGTGGTGGATATAGGTGCGGATGGGGCCGTGGCCTAAATAGCTCGAGTACGTGGCGGACATTACAGTTTACCATTTGTTAGACCAGCGGTTCTTAACCTTTTGTAGAACACGGACGAAGATTTTTAGACATCGCGGACCCCCAACCAATTTTTTGTCGAATTCTTTTTTTTCTTTCTTACAAAACAAACACCTCATGTTATCATAACCAAAATTATAATAATTATTTTATATTACAATTACAGAAGTGGACATAACAAAACATACACATTTATAATTATTTTTATTAAATTTAATTTTTCATAAAATTATAATGCAAATTATTTTATTTACTTAATCATTAAGTCCTGATGCGGTGGTTGGTGTCGCATTTGAATCACAAGTTTTTGAACATCATCAACAGATTCCACTTTTTCTATTCGGTTTCAAAACTTATTCTTAATATCAACAAGGGTAGAGAAGGCTTTTTCACATGAATAAGTTGTGGGGAATGGAATTAAAACTTCAAGAGCTTTACTCGATAATTCTGGATAATCTTTTCGAACATGCAACCAAAAATTTTCTAATGACTTTTGATTGAATTGTATTTTTAAACTACTATCTGTAAAAATGTTTACAAGGCTGTCTTCTTCAAATGATGTTAATCCATTTATTTGATGAGTATCAATTTCAAAAGGTTGTCGAATCCAATTTATACTATTATATCTAGAACAGGAAAATAATCACGGAAGCTAAGTTGCATATCACCTATATGTTGTATCAAATATTTAGAATCTTTATTAGACAATTCTTCTTCAGTTGATTCAATAAAATTGTTGAGTTTTGGAAATGGATCGTAATTCTTCTTTGATAGGCGGAGATTCCATAGTTCCAACTTTTTCATCATCGCTTCAATCTTATCTCCAACTTTGAAAATTGAAACATGTGAATATATGTTTCCTTGAAGAATTGAGTTAAGCGCATTTGAATGAGTAAATATATCTGATAGGTATGCTAAAGTAGCCAACCAAGAATAATCATTTACCCATTCACTCAACGAAAATGATTTATGTTCGATAAAAATTAATCTTACCTCATCTCTCAATTCAAATAGACGAGCGAGCACTTTACCTCGAGATTACCATCGAATTTCAGAGTGTAACAGAAGTTGATAATATGCACTATCCATGTCTTTGCAAAATTGTTTAAAAATTCTTGAATTCAATGATTTTGTTTTTATAAAGTACACAATTTTTACAGGTTCGTCCAAAACTATTTCAAATTGTATTGGTATTTTTTTGGAAACAACGTCTTCGCGATAAATGTAACAATGATGCCGCGTAACTAATGGCATTTAACTTTGTCGAAACAAGTTCCGAATAGTGCTGGTATTTTGAAAGTAATTAGCGAGAATCTGCCAGTCCGATACCGCAATTTGCAAGTCAAGTCCATCTCCCGCGAGCTCTCAATATCCCTTCGATATTTTTTAACCAGGCTATTGTTATACTCTGATAAAAAAAAAAAAAAAAAAACCATTTACCGAAGGTCCAACCTGTCCGTTGGGCGTTCAATCGTACGTTTATTGCGAAAAATATTCAATTACAGAACTTTAAACGGTTCCATCGGCGCTCCTGTAGTCATACCGATACCTTTGACGATGAACGGTGAAAACGGAAGAAAACCCGATTATCGATGGCCGCGTAGTGTAAATATGAGTGTACTTAAAATTGTCAATTGATTGCAGGGACCACGGAAAGCAGGTCGAAAATGGATTGCGAAACTCCGTGACGCGGTTCGAGGTAAGTCGACGAGGAAAAGCGCATTATGGTAACAATGCATATGACCGAAACGACCGATTTCGCGGTTACCGAACGTCGAACGGAGTAAACGTTATCGAATTCGCTCATCGTCACCCCGTCCCGCCATTATGTTTAAAACAATTGATGTGATTGGGCGATTTCTAACGGACGCGTCACCGCCGACGGTACGGCGCCGCATAACAAGTCGCGATTCGCCGCCATTTGACATCTCGCCGTCACACTTCTCCGCGTCCACCACTTGTTATATTATTGTACAATTGTGTCCATTAGCTTTTCAATTTTTTTTTCTTTTCTCCGTTCTCAATTCGCCTGTTTCAGGATTTTAATCGTTTTTTCGCTGTCGTCGACCACTGTGCGCAGTCTTCCATTTCACCGGCGCAATAAATTAATTGTCGTTGACAAAACGCATTACTATACTGCAACAACGAGTGAGTAGCCGGCCCGGCCTAATCTCTACTGTAGGTCAACAGACACTGGCCCGAGACACGTTATACAATTTTTTTGTTTTGTTTCAGGGTGTTTTCGCAAGAAAAAAGCAAAATCAATTTCTCAGTGTCCCCGGCGGTACCGCAACAACTCTCTCGGAAATCGATCGGGTAATTTATTTTTATTCCGTACCGATATTTATCCGTATTTTAATAATAGGCATTCAAATTGTACAATGATAATGTCGCCGATCGATTTTCGTTTATGAGTTTTTCCGCCCTATTCGATTAAAGTCGTACCTGTATTGAAAAAAAAAAAAAAACAAAAAAACAATTAATTCTCGTCCCTTCTGGCCCTCCCGGAATCGCCATTATTTTTCTAAATTTGGAACGTACCCCTAGGAGAATGTATTGGTTTAACAATGATGTTAATTATTTTATTTTTTTTTTATCAGTGAACAACTTATTTATAGATATTAGAAATATTGCCCCGATTTTCTGGTGTTGTATCTTTTCTGAAAGGATATTGTATCCGGCTGATACTTAAAGGGATTTTATTTTTTCGATTTCTCAAGTTGTATTCATAATATTAGGGGAAAAACACTGAAATATTTACTGAAATTCCTTTTTTTTAAATTTTCAAAACATTTGAGTTATTTTTTAACTGTTTATAGACATTTTTATTTTATGAGTTTTTATTCGGTAGGTACTGGATAAAATTGTTGTACTGAACATAAATGCTTGCAAATTTAACAGGAGGTTTATTATAAGTCGTACTTTGTGATTAAAAAAAAAAAAAAAGATAATAATATCGAAAATCGTCCCGTAGTTTCTTGTTTGTTGTACAGTCAGAATTGGTCAAAGTAGTCGGAATTTTTAACTTTTCTAGAAGTTTTTCTTTTCTCTTCTTAAGTTGTGTGACGTTTTTCGTTATTTTTAAATTTTTTTGTCCCCCGCACTTGTACTTTGATTAACTTGTAGAATATGTTACATGGAAAATACGTTTTATTAAACGCAATTTGTAAGTCG
This sequence comes from Cinara cedri, assembly GCA_902439185.1. Lineage (NCBI taxonomy): Eukaryota > Metazoa > Arthropoda > Insecta > Hemiptera > Aphididae > Cinara > Cinara cedri. Next base: position 1,353,814 of record CABPRJ010000006.1, read on the forward strand.
CTATGGTTGGTCTTCCAAATGTTATTTAATGGATAATCCACCATCATACTCAAAATTTTTTTTTCCACTACTTATACAACTTATAATGGTCCTCCTGTTAAATTTTCTGTTTTATGTTTTAGTTTTATTTCTGTTTGATCAAACAGAATGATTGAATGATCAAATAATAAATGTAATATACCTACCAATTAAAAATTTTTTAAAGAAATTCGCAAACATAAAATACCCTATAAATAACTCAAACTTACTACATTTAGAAGAGACAAGTATAAGTTTTTTATCAAAATTTCAAGTTTCTAAGAATATTTGTAACTGAATTACAACAAAAAAACTAAATTGAAAATAATAAAACCATATTATTTCTGTAAACTTTACCGTTCTTCTTACAATTTTTTCTGGTTTTATTTAACTAAAAAAATTCAATGGAAAATCCAAACACCACTTTCTTACCCACCTACTGGATTCAAAATGCAATACAAAGTTATCTTGTAATTTTTTGATTAGAGCAAGTTTTTTGTTTGAAAAGTTGTTTACAAACAGAAACAAATAAACACACATACTAAAACCATTAGATCCTCTCATTACATTGCGAATCTAAAATCACATAATATTTAATATACAGTGTCCCATGAAGATATATAGTACCCATTGTAATATTTTTAGAGATAATAAAGATAATCAATAATCAAATTCTAGTTTTTTTATATATCACACTGGGATTATGACTACAAATATTTATATTGTAATTAACTTTTATGTTTTTGTAAAAAATGAAAAAAATAATTCTATACTATTATTTTTGAATAATTAATTTTGAAGATAGCCATTTTATAGAATTTATTCTTCTAAAATTGTTGACGTGTCAATTTTTTATTTTCATTAAATTCATGATTCTTAATAATTTTTTAAAGTTGAGAGAAAATAAGTGTATATTCAATTAATCATAATAATAATAATCAATTATAGATTGGGATTACAGCCTCTTGCATATAATTATAGGAATTTTTCTAGATTTCTCTTTAAATAGATTATAAATATAAAAAAACTGACAAAAAATGAAAGTATATTGATTTTACTTTGGTTAGATCTAATACCAAATATCTATTATATAGCATGATCACTTATTGCTCAGAAGCATTTCTAATTCTTGTTTGCTATGATTTATCATTGCTTTCAGTGTTTATATTCAAATATAATTTTTTACTTTTCAAACTTCCTACCTGTAACAGTGGCCTATTCTTGGTAGTATTTTGGATTTTTATAATTATTTGTGAATTATCATTAATGTATGTTTTTGTTTTAGACGAGTTACAGTATGAACTCCGGAAAGGGTGGCAATAGCAAAAATGGTGGCTAAGGTGGATTTTGTCGCTCAGTGACATCCCACCATAATATGGCACCTGTTGCGACGTATGAAGGCTCCAATGCCTGAGAAGTCGTTACAGCTCACAATAGTGTCACTTTCCGCCGCAGCAGCGGCATCACCCGCAATGGTAGCAACCAAGCCAACAATGTCGTGTTTGTTTATGACATATCATAAAAGTGTCACAATCCAAAAAAGTGCTGTAGCTTCTAGCGGCACTAAAATCCAAACAAGTGTAACAGCTAAGAGCAGTGTCATAGTTCACACTACTATCACAACCTCTGCAGGGGGTTCAAAGTCTGTAAGTGTATTATTTATATTTTATGTTCCTTTATCAAATAAAAATTTTGTTTTTATTTTTTCCATTAATATTATATCAGAGTTATAGATAATTAACATACTCTTGTAACATACTATTGATGAAACTTTATTAGGTGGTTCGTAGTGTCAAAAGATAGATCAGCAATCAAAGAGGGATTATCTATGTTTTTGTCATCATTCTTTCTCACTACCATAATTTTTTTCTTTGTAAACTTTTTTTTGAGTTAAACATTATATTCGTTGTAATCATTATGATAGACTACAATATTATAGTATTTCATTTATATAATAAAATAGCTTGGTATATTAGTAGGCTAAATTTTATAAGTTAAACAAATTTAAAACCACTTTTAGGTAATAATATTATCCCCTTTACATTGTGAATATGAAAATATTTATGAAGTTAAGTATTCAAAATTGTAAGTAAAAATGAAATTTGTTGTCTGTTTCATATCAATGATTAAGAGACCAACAGTTTGTCATACAATTACTAAATATCAAATTTTACAAGAAGTGTTTTCATTTTTTCATACAATATAAAATAGATCATTATGTTATAATTGTTTTTTTATGTATATATAAAACATGCTATTATAGGACACAGATTAAAATAGCCTAGTGAACTTTAAATTTGTTTTATGTACTGGAGACCCCATGTATGTATACTGCTATTTATTTACATATTTGTAGTATTTTAGAATTTTAGTACTATGTTTTTAATTTTTGGTTCTATCTTTTGCTATTATGCATAATATAATGATTTATATTGTATTTTTAATAAATAGTAGAAATAATCTGTCATTTATGTGAATCTGTTAGAAAAATACTTAAATTTTCATTTCATGATATAATCTATTTTTAAGTAGCCAGGTTTGTTGGTCCATTGAACAGTCTATATACTTGAAAAAATAAAAATAAACTTTTTATGGTATACTATAGCTTATTTTTAGATGTTTTAGGTCATATTAATAGCACATATTTTAATATTAGGTCATAATAGAGAGCATATTTTAGTTATTTTCAGTACTATAAAATGTAAGCCCTAGTTATAGCAGTTAATGTGACATTTTGGTATATTTTTTGTTAAAACTTATTAATGGTAAATTTTATTATTTTGTGATAATCCACTGAAAAAATTATTTTCTTACATCTCAAGTTCGTCTTATTCCAAAATCCTTACTTAAGCCATTGATATTTATGAGCAAAAAATATAAGACTAGCTGGTTGGTATTTTGAGCAAGGCATCTACGTTGAAGTATTAAAAAATGAAATAATAATTATTTGAGTAGTAAGGACAAAGAGGTGATATTTTCGATTGACCATTTTTACTATGATTTTATACAGTAAGGATGTCATTATAAGTCGTATTTAGTGGTTAATAAGAAAAAGTTGAGTTTAATGTAGTATTATTTTTATTTTTTTTATAAGAATTTTTATATCAAATTTTGACGAAAATCGTAAATATTACGGCTTTTTAAAACATGTATCGCCAAATTCCGTTGAAAATCGTTTTTCGTTAGCAATGTTTAATTGTCGCATACAAAAATACATTAAAATCTTCCCCTCTTTATCTTACCTTCTCAACTTCTCTACTATAATTTATAATAGTGACCCACCCATCGTGCTAAGTATGTGCGTCGTCTTTTAGTTGTAAGATTTCCTTCTATTTTCAATAGAAACCATCCAAACGTAGGTACCTACGTTTAGGGCACCTATCACGAATCTTAATTCGTGATATCTACCTAATAAATTCGTGTCATATTTCAGAGCACGTTTATCGAGTTCAGTGGTTTAATAAATTTAATATTTTCTGTGACCAAACTCTATAGGAAAAATGGTGTATCTACCCTAAACTCTTAGATCATATGTATAGTTCACCGGTATTGACATAAAAAAATAACACGCCGGGCCGCAACTCACCTGTAGCCGATCTAAGCCTAAACCTAACAATAACTTGTTATCACCGAACAATGGCTGACGGCTGTACACTAATAATAATTTATAATACTTATCTAGGTACTATTAATTTGTAACTTGCAATATATAGCACTTTGCAATTTGTTTTTATTTCGTATTTTGAGTTATATATTACATTTTCAAAAATAATTAATAAACTATTCTAATTTATTGTAAAAGAAGCAAATTAAAATCAAGAATTCTATGGTTAAAAATCCCTTTAAGGGTGAAGCTGAAGACTGCCACTTAAGACGAGCTGCTGAGTTACTTATTGCTGGAAATGACGAGAATCGGAGAAAGTTCATCTTTTTTAAAATTAAGGTAAGACATTAAATGTTTTTTTTAGAATACCCACTAGTTCGACTAATTGTATTTATTTTTTTTTATAAATTTATATTAACTCCTATTTAACTTAATCTAGGATAATTTAAAATAATATTATACTAAGTCGGTATTAAATTTTTACCGTTTAGAAAAAATTTTGGGCCGCTCATATCCTTCTCCGCCTGGGCTAAAATACTCTCAGTCCGCCGCTACCACCACCATTTAGTTCGTGGTTAGTTTGATATTTTTAAGAATTAATTTGGACTTCCTACGACCGTCATAACCAAATACTGAGGAAACAGTAAACATGTTTTTCCAGTTCCCGTATTTTAAAAAAAAAGATGCAAAATGCATGTTTTTCGATATCATCGTTTATCATATTTATAGTTATTGTCGGTACCTACTGGTGTTGTATATCCGGTCAATTATCCGGTGAATTTATTTGAATTGTATTATTGTTTTGCTTACCGTTTGACTTTGTGAGTACCTATTCGAAAAAAAAAAACTTAATTTTGTATTTCTCGTTTTTTATTATTTTGTAATTAGATTCGAAAATTGTAACGATTGAACATCGTTTCTAAATCCGAATGAATCGTTTAAATTTTAAAACGATTGTGCCCACGCGAAAACGTATATTATTGTTCAAGAGCAAGGTTTCTGCGCCTTATGAAATTCAAGGATAAATCTAATAATGTTTCGTGAAATATTAGTTTGTAACGTTTTAAACGGGAAAAACGTCTACTGCAGTTATAATAATAAAAACAATACGTTCAACATTTCGTATCGTGGACGGTTGCCAGAGCGGTAACATAATAACACAATGTATATAGACGCGTGGCTGACCAAAATTTGATACAGTATTATAATACTGAATAAATATAGGCACCGGTATAAAATATAAATTATATCAATATTAACGTATTGCACGAATATCAACCAATAGATTTGTACGGTATGGTATCTATAATACAGTGACCGCGGCACATCAACATCTTTGTGTACTAACGCATTCAGACGGGTTCCGATTGAGCGTTTGTGTTACGTTATTGATTTAAATTGATAATTATGGGGGGAAACATAAACAATCTTTGGAAATTTAGTATAATTAAGTAATAAATAATAAATAAATTTAGTATAATTATTTGATAGAAACGGAACCTTGCAGTGGCATATAGATTGCGGATCCCATTATTGCCTATTCGCATCATTGGAGAGTTTTTTATTCCGAGTGTAGCGAAAAATGTATTGGTTTTACAAAGATGTTTATTTTTTATTTTTGTATACTGTGTACAATAATTCTACCAGAAATCTTGCTCCAAAGTATGAAGTATGGCATCTATTCTGAAAGAGAATTTTCCATATGTGCGCGCGGCGTATTAATGCACCATCACTCTCCCCCAACCCAAACTTAAAAGTGGAATATCTCGTCAACGGATTGACGGGAATCAAAAATGTTAACATTTATTTTAACTATTACTTCAACTATTTATGGATTTTTTTTATATAGGTTTTCATTTAAAAATCAGAATCATTCTAAAATATTCTAGATAACAAATTCTGGAAAAAGTTATTACTTTCTGAGATAACGAGTGTCTTACGATAGATTAATCATCCTGTATACAGATATATACTAAATTTCCCTTTCACCTTCCAAACTTCTCACCTAAAACAGTGGCCCACCCACGTGTGAAGTATGCCCACCTTTTTTTGTACATACAAATCGATCCGTTTGAATTTTTTTTCTCGGAAACATTATTTTTTTATCAGTAAAAATTCTCCAAATTCTTCACGTCGTACTTTAAGTAATGCGAATTATTCAACCTACGGTAATTTGTTTGAAACACTTCTAGTTTTCGATTAGATTATATTTTAAAACATTTAGACAAATTAAAGACAATGATGATACAATTGTTGACTCTTTTTAGATTTCGAGTGGAGCAGAGCGATTTTTATTTTTTTTTTATGTAAACACTTTTTCTACTATTGTTATTATCAACCGTTTTTGTTTATATTTTGTTATTATTAAGTTTTTAATGTTTTAATATTTTTTTAAACAATCATTGTCATAGAAACGCACATGTTATAACCATTTGACCATAATATGCCATATATATATATATATATATATATATATATATTGTTGACAAAGCAATACTATTAACTGAATTTCGCTCAGAATCGTTTTTTTGTTAGCAATGGTTTATCGTTGTTTACAGATATCCTAGCTTCCCAACTTCCCACCTAAAACAGTGGCTGCACTCACGTGTGAAGTATGTCTGTCTTTTTGTTAATTTTGGTTATCAAACAGATTAAAAAAAAAAAACACGACGTAGGTACCACGGATTTCCGAGATCCACTCGAAATCTTATTTTGATTGTAATTTGTAATGATCGGTTTTAAAATACAAACTAAATTATCTTACATATATAATCTATCTTATACTGCGTATACCATATATACCATCGAAACTTCCCACATATAACTATGGTCTGTGGCCTATCCATAGTACGAAGTATGCTATGCATGTTTTTATACTTTTATTTAAGTATCTAATAAAAGTATATTCTACACTAGCCTTTAGCCCTTAATCATTTACCAGTAATCCCATAAAATGAAAAAAAAAAAAATTTTATTCTGAGTATGACGATTAGAAGATTAGTAGATAGTTTTACAATAAGTAAAAATATTCCGATTTTGTTATTTATTACTAATCATACCTTGAAAAATGCGGATTTTTCTCTTTAACTGTAGCATGGTTTTAAATACTTTTTTTCAAAAAATTGCTTTTTAAATATTTTTAACACTTTTAGGCAAATGCTCTGATGTTTTCACGTTGTACTTTTAAACGGTGCGAAATTTCTGACGGTATTATCTACTTAATTTGGAACGTTTAACGATATTTTTTGCAGTCCATTCTCCATATCATTTTTCTTCAGTATTTGTTGATTTTTGAATAGCCTTGGAATCAAGGGAAAAATACGACTAATATATTACATTACTACTTTATACTCAGAATCGTTTGCAATCATTTATCGTTGTATATACAACCTGTGAGTATGTATATCAACTTTTTGAAATTCATAATACATTCCGAAATAAACTCGGGTTGCGCCAGTGGCATTTTACGTATTTATTTGGTTAATACCGGTAAATATAATACGATTTAGTCTACTGATTTCAAAACCACAGTAAACAATGTGTAGGTATATTATATTTATTTCATTATTTGTAGCGTACGCATTTTTTTTTTTATCAAGGGTAGCAAATAGATGTCAAAGTTCATGACGTCTAGGAAACCGGTTATACGTTTTTCAAAACCTGGCGCCTGTGGTCCGTTTGTGGTGTTGGTAGGCCTATCAAATATTTTGGTTCAAAAGACCCGAAATTTTGGCGAAATTGATGTTCGTTTACGCTGTCCGATTTTTGTTTCCGCACGGGTCCGATGCATCTTTTACGAAATCTGATTACAGAGGAAGTTGGTCGCCACTCCGAATGCGTATCACGGGGCAATAACAGCCGTGTAATAGGTGGGGCGTGTAACTCGCATGCGGATTTTCGACTAACCGTGGGATTGTTTTTTGAAATTTAACGTTCACGAATAATATTTAATAACAATTACAGCACAAAATTATTTTAAATGATTAAAGTATGAATCGAAGTATATCGATTGCGATTACGAGTTTATTTTTTTGTAAACTCGCTGCAGTAAACTAAACGATTACGCATCGTGGCAAAATCTATTCGACAATACTCCGTAACGTGTATACAATGAATCTAGGACGAAATCCCGCCCAGACATGTTATACAATAGCTGATTGTATTACTTTGGCAATTTCGAAATACCGCATTTCTGTGTTTTTTTTTTTTTTGTAATTTAAAAGGTGACCGGTTTTGAGCTTTCGAGAGTTTTTAATGAAATGTTTTTTTTTTAAATGCTTATACCGATAATAAATACTTTTATACTGTTATGATATTAATTGTACAGTTTACGGATGTGTGACGTGCAGGCGGTTCTGGACTTTCGGTATTGAGGACGAGGGTTAACGGCCCCGCGCGTATGACCTCCCCCTCCCCTCCGTGTATCATTTGGCCCGACGAACACGGCGGGGACTAATACTCGTGAATTGCGTTTTCCGGAAACAAACAAGGGACGGGCGACGCGCCAACAACACGCGAACGGTCCGTCGTCCGACAAAACGCGGCGACGACGATGACGACACGACCACTCCGCGGCACGAGCGGCGCGGCCCGAGGCTATGACCCGTCGTCGTCGTCGTCGCGGTTCCTTTGTCCGTCTGAATGATATCGTCCCCGCGAATATCATTTTTTTTTTCCCTTGTCGTTTCTGTGCTTCTTGCCTCTTGTCCGCCGGTACTCTCGCCGAGCCGTTGCACCCTCGTACGCGTTCCGTCCGCCGCCTGGCGAAATGCGATTGAATTTGGCCGCGTAATTGCGTATCTGGCGTCCTAAAAATAGACTCCTCGCTCGGCTATGCCGTTGCGGCGGCGGCGCGGTCCGGCGCCCGCACGTCCCGCCGATTCGCCGTCGACCGCGGAGGAGTCGCCGCCGCCAGCAGCAGATTGTAATTATAGACACCGTCACGCCGTACGCGCGCGGCACACGCTGGGCACACACTGGGCGCACCAACGGCACACGGCGCACGCGGACACCCGTTAATACCGAGACGCGAATCCCGGCGAAAGCAAATTCAGACGCGCCGCGAACTGCAGGTAAAATTGTCACGATACAACGAATTAATAAATGACTAATAAATATCAATTTGTTTATGTATAAACGAATATTAATACGTATTAACGGTTATCGAGCGTTTTGTTGATTAACTAACGCGTTCGCACGTTATTATTACACTAGTCAATATCGTAATATTATTAACCATCATAATTCACTGCGATAACGGACCGACCCGAAAACATTGCATATCGATTAGACGTTATTAATATCGAATTTAATGCAAAATCGGTCTGAGCCACCTTTGCTTAATATTATCGTTAGATGACAGCACCCGAACCGTTATCGTATTTTAATGTAATTAATAATTTTAAGTGCAAGAATAGACCGAAGCGGATTAGTCTGTCTTACATCCATTTTGGGTTAGTCCGTTATTGCACCGAAGGCACCTCAATTTCGTCCCGGGATGCCATTGTTAGTTACCGTACGTTTTGGTCCGTTTCTCGGGCCGTCTATTTCGGTAGACTTTCGCACGCTGGCCCGCCCCGCCCCGCTTACGGTCTCGGTATTATCCTTTTTCCGGATTCGTTTCAGTTTTGATCCGGATCCGTAATGTTATACGCAGGCGGATAGACGACCAATTCCTTATAGTAATTTACCGGTGGAAATCGTCTGTTTCCCGCCTGAATAAAATGGTTTAATTTTGAAAAAAATACATACAAAATCTTTCGAACTAATATCATTTATTATCTCGACTGTCGTATTGAAAACGAATGTTGATTTGACCGACTCGAGAGAGTTAATACAAATTTAACCCTTTAATCCCTATTCTCTTTATATTCGTCCTTGAATTGTTCGTCATTTTTTCACACTCGACCGAATTATTGCCTTGTTCGAACAGGTAAAACATAATAATTTATATCGGATCCGGAACATACATTATAAGTCGATCCGATTTATTTCGATTGATCATGCAATAATGAAAAATAATACATTCCGGATCTAACGATTAAATCTTTTTTTGATGTCAAGCACTGTCCGAGTTTATCGCTGTAAAGATTTTTCATTCTTCGTAAAACACGGTTGTTAGTTTTAACCTGTGTGAATGTCTGCATGGACGTACCGTTGTTCAACGTCGGATTTTAAACATTTTTCTGAAAGGGGTTCTGACAAATTATACATATTTTAAATGTATCTATTAATAGATGCCTCATTTTTCTTTAAACGATGTTTCATTGAAATTATATCGGTGTTTGGGGGGTGGTCTAGACCCCCTGAATTCTCCCCCCTATAAATCCGTCACTGGCACTGCTAGTATATATATATATACCGTTCTGCGATTCTTAATTTCGATAAACGTTTTTCACCTTTAGTTTTATTATTTTCACTTCTACGATCATTTGACACCAATAAAACGATTTTCCTATTACCGTGGTTGGAGCTCACGTATTTTCCATACGTTTTAGACTAATAAGTGGCGGAAAATTAGACAAAATTCTAAAGGTCCGATTTTAATCTGTAATGTAGTTTGTCGACACATTTTTCGAATTATTTACGAAATCGATTTTCGATTTTCTACAGTTTCGCGAAGACCTCCTAATTAAGAAATGCATTTTTAAAAATTCCGTGAAATAACCACGTTACACAATATTGTTTTGTATTTACTTCGGACATACCGAATTTTAGTAGACAAATCCATTTCCAAAATAACTTAGACGATTTGTCGACAAACCCGTACATAGTTGAAAAATCGAAATGGATGTGGGGTACTATGTCTAATTTCCCATCGCTTATTGCTGGTCTAAAAGCCATACAATTCGGACCGATTTCCCGTTAACGAGTATCGGGCAGTAGATCAATGGAAAAGTCTCGTCATTAACAAATATAAATAATTTACAAATACCAAGATACCTATTATTGGAGAAAATTTTAAAAACCACGTCAAATATTAAATAAGTCTGGTTTATTACTCTTTTCCCCCTAACCTTCAAAACAGCGTTTTAGTCCGTTATCATTATTCGACGTCCGATCAGACGACACTCGCAGTAAAACCAAAACATAGTTTATTATATCGAATTAAGAATTTGTGTAAAAAAAAAAAAACATCTAACAGTGTACTCTAAATGTCTGAAAGTCATACGGAGCTGTGTTTGAGTGCTGACCTATTCCTCAGACTGTATAGTAATACCACACGTACATCGCACATAGGATATTTTTGGTCAAGCGAAATGTGCGAGTGAGGTCCAATTAGCCAGCGGTGTGTTTATATACCATGTATGTATTTATATTTTGCCAAAACGGATTTGAACAATTTTTTATTTTTGAATTTGTACTAAATTTTTTCGAGTTGTATTCCGTTTCTTTAAATTTACCGTGACATTCCTGTTAGTTTAACTGTTCACATGAACTGATTTTATGTTGTACTATTTTTGAGTATAACTGTGCACTTAAAAGCACTTTAGTTTGTTAACTCGCATATATTAAAAACAGTATTGATTTCTTGTATTATAGATATTCCATTTTTTTTTTTGTTTTCAATTTAGTAGGAGGCTCCGCGGTAGACAAATATATGTATATCCACGACACACGTGCTAAAAACAAGTGTCTTTCAAGAAAAATAATAAAAAACATGTTTGTAAAACATCGCCACCACCGACCCGTCAATAACAATATATTTTAAGATACCCAATAAAAATGTTAGTTAAGTGTTTTTTTTTTATCAATTTTTAAAGATCAAAGTCAAATTTTTAAACGGGCTAATGTAACACGTATTATGTCTACAATCATACTCGATGCTCAATTACTTTGATAAATAGAGCGCGTACACGGTTCTTGTAACCGAGCCAATTTCGAAACTACTAGAGTGTACAGCGAATGTTGTTTTTTCTTTCTGTACATGATTGTTAAACGGTGGAAAATATATTTTATCCATTGTGACAAATAAACCCGAAAACGAACTCGTGTAATTTTACTGTTCGGACGTCATCCTACTCGTGGTCTTTTTTACAAATCGTAAACATTTACAATTAAAAAGCTTTAACGATTCTTAATTAAAAATAAAATCAGTTGTATTATGTTGTAAATTTTGCGAGCTCATGAAGGAATTTTTTTGAAAATAAATCCCGATTTGTTGTGCAAAACTGTGTCGGGTTTATTTTATTATGTAGCAAAACTTTAAAAGTAAGTACGTTGGGAAAGTTTAAATTATATACTTGTTGAAACAATTTTGAATTTATTAAATGCTACAATTAAGAACCGCTTTTTGAAGTTTCCCTATAAATTTCAAACTAAGTTTGTTAGAATTTTTAATGTACACACGAAAATAAAAATTTTGAATTAAAAAAACTAAAAATAACGCTGATAAGTTAAATTAAAATTATGTCACATATTTTAACGATAAGTTTGTTGAGTGGGTAACTAATTTAATTTACCTAATGTATTATATTATATGTTGTCGTTGTTCTAGATGCTTTAGAAGAATGTGAATTAACAGGTCAAAAAATAAAAATAGATTATAGACAATGTTTATTTTTGACGTATCAAATTTGAACCAAATTAGATTTGAATTTTATTTAAATTATTAATTTATTACTATTATTATTGTTTCAGTATAATTATTAGCGATGGGCGCAATTTGGAGTCGTCCGGTAGATATGCCAGCATTACCAGCCCCAGTAACAATATTACATTATTTATTATTCAAACATAAAATAATTATTTTATTTTTGTACATATTAGGAACTTGTTGATGATTCTATTGAGAATATTGTTAGTCCTGACGCCAAGGAGCCAGATGAGTTTGATCGGTATTTAGCTAGTATACGTGAACGGCGGCACGATGCTCTTGCATCGATTAAGACCGAGATGAACCGATTGAGAGAGTATAAAGAAGAACTGGAAATGGTGAGAACAGAAAAAAACGGATTAGAGCAACAGGTCAAAGCCCTTAAGCAAGTTGCAAACATCAGTAATGATATGTTGAAAATCAGAGAGGCACAGGTGATTTATACATTGTACCTATATATGGCATACATACCAGAATGTGTTGAATATATGTTTAATGCATCTATAATAGGTAACTGATTTAAAAAAACGATTGCAAGAAATGGAATCGCATGCGGACGAATGTTTAGCTGATTTGCGGGTGGAGTACCAAAAGCAAATCGACAATATTAGGAATTTAAGACAGCTTTATGAGGAGCGAGCAAAAGCAGCGGCTATGGGTCACGAAATGGAAATGGATAAAGAGAGAGCTAAAAATTCTGAACTGGAAGCTAAACTTGCCGAAGAACTTACCAGTAAGCAGGGCATGAATGATTTCATAGCAAAACTCGAAACAGAGGTACAAGGCAAGCAAACTGAGTACGAACAAATGAAGGCAAAATATATGACTACCTCCGCGGACAGGATGAGCCTTGCATCACAAATGTCATTGGTAAATAATTTATTTTCCACGTTATTATCTGGTGATGAAGGACCGGATTTCGATCGATTCGCTCGTATGCTAGAAGAAAATAGAGAGTTGATATCAGATTTGACGTTCAATGGGGATATTAACGAAACTGCTTCTGTGTTGATGGATATTGCTGGCGATACATTGGAACGTTCAGAACAAGCAGAATGTACAACAAATCGGGAAAAAATTGCTTCAAATTTGCCAAAAGTTTGGAGAATACTTGTGGAACTTTTGGGACATTATGATAATAAAACATCGAACGAGTCAAAGCCAGACGATAGAAACGAATCTAGGGCTGCTACTGTAAGTAGAACATTTTTGAAACTTAAAGATCTTATTCTTGAAAAAAATGCTCTGATAAAAGATATTGGTAGGCTAAAGACTCTCAATGACCATTTAGAATCTAGACTTGGCCATCAACAACAGAGGCTATCGACTGTTTCTGCAGAATTAGGTAATGCATGGAATGCTGTAACTAAGCTTAACGCACAACATAGAAAACTTCACACCCATGAGAAAATTCTTAGATATGAATTGCAACACAAGAGAACTGTATTGACTGGTTTAAAACGGGAACTAGAGTACTGTAAAGAAAAATGGGATCAAGCTAGATTAAAGAATACACAATCGGAACAAGATTGGCAATCATTACGAGAAGAATTTGCCCTGAGAAAATGTAGTACATCAGTAGAGAGTGGATTCGAAGACGATGAGAGCCGAGTGGCCAATGTTGATAGTGGAGCTTGTAGTGATGAAGATGAGAATTGGCTGAAAACATTATCTATGGAAAATTCAGAAACAGAAACAGAAACAGTAGACGAACCTCAGTCAGAAACCAAACCAACTGGAGTTAAACGACTAGAGGAACAGAGTAGAGCACTGCTTAATCAAATGGTACGTACTTCCCGAACCAGTGACTCTATTAGTGAGCGACTGGAGGAATTGCAAAGACAATACAGTCGGCCTGGACGACCGGTCACAACATCAGAAAATGTAGATAGCACTACTTTATCAGACATATTAGTTGAGCTACCTGGAACAAGTACTTCGACTGAAATTATTTTGCAGTCAAATGATGAAAACACAAATAATTTACAAATAGATGCGACTGTTCCAAAATCTAATGAAGAAGAAAGACTTCAGGAAAATACAGTAGTATTACGGCCAGATGAGGAGGAAAGACTTCAACGAAGAGCAGCTCGATTAAAAAGATTGGAAGAACAGTGTTTGGGATTATTTCGACAAGTAAGTAAAATAAAAGTTTTTTATTGTATTTATTGTATTAATATTGAAGTTAAACAATATAAAACTAATTTAGAATAATTATTTCAATTTAAAAATATTTTTAAAAGCTATTAAATACGTTGCGTAAATTATTATTATTTTTTGTTGGTTTTCCAAATTAATATTTTTGGGCCTAACTAGTGGTGTTGATAAGACTAAGATCTCAAATGTTCTATTAAATAAAGCAATTTAAAATTATTATTATTTTGTCCAAATAATTAAAGTTTATAGATTTTATTTTTTTATTTATTACATTTAATTAATATTCTGTACATATCTATTCTTTGTAAAAGTATAAATCATTTAGTACGTTACCTATTACATTCGTCTTGTTATTTTATTCATTCGCTTTTAGGGGGGTGGGCAGTGGTGTATTAAGAATAATTTTTATTTCTGCCCTTCTCCTTTCACATATTTTCACCCACTACTCTTTACAACCTCAGATCTTCGCTCTCCGCTCTCAATTACTGATAAATGTGTCTCTTGCTTTATTTTAAATGAAATTTTAAAATGTTTATCCTAGGGTTTAACAATTAACAATTTCAAAGTGTTTCATTCAAATAAAAAATCATAGGTATCAAATAATGACATAAGTAAATTGTATATGTTATTGGTCGTTTCACTTATTTTACATTCAACTCAAAATTATTTGATGAGATAATCTGTTATTGCATATTACTTATTACTTGGGGATACAAAGTTAAGATTACACAGTGTAGCAAAAGGTCTATACAAAAGACGACCCTTCTCGACATAAAATTACTCGTGGTCCTTTTATACTTATAAAAACAGCGCTTACAACAATTACCAATTACTTATAAAAATAAAATCATAGATTAATCAATTTATTAAATACAATTAAAGAAATCTGTTATACAAATTTGACTTTGTGGACTTTTTTTTCCTATTAAAAATTGTTTTGCGGATGATTACTCAATTTTTCTTGTGTTTACAGTAGATACAGAAATTAAGACCACAAAGCGAACAGTTTTATCTATGTTCCAGCGTGCTTATTTTTTGATAATTTAATCAATGATGCTATTAAGTGTTATACATTTTGTGATAAAAACAAAAATTAATAAACTCAATAAAACTTCCGCCCCTAAAACTTAAAATTTTGTCACTGGGGTCATTCGCCCCCTTCGCCCCTCTTAAATGCGCCACTGCGGGTGGAGGTGTATTATATACCTACTGTAAGATATCTAGATCTAACTTTTAGTTACGGTAATCTATTAATTTACCGTATATATATATATATTTTCAATAGGCAACTAATAGTGGATATTATTATTATTTTTGTTTAGGTGAGTGAGACGAACGCTAGGAGTGATGTGATATCCGTTCGACTAGATGAAGTGCATGCCAGACAGGTAGCGAGGTCTAACGATCGATTACAAACGACGTCCAATGCTGATGTCGTTCCTGCGGATGAGTCGACCGAAGGAGTTTGACCAGGGACAAGTAAACAAGTATAATATTGTAATGATTCAAACGACGTTTTATATTTTTATGAATGTATATTTTTCGATTCAAAAACACTACAGAAATGACAGAAATGTCAATTACCTTATTAAAATTTGTTGTATTTCCGAGAAATACAAAGATTATTATTAAAAAAACAAATACAATGATTGCGTACAAACATGTTCAACACGTAACTAAACTAATTAGCCATTAAAAACTACAATATTATTATTTTAAACAAATTTCTAATATTATGTTTAATATTCAAAAATCCCACTATTATAGCTATTATTACATTATAGAGTAATATTAGTCTATTACTACCGTTCTCATATATTATTATATCAATTTAATTTGATAATCTAATAAAGTTAAATTATTATTATAATAACTAGAATTATAGAACTATTATTATTCAAAGTACGTGTGATTTTATGAGATTTGTGATATACCTTATTATTGTAATGATTAGTATTATTGAATTGTTGTTGTTACCTTAAGGAATATTATGTACTTATTATATTTGGCAACGAGTTAGTTGTAGCGAATAAAATAATATAATATTACTATTATCATTTCTTTTGAAAAGAATTGTATAAAATGCATTTTTCCTGAGGTTATTCGTATCAATGAATATTTCCGTTTATATTATCAACGTATTAATAATAATTATCAATTCCCAATTGCGTGTTATAAAAACATAAGGTAGTAGTAGTTTAGAACCGTGCGTATATTAAGTTAAACGTTTTTTTTCTCGTAAATGATGTTTATCGTACGATAAAGTTTTTATATTTTTAAATTATTATTAAATATGAACGTACACATGTATACACGGTATGATATTACATGTATTATTTTTTTTTAATGCGAATAAGTCACGAATGAATGCAAAATTTAATATTCTCTAGGTGCATATAATATAATAACGAATTATAATATATAGGTACCTAATGAAAGTTGTCGATAATAATGTTGTTGTTATTATTATTGTCGAGTAATATTATAACATTGAATAATATCGTACATTTTATCACAAAACTCAAACAAAAATACGTACAAAGAATTGCCTAAGTAAGTATATTATAATATATTATGATTATTTAAATAAGATTGAATAAATTTAATCGCTATGTATACTTTATGTAAATGTATACTCATCTAAGTAGAATATTATTATTATTATATTTTATTAATAATATAATATCTATAAAGAGAATCTAATGATTAAAACGTCTTTGTAAGTATTATTATAATGTAAGTAAGTGATATCTTATCGATCACGATTTAAAATGTTATTAGATTATAATGAAAAAGATTAACAAAAAAAAGACGATGCGCGTGTTTTCCGAAACCTCTTGTCGTTTAGTCGAATGATGTCTTGCCGAAGATGAAGTTGCCCAGAGCTGCCGGATCTTCAGAAGCGAAAAATTCCACCCAGTATTTAGCGAACTCGTCGTGAGACACTTGAATTGTGCCGTTCTGTATACATACGAAAAGTAAAAACAAATAGTTAAAAATGTTTTTGTTCTAAATACAATGTTAATAATTTCGGGTTAAATTAGAAAAACAAAATAAATAAAAATGTTAATTTGTTGTGAACTTCAAATAAACTAGAGTATCTAAATCCATTAAAATAATAGCGTGATAATTATAAAAAAACGAACGCTCGTCATTTATCCGGTGGGGGAAAAAAGTTAGAATAACTGCTTGAGTCTTGAAAATTAATGATATTTTTACGTTGAAATGTTAGAAAACGTGTGTATAAATGATCGATAATAAGTACCTTGTATAAATGTCGTGTTTTTTAAAATACCCACAATCGGTTTTCAGGAATTCTTTTTTATAACGCTCTACAGTTTTTATAATATAGCTCGTAGAGTAGACAAACTCACGATATCGCTGCAGTATTTAACATTATACCCACACTCCACTCCACCTACCTCTAAACTGCAGGGCTGCTGTCCGTTCGGGCAATTCTGGCTTTATTTCAAAATTCGATGTTAACTTTTTGGCTTTGTCACTCGAAAAACCGAATTTATCTACAGCGGGTCAAAAGGGGTGGAGGGGGTGGAAATAAACTCACCAAAATATCTTTTTATTTTTTGTGACGTCATTGCGTTTTGATATTTCTTCACCATCATAGGTAGTATTATTTTATTAACTATACCAACCTTATTGAAAATCAACATCGAAAATTACTATGACATAATTTTTGTCCGATGATTTTCCGTAAACCATACTCGGAGGGTTGTTGTTCTATATTTGTACGAGAATTTATTATTAGCTGTTAAGGTACGTATACGTATACGTATCACATCGCGAAAACGATAATATGATAAATATTAATTATTTTATTTTTATTTTCAGAATTGTTGCGTTCAATGAAATATCGAAAGGAATAACGTTTTCGTCGAGGAGCGGAAACTTTCAGAGAACGTATCGAACATCTGATTATAAGTAAGTACCTATAATATCTATACGAGTTACATTATTTATTTTTACAATTTTACTGAAACAAAAAACAAAGATATCAATAATCATTGTAAAATGTACATTAAAATAAACAACCAGGATGAGGAAAAATCAGGAAATCGAATATCTGTATCGAAGGCCCGTATTAGGCACATAATATACCCTAGATATAAGTACCTGTAGGTACTCACTGCACCGTTATAACAGATGCGTCATTTTCGGACGATTTTGAGCAAAGTTAGTGAATGTATACTATTCACATTTTATTGTCTTAATTTTGATTCATATTACCCATGTGTGGTAATCCGTCGAGTCTATTTTCGGACATAGTTATCATACTTCAACACGTTTTCATATACGGTTCGTTGTAGAAAACATACATTTTTTTTTTTTTAAAGAAATAACTGAAAACGTAGTTACCGCACGAATCGTGTAAAATAGTATACATACGTGAACTCGGTCCGTGGGCGAGGCTACAGTTTCTTTAGTCCTCCCCCCCCCTTGGCTACGCCACCGCGGTCTTTATAACTATTATCTGCGTCTTTAATATATTTGCAACTGTATAAATTATCCGATTACTGCAGTATGTATAGTATAGCATATTGTGTCGCGTTATACGAGTCACGGTGGCGTTGTTCGCGCGCGCAGTGCGAATAAATGGGCTTCCGGTCACATTAATTTCCAGACGGATTTCCGTAGTCGCGGGCCCGCCTTTACTTTACTGTACTTTACCGCGGCGGCATATATTAAAGCGCCGAAGTTATACATGTAAGCAGGATTATAAATCGTTAGGTGGAAAACCGGGACGGGGAGTGTTGTTCGAGTCTGTTGGGGATACGGTCGGCGTCGAAATGGGAGAGACGGCCGTCGGAGGGGGGAAGTAGTAGGCGTCCGGAGACGAGCGGGGGGATCACCAACCTTTGAGAAGCGTTTGTACGCGTCCGCGGCTTCCGCAGCAGGCACGCCGTTGTTTTGGCAAACTTCGCAGAATTCCGCCTCGTCAATGGAACCGTCGCCTGTGCGTACAAAACAACGAAAAACACGACTTTATTATTATTATTATTATTATATTAATGATATGATTACCGTCTTAAAATACCTCCGTCGAATTCCGAAGTATATAGAAACTATACATTATACGAGAACATGATATTATCATTATTATTATTATTGTACCTCGAACACGTCACCAGCTCTTCTCGCACTCGTGAAAAACCCGTTTTACGTAGGATTTTATAACGGGCACCTACCTATACCTCCCAGTGGCGTATTTGACTTGGTCGGGGTGGAGGGTGGCGACACTAAAATTATTATACGCAAGGCACATACACGAGCTCATATTCTACCCTAATGATCTTACAATAAAGTATTTTAAATTTTAAATTTTGTGTCTGATGACACTTTTCTAGCAGAAATACCAGAACATTCAATTTCAAAGGAGATTTTGAGCATTTTTTATATATGCACATGCATGTAACAAATACCTGCACAAATTAATTAATGGTGGGGAGCGATCGCCCCCATTGCCCTTACCCCCCTCAAATACGCCACTGATACTTCCTGTTCAACAATATTTTGTTAATAGTATAATTTAGGGTTGTGAATTCGTTTAGGAAACGATACAAATAAGTTATATATGTTATATATATATATATATACATTTCTCACCAAGGGTTTTTTCTTTTATTTTTTTTATCACGATCTGGCGGTTATATACGCGATATAGTATCGTTATAATTGATTATACATTGTTCAGACATAATCCACGCAGTAGTAATATTCGGCGAGGGGACGTCCTTAGGATTTACCAGGTTCACAGGCCGAAATTAAATTTTTTTATTTTATTACGATTCGTATTTTTTCACCGAACACGAGGCCCCAAATCTAAGATACAAAAAAATGTGAGATCCCCGGCTTTGGCACTACACGCCCTCCCCCCATATTAGAGATGACCCCCGAGTGAACCTATATGGGTGGTTGCCAAACGTGACCGTTGAAAGGACTTTCTGTATATTACATAATATAACCAATGATAGTATACAAAGATTTCGAGTAAAATCGATTTTTCAGGAACTATAGCGAGTCGTTTAATATATTTAATCTGTACAACATTTTCGACATGCTTGTAAACACCTATTATGAACTTTTGATTTTCAAAAAAAAGACTGTTCCAATCCTATCCTTTTAAACACTCAGATTCGATAATGACAGAAAAAAAACTGAATGCATCCTAAACACCTCGAATTTCCTCCAGTGGTACACCAAACTGCAGCAGTATCGCCTTTTTTTTTTATGTCATTTGATTAAAATAACACGCTGCGAAAAAAATCATTTGTCGCCGTTCGGGTCTCGTGATTTAATTCAATAACAATAACAATGTAAGCGCATTCTTGTAGAAGAAAAAACGGTTTAGAACTCGGTGAACGGCACGTTTATAATAGTATTATTCGACTACAGCAATTACCAATATACAGTATATAGTCTGAAATCGCCTAAGCGTGAAAATGTTCAATCGGAATTGAGACGTTTTTTTTTGTCCCTCGGTCAGTAAATCAGTTTTTATAGCGCAGTTTTCTGTTGCAGGTAGGTACCAATATCGACATTTTAAAATTTAATTTCGTCGTGCGGTTTTTTTATTTTATTTTATATTTTGATTTGTATTACTCGGTGTCGCGGTAAATGCGACTGTTCGACTTTTGACCGCAGGGTACCCCCTGACGGAAACATTGAAACTAAAATGGTCGCGCGGACGAGCGGCCTACTATAATTATTATACGATTAGGAATTAGACCCTGTTTTATACCCGCGGCGTAGTGTGTTGAAATTAACTCCGCGTGTATATTTCGATACGTTTATAGATCGTCTTAATTACGTGTATTATGTCGGAAAGTTCCATTGATTTTCGTGTCTGTGCCAGTGTTTTTTAACCGATTACCGCCGCTGTATCTGCTATACCGTCTCATAGCTCCACGGAGTTATTTATCGACATTTCGTCGATCCGAAAGCTGAACGATATGGAAATTGGAATGTTGTGAGTTCCTAAACAGAAACTATAAAATAGCCGATGTGTACGTGTATAGGCCTGCATTTTTGTGAAGGTTAGAGCGGGGAATAGTAGTGGCTTATAATTCAGTTTGAATTGTCAACGCGGTGATAAATCTTAGGGGGAAAAACCCTCGATTCTGAACGGAACTCGTGTACGGTTTAAACGTGTTTCGTTAAAATTTTGATTCCTTGTTTTTCACCGGGTACAAAACAATTTACAATCGGCAAACGAAAATTAAACGACAATTACGGACAATTATTTATTTTCATGGTTTTGAATCAGAAAAAAATAGTAACACTTGTGACGAACATTGAAGTTATGCGTATTAAATTGTCGACATTTTTTACGGTACCAAATCACGTTTTTTTTTGCACAAATCGAAAAATAGTATGATGCAAAATATTCGTGTTTTTTTTTTAACAGCAATATCGATCATTGTATATTTTTCTCTCCGTCTCGCCGTGAAACACAATTTTATCTTTTCGAAAATGGTTTTCTTCTACCTATATAATACGGTATACGGATATACTGTTGTGGATGTTCAGAAATTATTCCTGTAGTTAAATGAAAAAAAAAACCATTGAAAGATTAATAAATAAAAAAAAAATGAATACAAAATTGCTGTCTAGTATACTATATAACGTACGTCACCCTTCGAAACATACCCTATATACTGTACTGTACTATATGTACTGTGTATACTGCAGAGGGAAAATAATAAAAAAAATATTTTTTGTAGTTTTTTTAATTTGACATGACAGGAATAGTATATTTTGTGTTGTTTTTTATAAAAAAAAAAAAACGTTCCAGTATGTATGAACGTTGTGTAGGTACAGTGTTTTTATTGATTTTCCCGAATTCACGCGAATTTATGCGGCAAAAAGGCACGAGTCGTCTAAGTATGTATAATGTATAAATGTTAACGTTGCCGTAGGTAGTGTAATTTGTATTTTTAAAATGTAAAAAATTTAAGTAAAACTCAAAACAAAGCTCGGAGTAGTATAAAGGTCGTGCGTGAAATGCGACCGCGGTTTTGATTTGAAAAAAAAAATATAATAATAAAAAAAAACATCATCGGGTAATACAACAGCGACGGCGAAGAAATCATACGGACATTTTTCCCGCCGCCTTAACCGCGATTTAAACTTTTCAAAGTTTTATTTTTTTTCGAAATTCCGACCCGAAATGTATTAAATGATAATATATATAAGGCAAAAAGGTGAAATATTTCAATTTTTACGTTGCGTTATTGTTTCCGCGCGCACGTTTGAATAACGGAATAGTTTACAGTTCAGAAAACTTTTATACAAAAATAATAATAATATATATATGGGATAGGCTGGTAAAGTAGTGGCTACGGGTACCCATAACTGCGGAGGTTTATACATATACATTTAGCTGCAGGTGTGATTCTCAAACGAAACAACAATGCGAGACAACAACGAACAATAAGTTTTTCTATAGTTTACGGGTTGCCCCGCCAACTTTATCATTTTTTTTATGCCGCGGTCTTACGATTACACTACAACCATTTTTTTCCCTGCAGCCTTATCGCCGTACTATTATACAAATTCAAACCTTCGGCGGTTAGGGTTTTGAACGACGACGCCGTCGCGACAGTGAAATTCGTTCCGGGCGATCGGATATAGTAATTATTTTTTCGAATTTCGATACCACGAAGGCGCAGAGTATAATAGTATTCAAATTCGAACGATTTTATTGTATGGAATTTTTCAAAATTAGAAAATGATTAGTTGCAAAACACGAAATCAATTGAATGCACTGTTAACAAAATATGCTGTTAGAGAGTTAAGAAATAATATATCAGGCGTATTATTTATCACACGATTTACGATGCGTAGCTATAGTTAGTACTGGAGAACAGTGGCGTACCCAGGAATTGTCAACGGGAGAAGATGTAGCTAATAAGAACCGTGAATAAATTATAAAATCATCTTCTCTATTCAACTAGATTAAAAAAAGAGGCAATTTTCAATCAATGTATCAAGCTTTTTCTCGTAACTTGGCCGTAGTACATAAATATATTTTTTTGTAGTTTCAAGCCAATAGAGGGATATAACCCATCCCCTCCCTTGCGCACGTCACTGCTGGGGAAATTGCATCTAAATGTTAAGTACTGTAGTCTTAAGGTAAAATGTGGAACAGCAATGGGAAGTAGAGGTAAAATATCAGGGGAATCATTAAGTGGCTTAAATACAAAAGACACATTATATTATAATGTTATTATATAGGCTCGGTGTTTTTCAAGGTGTCCCCGGGGCTTAAACTGTAATTTATACAGATAGTTAAAAAAAAACAATAATAGTAATAATAAAAATACAAGGGTTTCGCGTTGTGTTATTATATTAATACGCCGAGTAAATTGTTATAGTTATCATTATTATTATTTTTAATGAACGTGTTTTAATTAGTTTAAAACGCCGACGTAAAATTAAAAATATTCGCTGAAACCGTTAGTTTTCTTATCACTATTATAGGTGTATTGTTTGAAGTGTTCGGAAGTTATTTTTGAAGTTGCACGTCCACGAATATAGTAGGAACATTGATATTCGATGGACCGATACTTTGTAATAACGTATTGCAATGTACAAGTGAATAAACTTTTGCTGTTAATTAGATTAACTGTTGCCTATGCCATTATACAATATAATTCAGTATTTTAAGGGGTTGTGTATAGGCAATTCCGACAAACCTTTGTTCCAACATGAAAAATAATAATTGAAAATATTAGCTCGTAGCACGAGTATTTATCGCGGTGTATAAAGCCGTACGATTCGTTAAAAAACGTGTTCGAACGGAAAATCAAGGAAAAAACCGCCATTCGAACAGAGATTTTATCGATAAATCATTTATATTTTCAATAGCTTAGACATATGAGGACTTTTAGAGAGAATATTATGATGGCCGTTTTTTTTTGTCTATATCTACCTGACATATAATATTATTTGATAACAGTTTTCTGAATACGGATCGAAAAGTCGCGTTGCCGGACATTATTTGATGTTATTACAATCATTTTAAAATGTCGTATTGAGTCACTCATACTCATACTGCGTGTAAATAAACTAAAATCATTTTGATAATTTTTAAATCAGCCTCAGCTGAAAATCGATGTTTAAGCGTGAATTACACGTTTAGTGGTTAATTCGACCTCGGGTTTCGTTTGTAGTGAGTGTAAATAAAAAAAAAAAAAAACATTTTTTTTTCATAATTTTTTCACCTATTATTTTGTTTGATATTTAAAAAAAAGAAAACGTGATAGGTACGAGGTTCCCTTTGAAATATTAATTTCGTTTTTTTTTTTTTTTTGTTTGTTTGTTAATTGTATAGTTTAAAATTTACTTTTGTCGGTTTTGCGTAAACATTGTTTTTTTTACAGCTGATAATTCTTAAAATAATACGGAGTAATCAATCAACGCACACTAACTGTTATTATTATTTCATAATATAATCGTTTTATCTCGTTATTGAAATACTTGAACGGTATAAATATGTAAAAACGAATACTACAGAAATAAAAACCTAATTTATAACGCAGCAGTAGAATTACAGTATTTTTTTCAAAGTTCTTGGAGGGCGCAGAGCGTAAAAAACTAATGATATAATGTGAATTTATTTTTCCATTAACATTTTTTCCATTTTAAAATCATTATAATACACACGTCGATTCAAAACTACAAAAAACCTGTACAAAAGTAAAAAAAAAATCGAAATTTTAATATGTGCCTGTTATAATCACAATTCGCTGAATACGTGGGGTTTTTGTAAATTATTATAAAGCTTTTTGCGAGTACGTATAGCTAAAAACTAATGATTCCCGAGAATTTCTATTTGTGTTTCATCGTTTTCAATTTATTAAAATATGTGAGGGCAAAAAAAAAAAAGATGAAAAACCATAGTGACCAGTAAAGCGTACGTTTCGTTTCATTAGTTTGAAATTTACCGGGTAGGTAGTTTTGCGAATATACACTCAAGTCGGGTAACTTGGGGCGGTGGAGGATTGTACTTAGTCCCCCCTCCAAAACTCAGCCAAGCCCTCCAAATCAAGTAAATATTAATTAAATTTAATCGATATTACGAGGTGTTAAGCCTCCACTCAAAATGTTAAGGTTATTTGCTCATATGTCGGCGAGTTTATTAATAGTCCTATATAGTCAAATATTTAACCAAATTTACTTAGTCTATAATATTATGCGGATAGTTAATTCGATTTATAAAATGACGTTCATGTCATGAAATGTTCAGTATGCATCATTCTTCTCTTAAAACCGTTGCAATATTTCTCTAAAACGAGTTACAATTTTCGCATTCTAAATCACCAGCAGATAAGTTGCTATTCTTTTATTCGGGTGCAAGAATCAGATGAATTATGAAAATAGATTTTGTTTTTTTTTTTTTTAATCGGATAGTTATGCCGTTTTTAGAATTTCGGTACATCTATCGGTTAAGTCCGAAAAGGATTAAAACATCATTAATGTTCTCTTGAACGATTTCACATAGTGGAGTCGTCATGGTCGTCTTCGATTATATTTAATTTTAATATCGGACGCAGAAAGTTTTTCAAACATTTGACAAACAGTTAGAACACGTATGCTTTAAGCTATAGGATACCAATTGTACAATGATTTGATAATCGTAAAGTTTTACCGGTCCTAAACTCGAAACGCTGCCGAATGATAATAATAATACAAACAATCGGTTAATATTATATTAGTCTCGTGTGCATTTGAAACCGTTCGGGTATTATTTTGGCGTCGGAAATAATTTAAAGTGTATTACCGCCAGTACTCCTGCCCCTCCCCCCCATAGGCATTATAATTATACAGTGATCACTGATTACTATTCGAAAACGTATAATTAATTTAATTGTGTGAAGGGGTTAGAGTTGTACATATATTAGGTACCTATACAAAGTTTGAAAATGTAATTAAGGATTTATTCAGCTTCATTTGAATAATTAATAATTATTATGCAATTTAATTAATACGTACCTAGCTATATCGAATCTATAATGTAATATGCATATTATTTATTGTGTAATATTACACTATGGGGGGTACCTTAGTCGAAGAGGGGTTAAAAAATAAAATATCTATTTTTCGTCCGTCTCGCTCTTTAAAAGCGATTAATATATAAAATATTGATGTGTACTAATAATGTGTACTAACTCATTTTGAGTACAATCTGACCAAGTTATTATAAGTATTATTCCGGTGCGAAATTGATTTAAAGTATTTTTTAGGTTTTTTTTTTCTTATTACGTATTATATTTAGTTGAATATGATAATTAGGTATATTGCATTAAAAAATTGAATTATCACCTGAAGTGTCGACGAGATCAAACATGAAATTCATATAGTGAGTTTGCCATTCTTGAGGAGCGCTGGGATTTTTAGAGAAGTCGTCCCACATTGCACACCATTCGTCTTGCGTCACCTGCGTGTGTGAAAAAAAACAATATTAGTTTCCGCCACTGTTGTTTTCGGCGAATCGTACAAATGGCACTTTTGTGCCTATTGTTAAGTTTTTTTTTTTTTTAAATTGAAAGCAATGATAAATCGTTGTTTGAAAAATTGTTGGAATTTCTCACCCGCAGTTTTCTCGATATTTTGTTGCATCTTAGACGAGTAAAAAACAAAAACAAATTATTACCTGTCCTAAAACTCTCGACCATAGGCGTGTTTAGTACTCGTGTTTGATAATTATATCGGTTTAAAATATTATTGCCGGACGAAACATTTGGGCATTTTTCAACGCTCATCTCTGAATGAAAAATTAAAAAAAAAAATATAAAACGAAAACATAAAAACTCCGTGTTTATGCTCAATGAAACTGATGCGGCAAATAAAAGGAGTGGATGTTTTTTGTTTTTTGTTTGTTTGTATATTGTCTTTTTACTGCTGATTGTTCTTCGGTTTATTGCAATCGAGCGCCCAGGGAAAACCGAAAACACGATTCGGTCCATTCATTTATACATCCCCAGAGATTTTTACATTTCTCCAATTTTGAAATATCGTAATCGTTTGTGTTCGTATTTATGTTTACCTGCTCTCGCTATATAAAGTGCAATCGAGTAAAATGCAATAACGGACCGACCAGAAAATATTAATATCGAAATACAGAGCCGACGTAGGAGAAACAGTCCACGGTTCTCGCTATTAAAAATATGTATTAATTCATTCTGACACTTACGGTTTAGGTGCTAACGTCTAGTGAATATTAAGTAATGGCGCCGACACAGTCCGTTTACGAATTTAATTTTATGACGTACGGTTGCTGTTTACGCCATTAACTGAGTGTTCGAGTCTGTTACGGCACCGAAGGCCTCATTTTACATCGGGAAATCATATTTCAGGTCAGTTAGTATTTGTCGCGTTTTAAAATCTCGTTTCGGACACGGTATAGACAATATAATTTATTTTAATAAATTTGCATATCATATTAAATTTATCATCAAGACACGTTATTTATGTATTATACATTATAATATCACACCGTAATATTTATCTAATATAAATGCGATGTTTCTGTTATGAGCTTAATATACAGTTTATTAATTTTTTATTAATATTTAATAAAAAACGGGTTTCGTTACAAACGTAAACTTTCCAACATTTTTCAAACGAATAAATCATTTTACAGTCGCACTTGAAATATTATCATTTTTAATTGAAATAGGCATGCGGGCCATATTATATATAGGTAAATCGTAAATCGTTTAAGTTTTCGTAATTATTTTTTATTCATATTTCATTTCGAATTTGGTTTTGTTTGTGACGCTGCCATTATAACAGTATATTGATTCGTAAGTACTAATGGTGATTTATTACTATGCAATTTCGAAGTGATTAATATACGTTTTAGTTATTTTGAAATCGACAGTTAACTCGAGAATATACAGTCATTCGAGTTTAAAATAGGTATTAAGGTAAAAAATTACAAATTGCATAATAATTAAATAATTGTTTGATACATGATTATTTTAAATTGATTGTTACGCGAAAAAAGGCGATTTTTTTGTTTTTTTAAAACGTTATTAAATGTTAATATAATAATTATTTTTAATCAATGTCGCTGATCGTTAAATCTTATGTTTGGAATTCCCATAAAATTATATGACCAGAATTTATTTTCTTATAATGTGTTTATTCATTTTTTGACAGATTGAATGAATTATTTTACGATTTATAGATCGATTAATAACTTTTTTACGTTGACTATCGAAAAAATTAATATCGTGAAATCGTTAACTCATTTATTTATATCTAAATATCGTTTATCGTTAATTTTTAAATAAAAATCGTACATGAAAAAAATTAAAAATGCGTCCCGGACAGTGTTATGTAGCACAGTATTTTTTACACGTTTAAATTTATTAATACTTATTGCATACAAATTTAAAATAAAAATTTCTCAAACAGAAAAGTTTTTGTAAAGTAAATAACTATAAACTTTAATTAATATATTGTACAGTTTTTATTTACACGTCTATTATACCCGCATACTATAACACAACATTCCCTACGCATTAATGTTTCTTCCGGTTTAACACAATGGAATTTAATTGATGTATGCAATATAGTTTCATTTACCTGTCCGTCCTGATCTTTGTCGGCGCCGGACTGTAAACCATCCCAAACTTTGAGCAAACAAGATCTTGTCTTCTCTTCCTTTTCGGGATTGCCGCTCCATCCTCTCAAGTTACAAAATCTCTGAAAAAGAAAAAAAAAAACGAATTTCATAAAATAATAATGTTATTACATTGCGTATACTGCGTAGTTCGATCAAAATAAATAATGCATACAATAAATCGAATCCCAATAAAGTATATCGAATTGACTCGTATAATATATGAGTGTTTCAGATATTTCAACAATTTTATGAGTACTAATCGTAATAACAAAATAAATGTTACGATCATATTACATTATGACATATTATATATCTTAGCTATTTATATTTTATTTTTATTCTATAGAGTTATATAGGTATACAGAAAATATGTAGCTTGGCACAAGAAGAGCTAATGTTAAATAAAAAAAAAGAATTTTAAACTTATACATTGAAGGTCAAAAAAAATTTATGCATTTCCAAAAATCTAACGTCAAGTCTATAATAATTATCGTGAATACTTTTTTTTATGTTGGTCTTTTTTGTACCTAGATTCAAATACAATATCTTGGAACAAAAGTATAACTGTATGGGTTAACTCAACCTAGCTGACTAATTCGCGAAGCGAATGAAATGAACTGAAAACTAAAGTTCAGGTCGCGTGTTCTTTACATTTTTATAATAATAATATATGATTGAATTGAGGTCAAAGAGAAAAAAAAAATAATAATAATAGAAATAGCTCTCGAAAGAAACGGCTGGGGATATTGACTAAACATATTGTGTTGGTGATTTTAGATATTGTGCAGATCCAAAGGATATTTTTCCAGTTTATACAATGATTTGTTTAGCACGATTAATTATTTAAAATAGTTATACCACCTGGTTATTACGAGATTTGAATTAAAATTGTAAACACAATGTATTTAAAGCGAAATAAAACACATATTGTTTATGAACCGGACCGAAAATTTAAATACATTTTGACGAGCAAATAATACAAAAATAAAAAGTCTACCCTTTTGGCTTTTATTTTTTCACCATCCTCTATACAGCATAACGCACACATAATATCATTATATAATATTTACAACACGACGATTACTATTTCATTAAATTTTTCAACTAAAAAAACGAGTTTTGAATTTAACATGCCTTCAGGCGTATGTATCATATAGTATATATAATGTTGTATGTAAACACTAAAATAAAATATTAAATAATTCAATACTATGATATCGACCGGGCTCTAAAATATTTTTGTAAACTTGTTTTTTTTTTCTATTATTCATAATAATAATGATAATGTTATTGTATTAATATTTAATATCTGTAATAGCCATTATATACAATACGAATACATGAATATATTACTAGGTATGTCTTTTGATGTAAATCGAATTGTATTTCAGATATTAAACAAAACTACAAAATATATATTCAAGTATTGGTTTAATGAAAAAAAGAAAAAAAAAATTATCATCGTAGGTAAGTAGTTTGTATAATAATACATTGTGAACTATCAAAATGCTTTTTGTATTTTTATATATTATAATTACTATCAGTTGATAGTATAGTTTAATACAAATATTATCAATGTAATATGTAGTCTCGTTTTATTTTAAAAATCGTTCCGATGTCTCGATAGGTTTTTTCAATTTTCTAATACAATTATACCTATTATAAATAATCGTGTATCGAAAATTTCTCCGCAGAATTATTTATCGCCGCAATATAATGATAAATTAAAACATCCGTGGCTTTTGCTCGACTTATTTTTGTAATTATGAATGCAAATCCCGTAGTAATTTGTTTTGGTCCTTTTATATTACTTACAATTTAAACGTATTAAAAATTATTTAGGTAGTTTACATTTTAATCTGTATTTAAGTACAAAAGATTTATTTTTATTATAATTATTCAGATTTATAGTGATGGAAAATAATAATTTTTTTTTTGAAACAAGTGTATCTAAAATCTGGGTATTCATCATTCCTTATTTCGCCATTTCATTGAATAAAAAAACCGTCGTCTTATATTTTCTTATCCGGATTATTTCGTGCTGCGAGTGTTTTTCACTAGGAATAAACCATTAAACTCGACGTCCTATCATTAAAATATTTTTATGGTATCTGATAAAAATGTTTCAACACAATCGTGTTTCGGTGTTCGTATGTACGTATATAGTGAAACCTGTCGTTTAAAACAGGCATCTGTCGTAGAAAAGCTTTTGTGTTTTTTTGTAGGCAGTCAAATTCATTCGGCTACTCTCGTTTTTCCGATGTCAAATTTTTCGGTAAGTTTACGAATAGAAAAGCCGTAATGTTTTTGCACAAAATAGTTTCAACGTTTTGTTTTAAATCGAACGATTCCCGCAGTACAAGAGGTGCCATAGAACTGAAAAAAACAACTGACTAATGGAACGCCTTAACGGTTTCTACTCAAAATAGGAAAAACATTTTTATACATTCATCACACAATAAACTTTATATCATTTTCAGTGATATAAAAGTAATCAGTCGGACGTATAATTCTGTGGTTCTCGTTGTTTTACTGTATACTGCAGTTGTCTGTTATCATACCGATTGGGAGAAATATTACTGTCCGTGTTTGTTATAGAACGAGTCCGTTATAGACAGGTTGAAATACATTGAAATGCCTATATTTTTGCTGGGACTTTATTATTTTTGTCCTTTAGAGAGATGTTCGTTAAGACGCATTTAATTATATTGTACTTT
This sequence comes from Cinara cedri, assembly GCA_902439185.1. Lineage (NCBI taxonomy): Eukaryota > Metazoa > Arthropoda > Insecta > Hemiptera > Aphididae > Cinara > Cinara cedri. The sequence continues at coordinate 1,385,559 of CABPRJ010000006.1, forward strand.
TAGTAATAAGTTTTTATCAAAATTAACTGTTCGCGATACTAGAAATTGATAAGCGAATATCATTGTTGATATGAAAGCTGGACATTGCCATTGTAGTAGTGACCATGGTAATTTAGAAATCAAAAAAACCAAAACCAATGTAATTATGTTTTTATATGTTTTTCTTTAACTCACAATGTTTCGGTTTTAGATGGTGAATTGTATGGAGCATAGTTTGAGCGACTTCCGAGTGGTGTCGTGAGAGTTTAAAATTTTGCACAGAGGTTTATTGAAAAATTGTTTACAGAGAATCTTGCTCCGATTGCCATCATTAGGGGTTATTTCTGGTAGAATATTTTAACTAGTAGGTGCACTGAGTTAATTTATGTAATTTACTTACAATTTTCTTAAAAGATTTGGAGAGAAATTATATTTTTCAGAAGTTTTGATTATTAAACGGTGGGAATTCAAGCTCACTTCCCAATGTATTTGGGAACTCTGGCATAGAATTAAAACCAGATGGGAAAACATTATATACTGCGTTACGACAGTTTGACAAAAACCGTTGTAGAATAGGACTTGAAAGGCCTTATTGGAAGTGGTTGATCAAGGATTCAGTGTATTAAATAAATTATAATATTATACGAATAAGTATAGTCACAAGGATTTGAACGAATTTAAAGAAATTCAGTAAGATTAGTAGAATATATTTGTATTAATTTAATAGTTGGCTATTGGGATCTTACATTTTTGAAAAACTTGTTTAAAGTTACTTACAGTGAGCATTTTTCAAAAAAACAAAAAAACCGTGAAACTTTTACTCTTAACACTAATACGCTTTAACGCAATTGTTTTTAAAAAGTATTTTTTATAAAATAATTTTTACCTTCGAAATCGTTGATTATTTATTAATTCCTAAGATGATGTCGGCGATGAAATATTAGTGTACAATCAGCGTTTATGTGCGGCGGTGCTGAAAAGACGTGTAAATTCGACGGGGTTGGTGACGGGGTACCCTTAAAACAGGGTAGCCTGTCTGCAGTACATATTCAAAACAAGATTAATGAGTGAAACTCCACAAAGATGCCCGCGTATGTGCGTAGAATATACTGTGTTGCATAGTAAACAGTACCGATTCCCGCACCTTTTTCTATTCATGTGCTCGTATAAGTACATTCAACTCGAAAACGGCACAATATAGTGTTTGCTTTCTCACCGCGGGTTTCTACCGAATTTCCGTAATTTTAAACACTTGTAGATTTCAATACATAATAACCGCGGCCCCTGATAGACTGTAATGATATCGACGAGATCTCTGCCGCAGCAGCCCGTATAATAATAATATAATATACAGTGTGCATTTCATGATGGATGGGTTTTTAATGAAAGCCGAAACGAAAACGTATGCGATATATTATCATGAACAAAATAAAGCTGCAGATTTCTTTTTTTGATTGTTTCGTCCGCGGATTAGTATATACACTCATAAATTATAATATCGTATTCTACATTATATTATCACAACATCGCGCTAATAACGAAATAATGATACCTAATGCCGTCTTATCCTGCAGCACCCGTTAATAATACCTACGTCAAAACACGAAAAGTTGCATACTCGAGGGAAATTGATTGGGTACACGGAAGATACGACTGATTAAAATATTATTCTATCGCGGAAATATATATATTCGGGCACAAATACAAGATTTTCTAAAATCATAAATGCCGGACCAGGCCGGGCGTATACGGTGCGTCGGGAGGATTGAGTCGACTTCTGACCAGTTTGACGGGAGTTGCAAAGGCCTGAATGGTTTGTAAAGTAAAAAACTTAATGTAATTTTGTTTAAACGATATTATATAATTTTAAATTTAATAATAGGCGAGTTTAATTATTAGGATGTGTTTTTTTCCGGAAAATATTTTTTAGATTGGTAAAAATGTTCTTATCTTAAAACACGATTTTGTTCAATTTCTGTCAGATTCTGTAGTACGCAGCATTCTGAAGGCTGCTTTTTTTTGAATCAAAAATATCGATTTTATCGCGATTTTTTTTTTTTTAGTATCAACTAGTTATATTGTTTCTAGAAAGTTGTATATTTCTTCGAGATTTTGATAATTTAAACGGTCAAAGAAATATGGACCTATTTGGAGAGTTATGGTAGCTATAGTCTTTGATTTTCAAGAGTCTAAAACATATAATAATATGTAAAGTTGTCGACTGCAAATCAAAAGAAATATAATGCAGTTTATCGCGTAATAATATTCTATTAGACACCGTTCATATGGTACCTATACCCAAATCAATTTCCCGTTTTGTTAAAGTAATACGATAATTTTACTTAATAATTTATCTACTATACACTAGTAACCTTTGTGAAGTTTGCGATAAGTTTAAAAGATTCATAACGTAGTGCTAGGTATAACGCAGAATATAATTTGAAACAAGATTTTAATTAAGTGAAGTTATGCCATGTCACAAGACGTTGAAAATATGTATTGGAATTATTTTAAGATTTTTTTTGTTTTTGTTATTTGAGCCTATTCGAATATTCGAATATTCATCTACAGTTGTGAGAAAAAGTGATGGACATTATAATATCGGAGAAATATTAAACGGGCTATAGTTCAAACCGAGTTAATTTCTAAATTGGCTAAATTATAATATTCATAAAAGACTAAACTTTTTTCAGTAACTGGTCTCCGTCGAATTATCAGATGAATTTAATTAGGACGGAGTTAAAACTTATCCTCAGTATATTGGTATGTTGTTCAATTTTATTCGTAAATTGTGTAATTTTGTAACTTGATCAGCCACATTGTCATATTGTTGTATTATTCTATATTAATTAGTTTATCGGGTGGTTATTACAAAACCGTAAGTAATGCAGAATGACTATAGAATGGACAAATGCAATTTTAAATACATATTAATATTAGTTTTTAATTATATAATGTTCTTAAGACGTTGAAATTCGAAAATATATTGGTAAAATTACAATATATAGTGTACAATATACAAATGTATAGTTTAGTTTTGAATTTTTTTCAAGAACAAACAAAAGTTCTTACTATGGTCATTGTAGTTGGTGACTCCACCCTACTATAATTGAGCATATATTTTCGATTGATTTTACTGAAAATTTAGTACCTAAGTAGTATGCATTTTCATTTTATTATAGGTTTTAGCTTGTAAGCTAAATATTTAATTAGGTTAATTGCTTAATGAGTATAAAGTTATTACTTGGAGAATGAATCCTCTTGCTCCGGTGTGGGTTTGAAAGTTGGTTGAAGATACACGTGAAATTATAAACGTATAGGTTATACTAACTGCACAGTATTTAACGGTGAAAAGATTAGGGGTGAACGCAAGAAAAAATTTCAGGGTAGGGGAAGGTTTTCGAAAAAAATTTAAATGTTCATAAGTATTATACTGTAATACTCTTAATTTAGAAATGTATGTTTTAAAATGTTCCTGATATTTCAGGGGGAGGGGGAGGGGGTTGAACCCTAATTTAGCTAACTGAGAAAGTATACTCGGTTTGAATTGTGGCCCGTTTAAAATTTGTCTGACATTACTATGTCCCTCGCTTTTTCTTGCAACAGTATATATATATATTAGAATAGGCCCGAATAACGAATAAAATCTATCTGGGTCCAATGTATAAGATTAATATTATACCGGGTCGGGCATGCGTATTTCGTCGGTGTCGGAGAAATGACAGAAAAAAAAAATTAATAATAATAAGTAAACTTATCGACGTGGATAAAGGGAGTTGGTATAATGATTGAGTTCTGCAGCCGCAGTGTCATACATATCCGAACCGAGAACATTTCCCCGTGGACTTTTGTTCTGACAATACTCATTTGTTGGAAGCGGTATTCGATAGACGGATAAATTTCGCACAGAAAGTACTCGAGTGAAAAACTATTTACGTCAGTACACCACCAGTAGGATAAATTGCTTTTATTATTATTTTTTATTTGTCGTAGATTTCATTGTTGCATTACGTCTAGTCTTACGTCTTAGTTTAGTCGTCTGTAGCATATTATAACAGATTATTTAGATCTAAAGAAAATAAATAAATAAATTAGATTTATCGTTAAAGTCGTTCAAAAATTTCAATATTACACATGCCGTAATCACCAAAAAAACGAATAAATTTTTAGAGTGCTTAAGACTTAAGAGTACGATAACGAGACATTTTATTTGCCATCATTAAGCGTTGCTGCTACGAGTTCGAAATAAATTAACAAAGATGCATGATATATACAATTCTCTTTGCTTTAATATGTTAAGTTCCTTAATTAGTCAAGTATAAATAAACGTGTAAATTGATATTTGCTAAAACGCTACTAGGTCCATTGAATGATTCGTACACAGTATAAACTCGAATACAATTTCAAACATCTGTTTTAGGTTTCGTAAGTGAATACATTTCGTGATTAATAATATAAAGTGCCGACGAATCTCGTTTCTATCTTGAAATGCGTAAGATTTAACTAAAATAGCAACCGAAAATCAAAATGTTAAACATTAGATAAGTAGACACCTAATGTGGTAGTATGCTATTACTGTTTTCTTTAATTTTCATAACGAGTACGAAGTACTAAACATATTTAAAAGTATGGGCTTTTAAGGTTCGTATATCTATTTTTGGGTTTATTTTTTCGTGAACATGGTTTTGAATGACGATTACACGATAAATTAAATTGTTTATTTTTGGAAATGAATTCGATAATTTTTGAGTTGATAAATTTTTTTTATAATTGTTCAGTTTTCTAAAATGTTAAAATTGCCTAACTATCAGACGTTATATTATTCTCTCAATCGTATATTTATTTATGTAACATATTTTTCGTCGTTCGTATAATTATTATACTTGGATAAACCCCGCAAGGAAAAATGACAAATGAAAATGTGATACGAAAGAATTAATGTTTGTATATTTTATTTAATCGCGAAAAATTTATTCAGAATCATTTCATGCATCATTATCACTTTATTCTTTATTGTTAACGCTACAGAGGGGTAGATTTATTATAATTTTGATAACAGTTAATCATTTTTGAGGTGATGCATATTATGGTTTTTGTAAAAATTAGTGTTTCCATTCGGAATAATCTTAATAATATATTTATTATTGCTGCGTGCGTAAAATTTGAAGCGTTTCTGTATTATGTAAGTATAATCCATTTTTTTTTCTTTTAAATAATATAACAGATTTATTTAAAATCGAAATGAATATTATTTAAATGTAATTTTCCCCTTAAACAATAATAATTTATATATATATATATATATTTTATATTTTATTATATATATTTTATATATTCGTGTATTATATTACTTTCAATAACTGAGAACATCACCACGAGTTTTTGTTGATAGGTGGGTGTTTTTTTAGAAAGAGTTCAAAGGGGGGGAGTTTTTTCGTATTTTGAATTTAAATTCTTCTCTTGTTTCCATGCATGTATTATATTCCCACCAGACGTTCTAAAAATCGTTAAAGGCCGCATGTGCGACGTATGCGACTGAGTAAATATTTGTTTGCATTGCGTGGCAGACGGTTTCAACAAAACAGTCACGATACAGTAGTAGTGTATGGAGGCTAACGAGTGAAAATAAAATAAAATAAAGTTCTATAAAAGACGCTCAAAGATTAAATGCTAAGAGGGAGATAAAATGAGGGGAAAAAAGTCGTATAAAATGATGAACATTTTCCTCTGTTATTACTATATAATATTATATATATATATATATATATATATATATAAATGCGCGGAGTATTTTATTATATATTGTTGTATTTTATGTCTCGAAGCATCTCTTTTTTTAAATTTTTTCCCCTCAACATTATAATATATTATAATCTTTAGACGGGATTAAATTTCTGTAGGCGTAATTTTTGTGTTCCAATAATTAAAAAACAAACGTGTATATTAATCTTATATTATAATAATATAGCCGCTGTGATTTGTTGTATTTTATTTTTTTTTTTATTAAAATAGGATATTCGATTTTTTTTTACATAATTTTTAAGATTAATACCACGTTTTAAACGAGTTGACAACTTCAAAAATGATCAGTTCTAATTAAACATATTATCATTTTACTCGTCGTACTCGTATATTACAAATAAAATATAAAATTGAAAAAAAAAAATTCTCATTCGTAATGTAGCAATTTTTCATTATTATTTTTCTTATAAGTTTTGTTAAAATCAAATTTTGACGAAAATCGTAATAATTACGGCGTTTATAACCGCGTTTAACTAAAAGCCGTTTTAACATTCAATACAATGTTATGCGATAAGGAATCACAATCAGCACGGTAATTCTTTACCTTCTATTGAATATTAATTGTTTTCACCTCTATTTTCTAGAAGTTAAAACGGCTGTAACTAAGAAACTATCCATCGGATATGAATGTGTGATAAATTAAAATTGTTTGAATATAATTTTTTACAATATGGTTTATCTGAAAATTTTCTAAAATTAATAAACGAAGTTATATTTTTGTGTTTAGGGGATGAAAATAAAAATTAAATTTTTCTCGAAATCGACGTTCCCTTCGAAGACAAACCGATTAAAAAAAAAAAATAATAATAATAAACAGCGTAAGAGAAATCCGTCGAACACGGTGAGCACACTATATCAATTCATTAATCAATTAAGAATACATACGCCGGTGCACTTTTGCCAAAATGTTTTGCAATAGTTTCGAATTACAGACACGTTAAGTAGGTATGTAACCGCAATTGAATTTGAAATTCTGTAGCGATACGTTTCGTGTAATATGATTTCTTAAGTGCTTTACTTTTTGAGAAAATTATATTTTACTGTCAGTGGAAACACTTTGGCAATTGAACAATAAAACAATTAACGCATTATACGCAAAGCGTCGGTGACAGAATTTACAGACCAATTATAATACTGCCTTTCGCCCATATTATTTTCTCATTGTGTTTTATGCATATTTACGCGTTGTCGGTACAATTTGAATTTAAACTTTTCGAAATAATTGTCTAAACAACAGTAATAAAGTATAAATAGGTACACACAATTCGTCGCGTTTGCTTTTATCATCTCGTCATTTGAAAATCACTTGATCAGTTCTTCAGACCCAGGCGTTTACTATTCATGTCGATAAATTATCTCGAATTGCGTTATTGAATACATATTTACATACGATATGTATTATATTTTTGTTTTGAACCGTTATTACATTTCAGAATATTACGAACGTCATCGCGTAAATGCATTTTATAAGTGATGCAAACTTTGTAGCCGACCATTAGGTAGATGCTCGTATATGATGAAAATATGTACTCTAAAACGTATCAGAAACTGCGGTGCAGTAAAAACACACTCGGGAGAATTAAATAATTCATCAGTATAATAATATGCGGAAACGCGAGAACGCTGCAGTGAAATGGGCCAGAAACGTTATCCATTATTACTATTTGGAGTATAATATTTACCGTTTAGTTAGGTATACGCACGAGAAGACAGGCTTTATGAAGCTTGCGGTTGTTTGCAAAAGATTAGGCTAACAATATGTATAAATCGAAGGGCATGGGGAAGTTTTAATAGCGGACGTCGTCGGCGGCTGCTGTGCGGTTTGACGAAAGAGGATTAATATTACATTATAATAATATGTGAAACGGAGCAACGTATGAGTAGAATGAAGAATGTAGTAAAATAAGGTGTAAATAATAATCGCGAGTTTTATGCGCGGATGATTATTATAATGTATAACGAGTGGATGAACAAATTTGGAATTCATATATAATATTGTTGCGCGTAAAGTTCGCCATATTTCAATGACAATTAGTTTCGATTTAAGTTTCGTTTGTCTGAACATTTCAAACTATAATGCGTTGAAGCAAACACGAGTTCCTCCGGATAGTTTGTCGTCGCCAAAACGATTGTTCTTCGCTGTGCCTTTCGTTCGCATCGTAATAGATACTTATAAATATTTTTTTATTGATTTTAGATTTTGAGCTCAAAGGTTTTATAAAATCAACACTGGAATATTAAACTTTTTGCATTTTTTGCTGTTAATTTCCGAGTTAATTTGCCTTTTTTATGTGGGAGGATAAATACGAATACCGGCTGTTAAGGCTACTATAGTTAAACAAGGTCTACTCAAAAACGTTTTTGTTTCCAAATTATAAATAAATATACAAACTCACCAAGCAAATTAACATTTCGTCACATTTAGTGTATATAAACTAAATTGTCCTATATTCTGTATTTATCTTGTCGACATCATGCCTTCAAAAGTGACATACCCGTATCATATCCTGTGAGGCATTTTATTTTAAATTTCGCTTAGTACATTAGAATTAAATTATTTTTCTTTTTACATAAACTCGTTTATATAAATATATCTATCATCAAAATTCCTGAGAGACAAATATTTTGGTGCATCAACCACATCCCTTGAATTTTTTAGATATCTTAGCCACAAATAAGGCAGAGCTTGAGACTTATTCCCTTTCCGAATTTATATACGAATAGCTTTCAAAAATGTATAAAATATTCATGTCCCATTGTCTCCATCGTCTATCATATTTTTATCGAAAATTGTTTTTGCTTTGGTTCCTTTAAACTCTTGGTTTTATCTGGGTCAATGTTAAAAATCTATGTATAATTTTTATTTTCAAATAACTTACAGTAGTACATCACAGTAAAATGTCAATTTTTCATAACATAATAAAATTTAACCTCTAGGAAATATTAATACAAATATAAAGCTTAATTACTAAGTTAATCAATTACATTTAAATAAGATATCTACTTAATGATAACCCCATAATCTTACAAAAATCTCAGAGTCAATCGCCTCCCAAACAAACGTTTGTCACGCCACTGTAACCAACACTTTAAAATCTATTGATAATAATTATAAATTATATTAATCGGTAATCTAAAACAAATGTGTCTGATCGAATCGATAGATTTTCCATTATTCCGGTATTCGGAACATATCTCCGAGTCACAGCAGAGCATAATAATACGATCGACTTTATTATTTTATTATACGAAAAAGTCGTATACATGTTCGATACGACTGTATTTAATATGATGTCGAAGGTCTAGCGGACGTCTCGCGTGTAAAGATAATATTATTGATACGTGACGGACGTGGTTTTCTGTACGATCGGGCGACCCGCCACGGTCAGAAAATAATACAATTTTATAAATGTATTTTATGTTACCGAAGTGAAGTTTATTCTATATCGTAACATATAAAAACCACCGCGTGTTATTATTATCGTTTATTGTTATTCCGGCGCACAGAACATACGATAATCTAATGGTCATATATGTATAAATGATACGCGTCTAAGTCGCGTATTTTGAGGAGATGAAATTTTCTCGGGACGTGACAGTTCAATCGGTTGCTATATTGTGTACGAATAAATAAATCGGAACAAGGAAACGAACGTGACGCGCCGACGATAAAGGTTTTTGGTGCCACACGTGGTGACTATAATATTATATTATAAGGCGAGTGTAGTACCACACGTGTATATATACAAACGATAAGACCGCGTGAAACGCATACAATATTCATAGTGCAATCGTATGTACTAGCATGGTGAACACAGAATTATTGAGAGGCAAATGTTTCGGCGGATCACTTACTCGCTTTATTCAACAGCTCAGAGAAATTCCACCGCTTGAATTTTTTTAAAGGCCGTATTATGCGCAAATAAGGTGAAATTTGAAGCAAATCTCCTTTCTGAATCCGTACATGAACAAAAATGTGCAAAATGTTCACGTCCCACTGTCTTAGTCAAAAATAATAGTCTCGTAATGAATTGTTTTGGATTTGGCCCCCCCCCTTTCCCTCTCAAACCGTATATGTGGTTTAAACAGTAAACACTTAACAGCGAAGTGAAAACATATTAATTATTATTATTGTTATCAATACCTCATCATTTTTTAATTTATTGTTTCGTTAAATATAAATTTAAACACCTATCCCTATATCTTTCAAAAATCTCAGAGGTAATTGATTCTCGAACAAGTATTCGCAACGCCAGCAATTTTTGGCTGGTCGTTCAACTAAATTATTTTCCAACACCCGATGAGTAATACAATATTTATTTTATACCACATTATTATATCTATACATTTGAAAATCTCTTTTGAAGGATACGTATATATCGTGAGTATTCCAGGCAAGCAACAAGCATTCCGTTTTTTGTCGGAAAGTAAGTGGAATATTATCTTTATATTGTATGTTGTTCGTTGTTGTATGTTCTATGGTATGATCAGTATTAACTAAATTGATTTTTTTGTTTTAACTAAAAATAAGTTTTTTTTAAAAAAAAAAAACCATTATTATATTATATTATATAGTATCATTAAATGAATGAATAATAATAAAAACAAAATCAAGTACAAAATATTAATTCGAGTCCATCAATTTACCGGATTTCCCGGCCCTTACTTAATGTGAATTATAAAATACGACCAAAGTTGGATGAAAATTCCTCCATTAAGTTACAAAAAAAAAAAATAAAAGTAGTAAAAAAAAAAGGTAATTTATTGGATGGTTATGTTTTTTAAATTTTTTTTTAACTGAGGTAGATTATTCTTCCGAAATAACATAATAATTTTATTGTTCGAAAGGAATAGAATTACTAAATTATATTACATTACAACAGTGTTTTTTCTCTAAAAATTAAAATGAGTATAATAAGCATCAACCCATATTAATATACTATAATAAATTAATTTACTTGAATGCTTAAAAAAATAAAATCTGCATCGCAAGGTTTATGCGATATAACTTAACTAATTAAAGGAGTACTGTCTTAAAAAAATAATGTTGAAAAAATAAGGATAAGGTTTATATATATTATATATATTAGGGTGGTCCTTATTTTGTCAATATCATTTTTTTAAGACAGTTTATTGTTGTCTGTAAAAGAGCATCTCACGAAAATTATCTTAAGTCCATTATTTTTTAAGAAAAATGACTAAGTATCAAAATATTATATTTATTTATTGACATTTCAACTCTAATGCGGTACCAGAAGGAGTTGAGTGAGATCTTCCAAATTTTACCTAAATTACTTAATCATGTTACTTAATTAAATTAAAAAGGTAATGTGTTAACTTTTCAAAATAAAACATTCCACCAATATAAATAAGAACCACCCTAATACCTTTAGATTTATTTTACTTCAATATGACCCAAATATTGTTGAAAAAGCAATACTATTAACCGAGCTCCGCTCAGATTTGTTTTTCGTCAGCAATGATTAATCTTTGCTTACAGATGTACATTAAATTCCCCTCTATACCGTACCTTTCCAACTTCTTATATACCACTAATGGTCCACCTATTGTGCAAAGTATGCCCGTTTTTTTTATGTGTCACTTTTATAGAAATCTTGCTCCAATCAAAAGTTTTATAGGAACTCCCTGATAGAAAGTGCGGTTTTACGTATTTTTCCGGGTTTTCTAAAGTGATATAAAAACTGCTTGGAAAATAAAAAAAATGTCCTCCCCGTTCCACTAACTAAAACCAAAATGCAACGCGAAAGGCCTCTTGGTATTTTTCGATTTATATTATTTAAGCCCAGTTGTTGATATAATCAAATTTATACAGGGGAAAAAATTGAATCCAATAACTATACAACTATTTTTCTCCGGTGAGCATTTCTTTTTCTAAATAGCAAATACTATTTTACCTACATAATATAACTTAATGGATCTTTTATAGATATACCGTTACTGTTTGTACTATTTTATAACGCGGACCCCTTGGGGAAACTCAAGAGTTTCTTGTGTAAAGAGTTATTGTACAATATTGGTAAGTGGACCAAATTAAATATTATCTTTTCCATTTATCTTCGGGAAAGTACTGTATTAATTCCGTTTTCGTTAAATAAGTTTACGGGTTCCGTCCGTTTTATTTCGTATACCGTACAAAACGAATCTAAGTGGTTTTTTTTTTTATTATTAGTCCAGAGAGGAAGACAATTTTAAGGGTATTAAAACGAATTCTCGATTTTGACTTAGACAATCCATTTTGAATTTTCGTTTGTTTCCGAGATTATTATTATTATTATTATTTTTCTTCATGTTTATCTCAACTAATTTGGTATCGATAACTTTCGTCCCAAATTTCCATTTGGCCCAACCTTCCATCTCGTTTACACCGGTATTATTATCATATAGTTATATTGTATTTAACCAGCTCTTTTCCGGTTTTTTTCTTTCACTCTTTTCTCTTGTTTTTTTTTTTTTATTAAAAATCTTATTGCTTCTTATTCTTTCTTTTCGTGATATGTCGAAACTATTTTAGTTTTACTCCAATCAATCACTTTGTTGGAGCTTTCTTGTAGAATTTTCAATCGATAATTGATACATTAGAAAGTAATTATTACTGTTATTTACATGCCATTATTTAAAATAACAAACTATCGTTTCAGTTTAAACGATTTTTCTTTTAAACTATAATTTATTATATTGGGTGTAATTTTTTTTTCCTGTTCGTGAACAATTTTTTTACCAGACATCTTATTTATTAATATTTAATTGTTTCATTTTTGTTTTCTACTAGAAATCTTAATCCAAAATTGAAGTATAGCACTTTTACTGAAAGAAAATTTTATCTAGTTTGTGAATAAAAAATTCGTTTTGTTGATTTTTCGTGTGATTTTCACGTAGGACGCGGGAATGTTCACAGAAATAACAGTTTCATTATTTTTGATTTTGTTTGTTTATTATTGTATTTTTAATGACTGTAGAGACATGCAAATTTCGCAGATTATATTGGCCTTTTTTAGACTTGTAAAATATTCAAAACATTCTATCGATTTTTAGTCACTTTCAGCATATGACATTTTCGACGTTATTTTTTTAGATTTAATTTAAAAAAGACGAGCGTTGTATAATGTATTTTTTTCATGTACATACCTACATATTAAGTTGCGGAAATCGTAAAAATTGTAAAACACGTTTAACCGAACTTCGCTCAGAATTGTGTTTTGTCGGTAAGGATGATTTATCATTGCATACAGATACAAATTAAATAACTATGTATTTCTACTTTTTCACGCACATCCGGGATACATCCATCCGCAGTATCAGCTTTTTTTTTTTGAGTACCTTCCTACCTATTAATTTATAAAATCATTATAATTTTTTTTGAAACAATTTTCGACTTTTATTCGATTTTAACTAATATATGGATTAACTAATATAATAGGTACCTTTTCGCCAACAAACTATACAATTCATAATGGGTCGAACCTACTTTATAAAATAGCCCGAACAGGTTAGGTAAACATCGTTTATAATAATATTGTGTATCGTATAGGGTACGGTAATTAATATTAATTATAAAATAGTGTTCCGTAATAGTATAGTGCTGCACAGGGTTTACCATCTCATTACCACTTTATATTATTATTAAACGGTCCTTCATTATAGACGCTCTTGTTTATTATTTTTTGCACGCATCATGCCGTTATTTAACGGTTCAATCAATTTTTATAAAATAACCATAAAGTACCCCTTTCTGCTAAATGGGTATTATAAATAAATATTGAATTTCGCATATTGACCATATTGTATAATTTTGTAGATTTTTAAGGCATATTTTAGATTTTGTTTTAAATTAATGAATACTAAATTTATTTTTATACTATTATTTTTCAAGATTTCTAATTTTAAAATTTATCACCCGAGTTTTGGATATAATATTGACTTCGATTGGTATTCCAGATTTATCTGCAGATTCACTATGAAATGGGTTGTTAACGAGTGCAGCACTGAATTATAATTAGTGTTATCGATTATTTTTGTATTTATTACGTCGATAGAATTTTAACCGAACGCGATGATGGTGTAGACATACAATAATTACATGTTGGATTCCTATTGTAGATAGTAATATTATAAGTGGTATAACAGTTTCAAGACTAAAATACAAAATTGCGTTTAAAATTAATTTTACATTTAAATGTAGCGTTTTAAAATAAAATTATACTTAATAATTTTGGTGGAAAAAAAAATTAAGAGACGCGTAGAGGACAAGGTAAATGTTTAAATCGAAAATATTGAGAAATTGTATTATTAAAATTATCCGACAATAGCTGAACGGGACACTGCATAGATTGGTCAATTTTTGGAATTTTTATTTTAAATTTTGTCTTATAATTTTGTTGATATAAAATGGCATATTCTTATACATATATACCCGTGTGTGTAAAATATGTTATACTGAAAATCATAAAATATCTTAAGTCGCTGTGATTTACTTTTTACGACTTAAGCCATTTAGAACGTCATATTTGGATTTGACCGTTTTAAAATTTAATTCGCTCGTATTGGAAACTATATAAAAAAATCGATTTGGCCATTTTTTTTTAATACCGGGAATACATAATGATTCGCGCTACTGCTTATACCATGCGCGTTGTATTATATTATACGAGTATATTTTATACCGATAGGTGTATATTATTATCTGTACAGGCGGCGGGAATTGAAATATTCCGATCCTTCGAAGTAGCAAACAAAACAAAAAGATAATGATAATTAAATATAATTTCGGATCGGTGAATGACGGGTGTATTCTATGTAAGCGCACAATATATAATTATACATTTTAATATATATATATATATATATATAATAGCGAGTAAGCTGCGTCAGAAAGCGTATTCAGTTCTTTTCTGCAGTACTTATACTTGTTATAGGTGTGTGTATATATAAGCGCATGACAATTGAAATTTAAATCTCATACCTTCTGGGGGGCAGGTACCTACCTGTTTTACATAAGAATGTATACATTCAACGTCTTTATAATGTATGCGGTTTTTATTTCTGTACACTATATTATAAATCCGTGTTTATAAATTATATTCTAATAAATTCCACGCGCGTTGTTATAAATAATAATATTTCGAACGTTTTTTTTTTTTTTTTTTTTTTAAGCGCGAATTATAAATTATTTAAAAATTCAACCGCCGTATAAAATAATAATGACAATAATAGCCGGTAATCACTCACTTCGATGGCGATCTCGAAATCTTTCTTGTCGATGGTGCCGCTGGCGTTGACGTCTGAAACACACCGAAAACAGTGACGGTTAATAATCGTCCAATTACATCGGACAAGTATCTGACAGTTATACGATAGTCCGCTAACGCGCGTCACCGTCATAATGAAAGATGACGACGGCGGAAAAGATTCTTATTATTATTGTTAGAGTTGGCGCGTAACTGATGACGCGAACCGCGTGTGGAAGTCGCAGGGGAAACCGCGGAGAAAAAAAACCTTTTACAGCTTTCTCGACACTTTGCCGGGAAAAATGATTTTTTTTTTCACTTTACTCCATGGTTCGTTCTAAATTATATGTCGGAGGCTTTTATTTTATGACAATTTGGATTTTATACCGCTCCAACACAGAATATACAGTTCTAAAACTATATAGTTTCAAATATAGATACATTTAAAATTTTCGCGAAAAATCGAATACTCGACAAACACCCAACAGCTAACAAGCCGTTTTAAACATTCAAATTATACTGTTTTTATGCACGGGTATAGAAATAGTAATATTTTAAATTTTTCTTTGGAATTGCTTTTTTTTTTTCAATATCTTCTAATGTTCCGAAAACGTTTTGAAACTTTTGGAAAATTTTCGAAAACTTTGACTATTTCTTTCGAGGTTTTTCGAAAAAATCACTTTAAAATTCGTTATTTTGTTTTGATGTTGCGTTATTTTTTTTCGGACTGTTTTTAATCTCATCAACATAATTGCTAATAGTTCCATTTCATTTAATAATAAGTTTCATGGGCATAATATCTTATTGTTTTAAAGGAGTTTTGATCAATAACATTAAGGGGAACCATAAAAGCATATTTTGTTCTACGGTACCACCGTGTATGCTTCTTCACGATCGTTATTTTGATTACATTTAGCTCTCGGATGTTTAAAGGTTTGTACTGATTTTTCGAACTTGTATTCCCCAACTTTCTGTGTTGGTTGATTTTCTTTTGGGCCCGGGTATGTTTAGCTTTTTCTTCGTTTATACCGAATAACAACCATTTATTTTCCTTGTCTTTTACCTGTTATACGTCGGTTACTCTCAATAAATATCTGCATATACGTGTAATATTGGTAAGCTAGGCGAACCGCAGGACGTCGGGATATTAACGGTGTAATTATATTTCGCCGTCTATTTAATATAACGTAAGACCACGGGAGAAAATATATCACGGTGCACAATATTACATTATTATTATTATTATTATTATTATTATTATTATTACGTGTTCAGGATAGGTTAAGCTATTGGGAACGAAATCGTTATTAAATACCTATGTATTAATATTATAAAGTCGGCATCCGGGTAAACATAATATTGTACCTATGTACTTAAATACAATACGTCTAATTGTATTAATTTCCGAAGCGGGTCCGTACAGAATTATGTATACACGATTATTTACAAAGTTCCAGAAAAAGGCGCGTCTTCAGCTCAATTCCACGTGGGAGGGGGGAGAAGAAAGCGAAATAAAATATTGTTTTGTTTTGTAAGAGTCAAATATCCATAAATAACTCGAAAATCCTCCGAATGTCATACCGAATGTCTAGAAAAGGATAATATAAGTATTATTTGAAAATATCCGATCTCTGCGATTTTTTCGAATCGAATCACCACAATAAAACAAAATAGAAAATAACGAAATCGTCAATAGAAGTACATTTGTTCATTTTTCCTATACGGTTTTTCCCAATTATTATGAAAACTATGTAGGAAAATTCAAAAAAAATGACCCCCTATCAATGCACTAAATAAATTCGAAATGCTTAAAAATGCTGAAAATATGCAAAAATTAAAAAAAAATACACGATAATAGTAAAACTCATACATTTCTAGCTGCGCTTGGAAACTAATAATGAATAAACGTCGTCGTCGTGTTTAATTCGCACAAATAAACGCATAATAATGTGATATTCAACATGAATTCAAATTGTAAAATGTTAAATAATATTATTACTCGTGACTTTTATTTTTATTTTCGAGTAACTTGTTGCATGACTCCGTTGTTAAAAAATGAAAATGTCAGTAAAAGTACTATTGTACCCAACTTACACTCGGTCCCTAATTTGACTAACTTTACCACGTTTTGTTCATTTCACGGCTCGTTTTATGTATAAATAATTTCACACTTTCGAACAGCGTTGTGCAAGTATATATATGAATATATTTTAAGACAATCTTTATAAGTATGCACATTATAACGCGTATTGTTGTGGTGTACAATGCTCATGCGGATATAAATATGTTAAACTAAAAGTCAAAACTTAAGATACGAGCATTCTTACTCCCGGTGATTCGCAGCCTTGAACATTAACAATTGCACACTAAAAGTTGAATATAGTTTTGAATTACTTTTATTCAAAGACAGACGAGTATCTTTAAAGGTTCTTTTATTCCGTCGATCTTTATCGATTCGATAAATTTACCCTGAAAGTATATTTCATAATAGTCTATACAAATATTAGTTTTTATTTTTATAATGGAAAATATGAATTTAACACTATACGTGTATTATATCGATATATTTTAATCCGTTACCACACTTCTCTCTATCCTTCTCCCTCACTCTATTTATAATTCAGAATGTATTTAAATTAAATAACGCTCGTTAGTTGGTTACATTCTGCAGGAGTTAAGAAGTATGATTGCGTAACTAGAAAAATGTTTCTTAATTTGTTTACCCTAAAGAGTTCAACGAACGACGCGTACTGCGTACATAAAGAGCGTTACCCGAATTCAGGAACACCCGGTATAGTATATATTATTTTAAAATGATGTTAACTCTTTGTCGACAAAAAAAGTGTATTTGTTGTTTTAAAGTTAACTTGTTTGAGTTGTAATTTTTTTTTTATAAAAGTATGATGATATTTTAAAAACTTTTTAAATAATTTTTATACCTTGTCGAATAATGATTGATCGGATTAAAGTCGAAATATGCCGCGTTCGTTAAATCGATAATATGCAAAAACCCGACGCTAAACAAAATGTTTACGTCGTATTATTATTTTCCACGCATCCGAAACGCAGAGCAGAGTTTTCCATTGACGTATAATATTTTAAAACAAAAATGTTTATCAGATTGCCAGTTTATTTTTTTTTCCGTATAATATAATTATTGTATTATTAAAGTTTATATTTTTTTTTTGATTTTTCAAGTTATTATAGTTAAATCTTATTTCGGGGAGCTATTCAAAATGTTTGTAAATATTGACCTTTTTGTCGGGAGATGGCTGCTTAACTGCTGATAACGATAAATCTGTTTTATTAAGTTCATTAATCATTTATAAATGCCGCGGAGTCATCATTAATTTTATATTAAACGCGATTTTAACGTGCCTTCATAAATATTAAGACGTGTTCAAAAAAAAAAAAAAACAAACTATATATAAAATTATACGGTTTAATCCGATTCTAAGTTCTGGACAAAGCGAAGTGACTTAAAGTTATAAATAATAGAATTTTCAATGATGCGAGTATATCGCGTATCGTAATTTCGTAACGTATATACGTATATATATATATATAGTTTTTTTTTTGCGCTACGTACTTCTCTACTAGTTGTTGAATTGTTTTGAAAATTCAATTAAAGTGCGCTTCTATTTTTCGATAGAAGGTATTAAGTTTATCGATAGTCGAGGGTATACATAATGTTCGAGTACCCATTTGGATATTTTAAATTCTGGACGTATAGCTCGTATACGAGGGCCGAGGAATATATTGGTTTTACTGTATATTATTATGTACGATGTGTGATCAGTTTTCGATCAGATAAAAGGGGAAAATTATATTACGACATTACTCACGAGTAAATACAGATACCGGGGCAGTACATTGCACAATACAACGTATTGCTACTTTATGCGATATTTGTTTAATTAAATTATCGAAAATTCATTTCCGCCACGGATGAAAAAAAAAAAAGTTCACATCACTGCTGGTGGACGTGTACACTAATGTTTTAGGGGTAAGTCGAAAGGGTGGGTGTGTATAGAGTAATTTAGTTTATAATATCTGGGCGCAACAATTAACCATATTGCTAATGAAAAAAAAAAAAAAATTCTGAGTAGAATATTTATGGTACGAGTTTTTTCTCTCGTTGCCCCAAAGTAAACGAAAAATAATAATCAAAAATAATTCATTATACAACAACTTGCCAGTTTTCCCGTTTATTGAAATAACCATCGAGGAAACCGATTTCCTCGAAACGCCGATTCATTCAAAAATGAACTGCGGGAAAGTTTCTATACGGTTTTAAGGAATACGACTTCCCCTATATACCAATCAGTCCATAAATGAACCGAGTACGAAAAAGTTTCTTTATGGATTTTTGATTGGCGCAAGATGATTTCTGGTAGAAAAGTTGTTCGCAAACTATCATGAAATAAAACAAACACATCATAGTAAAACCAATATATTCCTCGCATATTGTATAGAAACTAAAATCTAGTAAAATCGGAAAATAATAATAATAAAAATAGCGCATAACAACTCCGCTCGGAACCTATAATTTTGTTGTTCGCCGTTTTAAAAGCTATTGTTTCGAGTTTATATAAAACCTTAAAACATTAATGTAAATGTAGCTACTCGTACCGCGTCTATAACTGTATAATATGCGTATATATTGCACATTATTATGTTGAATAAATTCACTTGTATAATTTCTTTTTTACGAGCGTTTAATGTGTAAACTTAAAATAAAATAAAAACCGTCACATAAATATTCCGTGCTGAACCCAGCTGCTGCTCACGTATATTATATTGTTGGACCGTTTTTTTTCTTCGAACGGTGTGTAATATTTACGATATTATTTTCATACTTTTTTTGTTGCAATTTAAAATAACGCACACTCGACGTAAAACTCCTTAAAAACACCATAGCCGAGTAGCCTTTGCAAAACGGCTTCCGAAATCCACCCGGACTTTATAAGTGTACACAATTTATGCTCAATCTTTTTGCCAGAAAATAATATGCATTTTTATGTAACGATTTAAATTTTAATTAAAATACAACCAAATGTATTCAAGGAGTATTTTTTTTTTTTAAATTTAATGATGCTCGGGTAATATTAGACAACACGACGGCGAACCACTGGAATTATAATAATAATAGGCGTACGCGTAACTGCGGGCCACTGCGCGGTAAAAAAATAATGTATAAAATGAAAATCTCCTCAGCCTTCCTAATACTGACGTACAATAACTGCAGTGGAACGCACGTCGTTGAAAAAAATGACAATCCCCCCTCCCGTCTTCCCCGAAAAATTTCCCCCATGTGTAAACCGAATTCAGTATAGCATGTTTGTGTTTGTGTTTTGTGTTAAATGCCAATATCGTGTGTGCGTGCTGCAGTAGCGGGGGGGGGGAAGGGTTATATGAAAAGTATAACATTTTTTTCGGAGATTCGTTACGGTTACGATTATCCGTCCGTTTGTTTTTTCTCGCAAATATTTCGGTATTGCCGACGTTTGCATTTCTTCTGAAGTAATTCATAAATAACCGTCCCTCATATAATATTATAAAAATAGTCAGTCGTCGGCGAATAATAATTTATCTCTACGGTACAGTGATTCCGAAAACTTTTTCGACTGGCCGTTGCCCTTTTTGCATCGAGATTTTTTCAGGGGACCGTTGAAAATCATTGCAGTCAAAAAACATTCCGAGTGGACTAGTATTGGTCGTTTTTTTCCCCCATTGTATAGGCCGAAGTAACCCAAAAATGACAATTTTCGTTAGTATTTTTTTTTTAATTTTAGAACTTAAACTTGGTTTTTTTTTCAAAATAAAATATTAACGGGCGTAAAATTCGTATCATTTAAGGGTACAGCGTGAGTAATTTGACACATTTTCACGCTAATCGAAAAAAATGTTTTCCGAGGAAAAAATCAAAACAAAGGACCCAGTGCCCTCGTAATCGAACCAGCGTCGTCGTTTCCGCTGTCATTTGGGTTTTAAGTATATTTTTCGACCCGGTAATATTCCACAGGGCCGCGCGACGCACACTTTTGGAACCGTTATTGCAGTTTGGTGTATTATTTTTCGCAAAAAATATGCTTTATCGAATTGTATTATAATATTTCATTGAAAAGTACCGATAAAACCGTTTTTTTTTTTTGAATAAGTACCGATTATTTTTAACTTTATACATGACCGTTTGTTATCTTGTTCAGAATTAATAATACCGTCTACATAGACAGTTGAGTTTTTGCTCGTAAAATGCATCCGTCACCCGTCGTTCATATATGGTACGTTTTGCGTAACACGACGGGACAATAATTGAAACACCGGCCGCGTAATCGTTTTTTTTTTTTTTAAATTGTTTTTACTTGGAAACATACCATTTACAATTCGTATACACGATATTACGAATAAGTAGTTTTCATAACTCAGCAATGTAGTATATTATTACTATGCTAAGTTCGCTGGCAGTTTATCAAACACATTCAGAAACGTCAGACCCGCAGCTTTTAGACGGCAGAGTATTCATTATAATTATTGTTATTTTTTTTAAACCATCACTGATCCCGCGTTTACACGAACTCCGTTTGTAAGTTCAAAAAATGTTTTTTAAAAAAAATATCGTATTTGTTTTATTTTTTTTTTTTTTTTTTTACGTTTTTATGTTTATGCTGCAATATTACCAGTAGTTTATCCCCCGCAATTTACCGGTTTTCTGGTGATCAGCCGGTTGATATAAATTTATTAGTTTATGTTAAAATTTCTAAGCGTTTCTGCGTAGGTATAATAAATTACACATTTTGTTTTAGACCTTATTCCGTTTTAACGAAATCGTCTGTGAAAATTGACAAAAATTTGACGAACTTTTTCATATCTTACTCGATGCATACCCATCTTAAAATGCGTTTTAATTAAATTGTCGAAACTTTACTTTTCCATTATAAAAACAAGCGGATAAATATATGTAATTAATGGGACTGGGATTTAAGCGTATTCAGGCGCGTAGCCAGGAATTTTCAAGGGGGGGGGGAATGTTATGAACAAATTCAATAACTTTTTTTTATTATCACAGTAAATAAATATTATATCTTAAACAAGTTAAACATACTTTAGAAAATACGCTGAGATAGATATAAATATTCTTATTTCGACGGAAAGACAGTGACCGTTGTCAATTATGTTAATAACCGTGGTTAACAAACAACCATCATAGTTCGTGATATCAATAATAATCAACTTTTGACATCGTAATTTTTAAAAAAATGCGAACATTATGATGAAACTTACACAGTTACGCCTGGCCGTATTGTAAAATAATAATTTATCTTTTACCATTTTATTTAATTCTGTAGTAAATAAACAATAGGATGGCGTTGCTACACCTATACAACATCCATTTTCTCACTTCGCCACTGATGTACTTTACAAAACTTGATCTGTGAAACTCGTTTCATACCGAATTCGTTTCGTGTATATTTTTAAATTAAAAATTGGACATTTTATTTTACATTTTTCGATTTTTAAGTTTATTTTTTTTTTTTAAATTATTTTGCTATTTGTGGAGCTTTTTATTTTTGAAATGTCGTTTTAAGATTTTCACACAATACCGAAATTTGTATATAACATATTGTTAACTTTAATAGTACTCGATTATTAGATCGTTATCGTCGTATAATAGTAAATGTTATAATCTAGATATTGATAGTGGCTTGTTTCGTTACAAATTCGTGTCGTTTATGTTTAAAACGAGAATAAGAAATGTTATTATGAAAGTTTTAAATTTTAAAGGCATTTTTTTTCATTTTTACAAGTATATTGTTTTGAATTTTTAAAGCATAAAAACAATGGTTTTTTTTCTCGGTGCATTTTCAGCTATAGTATAATACACATTTCATATTCGTGTTTAGAATATCACATTCTCCTTAACTCGGGCTGTCGAAATGTTTGAACTTTAATAACCCGTGTTTACGGCTCTAGAGGTATATCCGATATTTGTACCTACCTACCTACCTGTATTTATGTAAATTATTTTTTAGAAAATGTTCTCTTTCGAAATGCGTAGTTTTAAAAGACGGGTCTATCTAGTCCGCGATAAAAAGGAAAACCTTGTATTTGTATAACGTATATCAATTTATTGGGCGGATCCTTTTTCGGTCGAAATGAACTTTTCCTTTATCGGCCAGTGTACATTTTCGGCCATTTCGCAATAACCGTTTTCGGTCGGTGTACTATTTCGGTCACCGATATATGATTGTTAATTTATCATCAAAACGACATCACGCGTTATAGATTGCCGTATTTCTAAAATATTATACCTACTCTATAATAGTTCAAACACATAAAACACACTTTGCACATAAAATTGCAAAGTGTCGACCTCCTCGAAATTGTCAAAAGATTTAAAAGTTTGGGACTGTCAGAACGAAACAGCTGCATATTACGTTACATAAAAGAGTCGAAATTACGCGTATGGATTTTATTAAGCCCACGTGTCGAAATATTATAAATTGATTTACATATTCGTAAAAAAAAAAAAAAAAATTGAAAAAAATTGAAAAAAATTGAAAAAAACTTGACGGTCTCGTATGGATTATTGTATTTCATAGGTATGTTCGTTTTAAATATTTTATCTGTCAATAACGCGTGGTACGAAAAAGAAACTCAATTAGATTATATTTACCGTGTATCGTGCACGTTGGTGTTTCTTTATAACAGGGACGGCCAAACCGCGGTAGATCGCGAACGATATCAACGTCGACTCGCCTTTGTCAGAACTTATTTTTTAAAATAAGTAGATAAATTTAGAACGATATTTATTTTAATAGATCGTTATTTTGTTGTCGGTTTATCAATTAATAATATAGTTCAACAGTGTTCATAATGGACATTTTTTTTTGTATATTTAATTTACAACATTGCGAGCCTTAATAAAAGTGTAACGACGAATATTGTTTGACTTGACATTCTAATTGTGTTATTTGTAAATTAATGTTTATTATTAATACCTATTAGAAAATCACTAATTATAATATTTTTTTTATGGAAGTCGATCGTCAAACGAAAATCATATTCTTAGTAGATCTCTACCAAAAAAAAGTTTGGCCGCCCCTGCTCTACAATATTTAACGATTTTACATCGGTGACCGAAATAGCTGCGTACCGGCCGAAAACGGTTATGGCGGAATAGCCGAAAAGTTTAAACACTAGCCGAAAAGGGTCCCGGGCCCGATGCGCGCGTTTTTGCGGTTTTGTTTTGCTTTTATCAGCTTGGCTACAGTTAACGCCGCGTTATTTAAAACCATTACGCGCGTTATTGTATTATTTTACGGTCGGTTCGACGAGACGTTGAATCGGGCAAAAATACGTGCAGATAATACTTTAAGGAGCTTATACGGGTCCGGTTTTATTTTTCGCGTTTCTCGTCGTATTATTGTATACCCCTGAACTCCGGTGTCCGTCTCCGAACGAGAAGCTTTGCGGTCGCGGCGCCGCGGGGTTGTTGTCGTGTACCTGTGCTTAAGGTCCGGACTCGTTTGCGGCGCGGGAATTTAATTATTATTGGGTTACAGACAAAAGCGGGGGGAGAGGGTCAGAGGAGTGACATCGGGGGGGGGGGGGGAATGAGAAGAAAAAACATCATCCGCTTTATGTGCATCCGTACCGCAGTACGAGTATTGTTTCTAAGTACCGTGTTACGCGGTGTAAATATTTTAACGGCGGCGGCGACGGCGAAACGTTATTTCGTTAAGTTATCGGTAGCTGCGGTCATACACGGGACTAAAAATCAATAATCGTAAATTTAAACGCTCTTTGTTCTATACCTATTGCAGCAGTAGGTTTACCTATAACGTTTCTTTCATATTGTACATAACTGCCCGGGGATGGTCGAAACGCCGTGAAACGTGAAACGCTCG
This sequence comes from Cinara cedri, assembly GCA_902439185.1. Lineage (NCBI taxonomy): Eukaryota > Metazoa > Arthropoda > Insecta > Hemiptera > Aphididae > Cinara > Cinara cedri. The sequence goes on from CABPRJ010000006.1 coordinate 1,410,496, forward strand.
ACGATCGCGGTCGTAGTGGAAAAAAAAAAACAAACATTTTTTCAATTTTAATAAATAAACTCGAAAAAATGTCGGGATTATTAACTATTTTATAAAATAAATTAAATAAACTCGCGAGTATAAAAAAGCAAAAAAAAAAAAAAAAAAACGAACGTATAATATTATAAACCCGGTATAATACGAGAACCGCGGAAATTAATGCGATTTAATTTTAAAAGCTGCGTCACTGCCCGGTCGCGGCAGTTTAAAATGACGTATTAGAGGGTAGTTTTTCATTTCGCGTTAGTTTGAGCGGTGTTTTTCGGAAGACAAATGAAATAAATATCACCGTTTTTCTTTTTTTTTTTTTTTTTCATACAAGTCTACCACAGTTGCGTTCAAACTGTATGCGTTAAAATATTCGCTAAACTCCCGGACAAAAACTGTCGGTGGCGCGACGGCGGGTCGGGAAAGGCGTAGAAAATCGCGCGCATAGCTTGACATTTAATAAACCGAGGAAAATCTTCGTCCGCCTTGGTTTTCACAATATTTGAAAATCTGGTTGTTACGCGCACTCGTTGTCGTCGCGCGTTTTGTTTTTCGGACATAACGGAATTACGAAAATTAACGATGACAAATTGTTTACAATGTCAACCCGACGACGGCGCGGTCTGTCAATTAAACGATGGAGAATTTCTGGGAGGGGGGCGGGAGGGCACGTGTCGTTCGGTCTTATTGCACGCGTACTTACCGCTGTTGCCGGCGTTATCAAACGACCGCCGATGGCAGTAGCAAACACCGTGAACAGAATTCCCGGTATTTCCGCGCGGTGAGATTTAATCAAATAATATTTCGCGCGCGTTATTGTTTGCCGGTGTACGGTTTTGAACGCTGGAACGTTTCGCCGCGCAACGCGAAAACAAACATTGAACAATAATAACTCCGAACCGCCGCACAAGACGCGCCATAACCTACGCGTTATTTGCGCCCGACGTCAATATTATTAACATTGTTATCCGCTACCGCCGGCGGCGCGCGAGACAGCGGAACAGAGAGTGCCGCGGACGTCGGGAGACGGGTGTGTCGCCGCCGTTTTCCCGCCGAAATCGCCATTTCGCTTTTCCGCCAGTGCGCGTTTCCGTCCACCGAACGGCGGGCCCCTTGCCGTTTCCCACCAGAATCCACCGAGTCCGGCACAGTTCATAGAATATTGTTTACGCGTTCGAACATCGTGTAGCGCACGACGAACGATTTGGCGGCGGTAACGGTGTGCACTGTTGGCGGAGAATAGAGAAAGGTTCGTTCCGGCGGGAAATGATGAACTTGGTGGAAAACGGGTCCCGCGCCGGTCGACGCAGAACAATACCGGATACCCGAATCAAGGGGCACTCCGATAAAACTCGAGCTTCCGCCGTCCGGCATAATGAGATCGGACAATTTTGAAATTTCACCGGGTACAAACCGCGGGCAACCCTCGCGTTGTTTTATCCGATGTGCGGTATAATGCGAGCGTATACCGTTGTCTGAAAACCCGATCTGAAACACTACGGGGGGGTCAACAATATTTGCGCGCGATAACGACGCGGAAATGTCGACTGCCGGATCTATACGATTCGAGGTTACGTTTAAAAGCGTGCTGAATTGATCTTCGGTCGCGTTTCAAGAACCGGTTAAAAACGTGGTTAATTTCGTTACCCGATTTTACGAATTTGCAATTTCGAACGACCTCGCCGCGCCGCGTCCACGGACGCGCGCGGTATAGCGATTCTATTCGGGTTACGGATCGTTTGAAATTCTGCGCGGGACGCGCTGTTAATAATGTAAAATGATTTATCGCGGTTCGCAGCGGTACAAAACGGAGCATGTGCGGCGCGCTAACCGAATTTATTTGATATACAACCTCACCTATATAAATACACGCGCACTATCCGATATTTTTAATTGAAACCGAATACCCGCAGCGTCAGCCTCCGATTATTTTCACGGCGCGGTTTCATTCGGTCTCGCGATAATGCGTTTTGTTTTACCGGAATTCGTTTTAGTTGTGCGTGTCGTGTTCGTGTACGGTAATTACATGAGGTAATACGCGATCGCCGGTTTTTTTCTCTCTCCAGAGTTGCGACGCACGTGTAAAGTGTCCTCGATATGGTGTAATGCTAACGCGTGCGTAATAGTGATAATATGAATACGGAACGATGTGCCGGGCCGAACGGAACTTTTGCGTCGGGTCTGTGTTTTTTTGAATTTCCCGGTTAATTATAAAAGCAACGTTTGATTGAACAACAAACTGGGGGAAAAAAAAAAAAACAATAGACGAGTATTCGTATTAAGTTTATATATATATATATATTATTAGTTACTTAGTGCACGAGTAAAGCTCGAAGTATGTATTTTACATGTTTTCACGAAATTTTTGAACATCGGAATTATAAAACAATGTAGATACTACGTGCAGGTGTAAAAAAAGAAATTATAATAATAATTTGAAAACTGAGCGAAATCGATCGGGATTTTTTTTTTTATAATCTTTTATATTTTCAACAACAGGAAAATTAATAAAGCAAATATTACGACGATATTGTAAATTGAATTAAATTATAATACGGAATTTAATGACACCGTATTTTTATAACGAAACTGTAAAACATTTCTGATTAAATAATATTGGATTTTGAAATTTTAAAAATGTCCAAGTGTAGAATAAGCGAAATTTCCGAAATACAGTGTTGTCCAATCAAAAAGATTGTACATATATTCCGTAAATCAACTGTTTGATAGTTTATTTTTTATAATTGGATTTTTTTTGAAAATCATTTCCATAGTATTTTGTGTGTCATTTTACCAATTTGTCTGATTGATATTTTTTACCAGTTCTTATATGTCAGGAATAAGGTGTCTATCGTATATACAAGCCGCATTTTGCAATCGAGTTTCATTATCCAACGTCAATCTAAATAATAATATTTTCGTACCCGAAAACCTTTCAACAGATCCTTCGTTTAATTGAAATTTGGAAGGCAATGCAACATATTACTATATTCTTTTAACCATATAGCTTAAGGTACATTTATTTGGTACGGTATCGCATAAATTCAGTTATATTACTTACGTCACCAAAACGTAAGTTCAGCTAATATTTTACCGCCCCCTACTGCGTAGGATCTATCACGGAAATAATAATATCTCTTCCTTGACGTCTTTTTCGTTGAAAATTACTTATAAGAGGTACGCGAAATATAAAATATTAAGTTCAATTTAAAAAGGAAAAAAAAATGATTGATTAGACGGGTAATTCCATGTAATATTTTGATGTACTCGTCGTAATTTCATTAAAATCCTTCAAATACCGGCTGTGGAAGCGCCGTCGACATTGCGATGAGATTTTTTTGATTAAATGGTATTATAATACATTTTCAATCTAGTAGATACGTAATATCTTTTTATCTTATTTTTTTTCATCAAGACGGTTTTTACTCCAATAAAACACCGATGGAGAAAAACTAGATTAAAACGGCATTCGCTCAAATATAATAATAATATATTATTATACATTTTTTTTTTTTTAGAGAAATTCATAAAATAGAATTTATTTATAATTGAGAATATCTTTTTAGATTAATTTAATTTTTTGTAGCATAATTTTGCTACGTGATTTTAATAACTTTTTAGCTATTGAAACCTAATTGGTAAAAATAAAAAAAAAATGCTTACCGAAGAAGACGTTGAAGACGTACATGAGCTTGTTCTTTCTAAACTGTGAGATTGAAGACATTGTCGTCGTTTGAAGTTTTTCTTGTTTTAAGCTTCTTTAATCTGAGGAAAAAACAATAAAACATAATTAACATAATGGAATATAATTGAGAGCGGAATAAATTTAATTAAATTCTATTCTTAAACAAATTAAAAACTCCGGTCTCACGATACTATCGTATTTTATACATAATTCATAAAAATTATTTTTAGATTCTGAGCGAAGCGATATACGTTTTTTTTTTGTGTCTGCAATCAAATTGAAAAAAAAAAACAAACCCATAGCTGACCGATGACCAACCGGCGTGAGATAATGGCGAAGACGGAGAAGAAAAATGTACAGATTTTCAACTTTCGTTCCGAACAAAAACGATTACGGTGTATATTTTTATTATGATAGATTTTAGCGCGATCCTGTCGACGAATCAGGTAATCCTACTATTATTGATATTAATTCCGCCGGAAATCGACTCGGCCGCCGCATAATAATAGTACCTAATTATAATATTGTATATCGGCTATTAAATCGGCTCACCAAAACAGTATTGCACCAGTTCGAATTGATCGCAACAATATAATAATAATTATCACAATACGGTTAACGGTCCCGTTTATGATCTTACCTCTTACATTAAAACGTGATAAAACCGATCGTTTTTTAATTACAATTTGCATTGGGCGATCGCTGTTGAATTTTATATTTTGTTTATATTTTTTATTTCTACAGGTTTTCTGGTGACCGTGTGCGATAAAAATTCACTGGATATGTTCATCGTCGATGACTTTTCACTTGATTTTTTTTAACACGCGAGTATGTGTAGTTGCAAAATCGATTGCATTTTTTCTCTTTTCTTCGAAACACTCATTAGCTTTATATACTACGTGGTAATATCGGAAATATATAAACTCGGGTTTGGATTCCCCCTCTTCCCCTTCCATAAAACCTTCGGTCGGAAGAAATTGAAAGTCGGTTACTTACTGTGACGGTGCTGAAAGTCTATCGAATAAGAAATAAATACCAAGTGATTTTTGTTTGCCTATCGGCAAAAAAAATGTCATTACGACTTGAATCGTATAAAGCGTTTTAAAAACATTTCCTATCGTCGTTTATTTCCTAACTGCGCAATTAACCATCAATGAAGACGATGATAATATTTTAGCGAAATGTCGAGGGAATAGAATAGAAATGATGACTCGCGTTGATTTTGTTATAGGAAAATAAAGAAACAGGCGTACTGTTTTAAACGGTTTTATAAATAAAAAATTGCAGTTAAGCAATTTGTGGAACACAATATTTATAAAATATAGTTTAGATGGCGACGGTGTGACGGTTTTTGAAACATTAACTTATATTTTAAAAGTTACAGTATTTTTATTTTTAAATATTGTTTTTTTGTGTTATCGATAACGAACGGAAAATATATAGTGAATGATAAAAATGATCACGACACTCTCTCAAATCTAGTAATCTATGAAATTTATTATTTTTCACCGATGGATGGCGTTAAAAAAAAAAAAATAAATAAAATGTTTCTTTAGTGACTAGGTGAATTGGGCTCCCATGGGATGAGTGAATTTTATCTTCAATATTTTTACCGGCTAGGCGAATAATTGTATCCTTATTTATTAATATTTTAACATACAATTTATGACGGAATAAAATACAATATCGCTGGCTTAACAAAAAATGTCCAACAACCAGATTTAGAACGTGATTTGTTTAAATAGTTGTTTGTTTTACTATCCTTAAGTCCAGTTGATACAGGCGAATGTTTTAGATATAATTTGATCTCCATTTTGCTCGTTGAAAACTTAATGAATCTCAAACCCTTATAAACTATTGCAGATAAAAATTGTCCACCAAACGTCCGGGCAGAATCCGCAACAATAACAAACGAAACACCTAATCGTTGTAAGGCATTCTGTTCAAAATCAATATTTCCAATTTTATTGACATATCTTGTAATTTCTTCCTTCTGAGTAACGTTAATAGGCTGCCGAACCACACATAGGATGTAACTCGCTTGTTATTAGGGACGCATACAAATATCGGAGATGCAATTCACCTGGTCAGTAAAAATATTGAGGACTCATTTCACTTGACATGTTACATTTTACCTAGGTACCTACAATATCACATTGCTGTGGACTTTTTTTCCGTTCGGCGCGAACACGTATGTGTTAAGTTATACTTAATATGTAAAATGTAATTTAATATTATTTTCGAGTTGATAAATTTCGATTCTTTTAAAAACGTTGTTGGAATCTCCTTTTCTTTGGATGTGGCCACGTGAGAAACATTTAATGGTATATTATCATACATTATTATATTATAAAGTAGTTTACACCACGTGCACACTTGAAACTTTTGGCCTGCGCTAATGCAAAATTAATTAACAGCAGTATAATAGGGTATCTACCTATAGGGAAGGTTACCTATTCTGTCGTCAAACAATAAAACAAAAAGTTTCCGAAAGGTTGTTGACGGGGAGGTAGGTAGGTACTCGTCTGTGTATTAAATAATAATAATATATATTATATAGTGACATAGGGCTGTATAGTTTTTGAATTTTAAATTTTACAACAACTTCCGGACGCGTCGTCACCACCGCAGCTTTATATATTTTGCTTCCGTTAATATCCACATCCTCCCCCCTCCTCCCTTCGGTGGCGTAGGAGTTACGCGCTCTCGGACATCCGGTATAATAATAATAATATAGGTATGGGGAATTCGTCGAGAGAAACGACGACGACGAGGTCTTTCGTGACCCGGTTTGCCGTGACAAAAATGTCATCGTATTTTTTTTTGTCGGTAATATATATTAAAAAAAAAAAATATATATATAAAAAATTCACCTTTCGCGCGAATATTATATGGTTACAGATTCATATTGAGCCCGTGCGGATTATTATACTCGTATAATATTCTTCCGGAAGCACAGGTTTGAAAAATAGCGTTGTGTCGCGCGAGTCAACGCGTAATATTATAATAATATTTAAAATTGATAAGGGATTTACTGTGTGACTTGTCGGACGAACGAAGGATAAAATATTACGTGTACACTTATAAATGTGTCAACTCGTATTAACATAATATTATATCCTTATGATAAATATACGGCGGTTTTGAGTTCGAAAATTATACGTATAATATTATAAATGTTCAGATTGTGATATTGTGTATTATTCCGCGGTAAACCGATTAGCATTTCGAAAATAACACAAACCATCGATAACAGTATAATACCCAATACATTCGGTGCCTCGGGGAAACGATGACAATTTCTCAGACGGCGAGGAAACGATATCCCTGTGCCTGGGCAGTGGCGTGCACGTGATTTTCGATAGGCTGAGGGAAGTGGAAAAGACGGTAGGTACCAGGAGGGAAGTGGACAAATTTTCACCATACTCTCGTATTCTCCGACCCTCAGATATTTGTGTAGTTCAATAGCACAATCATTATAAAAATAATGCGCAAACTATTACGAAGCTGTTAAGATTGAAATATTTTTCTCTTAATCAGATTCAACACTGAATAATTTATTTTATTTTTACGATAGATATAAGATGGCGATGTCGAGATCAAACGTCAATATTATCTCCCCGGCCGTCCAATATTTGTTGTCATTTCCCAAACGGTATCAGAAAACGATGTCCATGATAGGATATGTGTATACGGCCTATGGGGTGAGATTATAATTTATTATTGCATTATACAGAATAAACGGAATTGTATGTATCGAAAAATAAAATAAAATCGAATCCACTTGAATTACGATCGTGATGAAAACTCACCCTTTACAACAATAATAATAATATTAATAATATATTCCTATTATAATAATATGATAATCCTGTTACGGCCGGCCAAATGCCTAACGGCTTGTAATAATTATAATTATGATTATTACTATGACAATAATATGCACGAGGGAAGTTCGAAATTAATGTGTCTAAAACTGCATACCTGTGTTGTACTTGTACTATTATATGTTATAATACTCAGTCCGACAATATTGCCATTTCTCATAATTTACTGCCGGCGGGGGAAATTTTGGCTATTCCCGGGTCGTCGTCCGCTTTGCCGCCACATTCTTGCCTCCTCCCCCCGCCAAGTCCTATCGCCGCTATTATCCTCTAAACAGTTCGTCTTAATGTACTGCCCGAACTCCCCGACAAACTACGTCTTTTACATCCGTTGCGCTCCGGCCCGGTAACAATATTTCTATGCATCCCCGTAATATTATAATATACCGTACGAGTTATATGTATATAGATAACATTTATATTTCAAAATCCCTCCACAAAGAGCGACTAAAAATGCACTAAACATTCACCGAAATTCGTCTAATACATTGTAAATATTACCCAATGAAAATAATAACAATTATTGACTGATAAAACTATTTTATCGTGAACGGAGAAATCGTATTATATTTTTCACGTTCATATAATCACTATTCGTATTAAATGTTGAGAGAAATCCCCCCCCCCAGAAAATGCATTGAAAAAGGAAAAATGTACGTTAAAAAGTGGGCTGTGGGCGGATGTCTAATAATTTCAAAGGGAGCAAACCGCAATTTTTTAAAACCGAGTTTATTGTGTTTTACATGTAATTCGAAGTCGATGTACAATCGTATTGTTGTTGTGAAAAATGCAATCGCCACCATAAATTCGCATCTTCCATAGTAATAATATCGGTTATGTTCCGCGGTAACACCTATTATAAACAGATAAACGCCGCACGCGAATAAATAATGAGACGGAGCTGTTCTTTTTTTTCCACCCCCGATAATTATTTATTTATTATTTTGCTGGTCCCCGTATCGTAAATCGTTGTTTCCGTCACGTATTTTTTGTTTTTGTTTCAGGTCGGGATTCAATAACACGACCGTTAAACTTTCAAAATTTCGTGATATATGCGTTGTAAGCACATCGGGAATATATTATACGTATTATTATTATTATATTCTAAAGTTTTCGGGGCGGTATAAAACATTTTCGGGATGATTTTGAGGGGCAGAATAATAATAATATTCGTAACTCGTTTTGTTCGCGTTGTTGTTTCGCGAAATTAATTATTTAACCGAACTTTGGTATTTTTGCGGAAATACAAAAACACGCGCGCAGCAGCAGCAGCGAACAAAACGCAAATATAATTATGTTGTTTAGGGCGCAAACAACTGCGAATAACTGCAGCGTATTTCAAATCGTTTGATTAAAATAATATGTCGGGCGTATACTGTAATATTATCGTCTCGCGGAATAAAAATCGAAGGCATTACCGAAGGCAATCGTTGCGTATACAAATTAATGTTAATAAAACGATCGCCGTATTAACGAAAATATTAATAATATCACGGTATTGCTTGATACGCAAATATTTAACGAATTATTATTACTATTATTATTATTATTATTATTATTATTATTGTTGTTGTTGTTGTTGTTTAGCGTTATTGAATATTGACCGATCGTCAGTGAATTCCGGTAGTAACGAAATTTCCGAGAGACGAATATTTTGGTGGGCACCCCACGGCTACTCAACAGCCGAAAGGAATCCAATCCTAGAATTTTTCTTAAACATTTTAGACGCGAATAAACGTAGAGTTAGAACCTTATTGTTTTTCGGAATCCGTCCGGGTTGTTGCTCCGAAAACGTATGAAATGTTCACGCCCCACTGTCTACGCCAAAAACGGTCTACCGTAGCAGTGGCGTAGTTGTAGCTCAATATTTTTAAGGGTTTAAATGCTATATTACTTTGTTATATAACGGCTATAGCCATGAAACTTAACCGCTGAAAAATTCCGATGGGGGTTGTCTACCCGTCGCCCCACCTTGGCTACGCCACTGTATCGTAGTCTTATTAAAAATTGTTTTTACTTTGGCTCCTTCAAACTTTTAGTGCCATTTAGGCCTATATTAATGATCCGTGCAATTTTTCTTTTTAAATAACACTTACAGTAGAGCATTACAGTAACATGTCGGGTTTTTGGACCGTAATTAAATCATTAGGCTATCTTCCGAAAATCTCAAAGGCGATTGACTCTCGAATAACCGTGCACAAAGTCACAATAGTTAATTACACTTTACTGTGTCTATTATTAACCATTGTTAACATTATAATACGGTTAGTCACGAATAATATTAGATTGCTAGGATTTTTCTTTTCATGTTCTGTAGACAAGTAGTGTTTTCGGCTAGAAGATTTATTTGCTTCAATCGTAAACGATTAAAACGCAGTTATTCCGTTATAATAGTATAACGGAATTCCGAACTACCTATGTGCAAAAGTCACGTGTTAATGAATTTAATGGTTTCTAAATAAATTACTCGAATTTTCTTTCTCTATCAAAGTATAGTAAAATATATTTACTTTCGTTAGATAATTCAAACCAATGCAAACATTTAAACAATTATAGTATTTATGAGTTTTTCTAATGCAGTTGAGACAAAACATTTTTTTATTATCTTTTATGCGAAAAAATGAATAAGCAATAAATAGCCTAGGTATTATTATATTTTTTTTTCGAGTATTTACGCCGCGCAATAAACGTGAAAAATATTATCACATGTGAATTCAAATCCGTTTAGAAAATTTCATTCAGATTGGTTTACTGCGGTAAATTTTAAAAGTAACTCGGAAATCGTATGAATGTTATTCGCATAAAAATATCGTTGCACGATGGGTTTTGACGAGAAAAAGTTTCAATATTTTGTGTCTGCAGAAATCATTTATTCGGTTAATAAAAGTATTATAATAGGATTCAAAAATACATAAGTAGAAAAATAAACAAACCGTTTTTTTTTTTGTTTTATAATCATATTTTATTAAGTATCTATATATTCGTATTTTATGTTTCGGAGATACTTATACTCGAATATTGAAGAAACATTTTTTTTCCTTGTCCGTACCTACGTATATATTTGAGTAGAGTTAAAAAATATACAGACGTCGAGGGACGACGGAAAGTAAACGTTCCCCTATACATACCTATTATATACCAACCCCTCGAACCACTCCGGTCTTTTAAATTTTTGATATACTTCCCATTTAAATAATGAACTTGCCATATTTACGTTTAATATTCAATTTATTTATTTTATCCGAGCGTATAGCAGAGTATAATCAGCTACAGCGTTTTCCGAAAAACTGCAACCTTTTTTTTTTTTTTTTCGGAATACAAAATTTGAAATATAGAAATATATTTGAAGAAAAAAAAATACATAAATATATAATATATGTGATCGTTTTAAGTTATACCGTGACTGTATATTGTACAATAGCGTACGAGTTTATAATATAATATTTGGCCTTCGATATTACTGGTTTAGATACGTGGTTTATATGTGATTTTTGACGAAATGTCTCGGCTAAATTCGTATATTATTTCCTTTACTCTATATTATATACGCGTATTTGAATTTATAATACAAAAGAAGTATCGGTATTAAGCGCTTATGAAAGTTTAGACACATCGAGACATGGTCGGGTACCTATGTGCTCGTCATGTTAGCAGCTGATGATGACGGCGAGCTTATTCGAACCATTTTATTTTATTGCAAGTTTTAAAAAAAGAAAAAAACGTACAGGGGTTAAATCTCTGTATAAATATAATTGATATTTGTTGGAAAACTGAAAAGAATATAAATACCTAAATATATATATATATATGATGTCAGTTTCAAGAGTTTCAATACTAACGTCTGTAATAATGTCTCGGGGTTTTTTAACGACCAAACTTTTGAAATTATTATTATTTTTAGAATGGAATACATTTAACTCGTTTATTTTTTTCGTTTGACTAAATTTTTACGTGTGAACTCCGATAGTTTTTTTATTTGATAAATGTATTTAAAAAACTGCAGATTTCAGTGATGACGGTCACGCATGGAGTATTCGAATTCCAGAAAATCGAGACGAGTTTTTGAAAAAAATGAAAAACAAGGTAATATTATAAAAGACGATAAAAGACGTGTGAAATGTATTTGAATTCGATAAATCTTTTTTCGAAGACAGTCATATGTGCCTGTATTATCATTTTCAAAACGTGCATTATATTAACACGTCGCCCGCCGTACCACCACACAAATGATACTGGTAGTGGTTTTACCCCCTAAAATAAGGATGATGAAAAGTTACATGAATATAAAATTGTAGAACAGCTTGTTTCTTAAATATTTTAGAAAACAAATTTCGGAAAAAGTTAATACTTTTCAAGATAACGAATGTCTGACGATAGATTGATCACTCTGTACAATATATTTTCAGTTATTTATAGTTTTTTTTAAAACTTTTGAGGTCTTTTAGGGTTTCGATTTCTGTTGGCTGGCTTCCACTACTAAAGGAATATTATAAGTTGAAACAAAAAAAAAAAAAAATTCACCATTTGTTTTTGTAGTCGTACCGTGCTTAAATTGTTATTGATACTCCCAAAAATCAAGAAAAATTGTACCGCAGTCGAAATTATTAACGCAAATTTTCAATTTTAATTTAGCACACAGTTTCCACCCGAGCTCCATTTAGAACATCGTATTATGTTTGTAATGATTTTATCGCGTTGCGTTTTCAGGATTTAAATTACCCTGTACAGTGTATTGTACTCATATAAAAGGTTAAAAGGTATGTGTATGTGATGATACGTTTTTATTTTTTTTTTTTATAGGCAATATAGGCACATTTTCCTAAAATTCAAATTGTGAATAGAAACATTTTAATTAATTAAAAATCGAACATGTTCATCGCAACATGTACATGCTTGAAGCTTTAAAACGAACGGTAAATTGTATACATTTAAAATGCTCGCGAAATCTGCATAATGGTACGAGTAAATACCGTACCAACGTTGTTTTTCGGATGTTTTCATTGTGCGCTTTGTTCAATACTCGTATATTATTTTATAATAATAGGATCAAATTCGCCAATCAAATCTCGGAAACATTAACATGTACCTGCATATACATTATATTATATACGTATATATAGTTGAATTTAAACCGTATTATATAATTTTGATACTTTTGTCGAATAAATCGAAAAGTGAACCCCCCCCCCCCCCTCCCTCCATTCCATTACCGAGATAATACAAACAATAATAATGTGATTTTTTTTATTTTCAAAATATCAACGGCGGGCCGAAGGGAAAACAAACGAAGTTTTTAATGAAAAATAAATATAACTGCGAGTATACATTTAGGTGGTCCGTCGTCGTGGAAATTAGGGTGCCTTTGCGTTCAAAGTAAGATTATAGTGTACATAAATAAATATAAATTCGTTCTGAAATACTCGACTACGTGTATTGTACAATGTACATATACATAATATAATACCGACTTCCTCTGAAATCATAAATGTATACAGTAATTACGTTTATAAAACAAACAGAAAATGTTTACATTATTTTTCATTTTGCCAAAATCGTTTGCTCGGTAATGCGACGAACGGCCGAAAAAGACCGAGTTCGTATACCTAGTAAGCGTACCGAATATCCAGAAAGGACACTATATTGACATTTCGAAATGTATCTGGGTTAGCAATATCGTAACAGGATCTAGGCACAAACAATCATATTGAGTCCTGAAGGAGACGTGAAGTTTGACCGCTATACACACAAATATTATAAGAGAACAAATTGCGTTGATTTACCAATGCAATTTGTTTTCATACCACGGATTAATATTCGATGATGAAGAAATAATTTGTGATTAAATTCAAATAATTATCGCATAATTCGACACACACAAAAATATTTCATGAGTTACTAAACGAAATTTACCGTCTTGGTTTATGTTGGCTGTCAAGTTACTGGTTTATTAATATAGGGTCAGTTATATCCATAGTTCGTTTTATTGCGTCTGTAATTACGAATAGTTATACTCGTGAGGAAAATTTCCTGCGGTTTTATTGATTGCAAATACGATTACAGAGACTACAGTTGTCCATCGGCCTATATCATAAAGTGTCTACCGCCAATTGAATCCGCCAGTTCACGAGAAACCTGAGCGGACTTATATTTTGCTAACGTGCTATCAAATGTGCGGGATAAATCGCACTGATACTTTTAATTTCTTTAAATAGTCGACATTCCCTCACGCTGCCATACAAGCGTTAGGTAGTGGTTTAGAAAAAAAAAAATGAATTTCTAAAAAAAATCTAATGGTAAAGTTCATAATTGTTGAATCTAATACCTTTTATTTTATTATTTTTTTTAATTTGGCCCTTGTTTCACCAACCGACAAGTAAAATATTATCTACAGTCGCATTTTAATAATATCACCATTTACGACTTATGAATCAAATTTGCGCGTAAGGACGTAAACCATGGATTAAAAACGACCGGCGGAAACCTTTGCAACGACTCGTAGTCACCTATATCTCCTGTGGGCAATAATAATAATGATAATAATATCATAACTCGCGGAATATAAAATACGTATATTATATTATTATTATTATTAAAGACTTGTGCCGGGAAATAAGCGCTTTTATTCGGAATATTTTAGCATTTTAATTAGAAAATTATAAAATACGAGTTTATTCCTCCGAGTCAAACTGCATCTAAGGGATATCGTATTTTTCGTAAAAATAAAATAATACGTATTATTATTAAATATATTCTCATAAGCGGCTTTACAGGCGGAACGCGTGTCCCGATAAGTTCAATTATTGCTGACACTTGGTTATTTTATAGAGGGAGAGAAAAGGAGAGAAAATTATTATTATGAGGTCTATTCGAAATTTTTACGAATAGATCACATCCCTTTTTTTTATTTTGGCGACACATTGACCTCAGCACACCTAACCTACCTAAGTGTCAAAACCGGATGAAAAATATTATAAAAAAAATTATGTAAATTATTGCGCAAATGATAGCGTTTATTTTAATTTAAAACGACCTGTGTGTACTATATAGTGCATACGTTGTAATAATTTTATTATCCGTGTTACTGCATGGCCGTAGCTGGAAAACGCTTTTTTTTCTTTTTTGGTTATGGCCAACATTTTTTTCAGTTAATTTATAACGACTCTTTGAGAAGAGGGGGAGGAGGTATTTTTAACTTTTATGTTGTTTCGAATAAAATTTCTCATTTTCGAATTAAAAAGAATGAATACTAAATGTAGTAAATAACAAAAAAATAAAAAATAATAAATAAAAAAATGCATGCCTCGCCTGCAGTATTATGATAAAATACCGAATGACGTTAAATAAAACTATGAGTCATTTTATTTTATACTTAATACTTATTGTACAATATAGGTACAATAAATTAAAATTTGCTTCGAATATCCTGGTTATTGGTCCTGGGTAGTAAATAAGTTTCGGATTTTGATTATTTTCAACGGCAAAAAATTACCTCGCGTCGCGTGAAAAATGTCCGTTGATCAGTTGTGTCGCCAAAAAAGTGTTTATAGTATTGTTTACTGACTGAAACGCTGTGTAGTGCTTGGTGACGCGTCCTTTCATGACGTAAAAACGAATAGGTTCCCATTTGACGCGTTTTTTTTTTTTTGTTTTTAAATTATTTGTTTCACGCGCTACTGCAGTCGCGGGCCGTATAATTTTTTGCGAAACGTCGACGGTTTCTCGCGGGCGAGAATTTGAAAAATAAATTCGATCAGATAAAATCCAAAACGATCGGCATCTATTCCGGGACAAAGGTCCCTGGAGAGATTGATTGTTTGATGGGGTTTACCCGGTGGATCTCTCGAGACGCGCGTTTAGGCTACAGGCGTATCGAAACGACGTGACGCCCTACGGTTGGGAGGGGGGTGGGGTAGAAATCTATAAATCGTATAAAACAAGTGCATTATTACAATACCATGACAATAAAATATGATGTGCTTTTTCAGATCCTCTTTTAGTGACTTATCAAATGGTGAATTTTATAGTTTTACTATATGAATGTATTTTATTTTTTGTGCCTGTAAGCAACTTTTCTACCAGAAATCTCAGTTCAACAAGAACTTTTTCGTAGAATTTTTATCTTGTTAATGCATTCTGGAGGTCATTTTTTTATTTTCCTTGTGGTTTTTCTAATAGATTAGAAAAACTGAAAATTATTTTGTAAAATTCTTGTCGATTCCTGGGTTGTCTCAATAACAAGGAGAAAATATGAATAACAATATTCTGTTCAAAATCGTGTTTATTTTTTTATACATACCTTATTTTTACGTACAGTTATAAACTAAATTATTTTTTATATTTTCTCTTTTATTTCCCTTTTAAAATAATGGCAAACCCATAAGTATTAAATTATTAATTTAAATTTAAAACTTAAATCTTTGGGAGAAGGGAAAGTTGAGTGCCTTAATTATTTTTTTGAAAATTTCAGCGTAGATATCTTCACTATTATTGTATTTAAACGGAACGCACCAGCTGATAAAATTTATTTTTTTATTTTTAAAACGTAGGAAACATCAGATATCGTACCTATATAATATCTTATTAATTATTTTAACTTAAGATGAGAATGTAAACCGTTTAACCGTTTAAGGGTTGTGAGTATTATATTATAGGCAATTTTAACGTGATTTTTGAAAAACTTTTAACTTATCGACTCAAACGCGACAGTTGAAACTGTGCCGTGTTATTATAATAAGTATTAACTAGCATTTACCATACCACGAAAACTAAATTATTCGAGTTTGAAAACTATTTTTTAAAATAATAACAATTTTTTTTATGAAAAACTTGTAGATGTCTCCTAAAGTACAAAAAAATAAACATAGTCTTCCCCCCCTCCCGGGTACATATTTTCTTGATTTAAAAACTGGACCGTAGGTTCTCGTATATTGATTATAACATCACGGAAAATAAACCAGTGGACGTACAAGCGGTAGTCTAATTAGAAATTCGTTCCGGGGGACGTTTTTGTTTATTTTTTGTGTTTTAATGTAAAAGTCCGCAGTGGGATATTTCACTATGTATATGTACCTTTCGTATCCTCAGGAAAAAAAATTAATTAATTTGACATTGCGTTCAACAAACCCACAATGGTTATATAACAATAATATTATGTCACATAATTTATCTAGCACTGCTGTCTCATAACTCTCAGTTTATAATTCGGGATTTTTTCATTTTCTCTATTATTCTAAACCGCATAATAACAGTACATCATGAATATACTGTACAGGATGGAAGTGGATAGGCAGACATTTTTAATTTAAAAGCGTACTACCGAATCTATCATCTCCATCACCGACCCCTCGTTTACAATTCTCAATAGAGCGTATATATTTTTAGTAAAATCCTCACACCGACGATTCACGGTCCGCGGCTTGTCGAAACAGTTAATCACCGTTATAAGCATACGAATTATGTTGTATTATATTAACATAATCTTCGTCGTATTTTTTTCCGATTTTAATTTAAATTTCTTATAAATCTTCACTAACTTCGATTGCACGGTCCTCCGTTTGTCTTTCCACAGCTCTTTCGCTTCATTCTTCTCACGTTCGTTTACGAAATCACTGTTCTTACGTTTAATATTGCTTCTATACTAACTCTATAATTTCGCCGCATCACGTCACGCCGTGTCCGAACTTCGTCTGTAGTGTGTCTATTCTCTGTCGTGTCTTTATTAACTGTCGGAACAACCCCTACGTCTAACCCTTGTCGGACCCAAACACGGGTAACAAAATACCGCGCGATGCAAAGTGTCGACTGTGTGATGAACGATAAGACCAGTCCCCCGAGGACCGTTTTAACGGCACACTAAAATATTATAATTATTGTTGGAACCGCATATTTTGTATTATATTATTGGGTCGTAAATTCCGAATTTTCCCTTCTCGGCGAATTCGATAAAGCGGGGAAGTTGGTGATTTATCGATCACGATCCATGCCGGTCCTCCGGGTAGTTCCCGTATTCCCCCTTCCCCGAAAACCTTACGATTTAATAATGACGTGTTTACGGTTCTGGATCTGGATGTATTGTGAGTTTGTGAACGTTGCGGAATTTCGTTTATATAATATTATAATATTATAGGTACTTACGCACAAATAATATTATATTGTCACGATAAATGTTGGCATGATACTTCGCATCGGACTCGTCTTTTATTCTTTCGGTACGTCGTCTTTAACGGGACGACGACGCTTAGAAACGATAGTTTTGGGTTTCAATACGAAAAAAAAAAGTAAGTAAATAAATAATACTAAATGTATTATTTGTTAAATTTTGTAAATCATCACAAATGTATCAAGTTCGGTTTCTTGTAAACTTATAATAATCAGTCATATGATACCATTAATAGCTAATGAATAACATTATCTTTTTATCAAGAGAACATTTTGCTGATTATTTATCTTTATTTAGATTAATTAAATTTCTACATACCCATCTTTTAACTTCGTATAGATAATTATTCTTTCAATTATATCTTATCTTTATTTAGACATTTTAAAATGTACCTTAACACAGAACTGTTGACGTAATGGTTTTTAATATTTTGTGTTTAATTCATTTTTTCTTTAAAAATATTTTGGCTTTTGTTTGGTTGATTATAATATTATTCAAAATTGTCTGTTATTTAACATTTTTAATACTTTTGTTGTTGAAAACTCTAATACTATTATACATTTTGTCTTGATACGATACATATTCCTTTTTCTATCGAACATTTCACTGATATAGCGAGTGGCGTATTTAGGATTTTGATAAGAAGGGAGATATTTATTTTGGAAATTGTTTCACACTGTATAACGTAAATCCAGGTGAATAACAAAAAAAGATCAATTTTTAATTCGATCTGCTTCAAAGGCTAGAATTATCATTGGAATCGAATTACTTTACTTTTAGGTACTCAACTAATCTCCTTATGTTTCAGATAGGTATCATTTTGAATAAGAAAATATATACATTCAGGTTCTTTGATATAATATTATAGGTACTAACACATTAAATTGTTTAGTTTATTAACTAAAAAGCAATGAAAATTGAATTTGAAAATAATTGGTGTTGTAAATAACATAATATATACCTATTGAAAGGAGGTCA
Source organism: Cinara cedri (assembly GCA_902439185.1). Lineage (NCBI taxonomy): Eukaryota > Metazoa > Arthropoda > Insecta > Hemiptera > Aphididae > Cinara > Cinara cedri. The sequence goes on from CABPRJ010000006.1 coordinate 1,429,229, forward strand.
CGAAGAAGAAGGTTCCTGATCCCCTCTCTTGTATACATACTACTGGGCAAACAATTTGTTGGGTTTTTTTTCGATTGGCTCTCTACCGGTATCGACTCGTACTTGTTACGCGCCCAGCCCTTTTGTTCCTCGCCGCCGGCTCATTGCCGATCGATCCCAACAATTTGTCGACACAATCGCCGTGGGTCTCTTTAGCTTTTATTGTGGTATAATAATAATTATAATAGTAATAATTTAACGCTTGTTTACGCGCCACAGAGGTCTTTTGTTTGCATAATATAATAATAATATGTTTATGTAGTATACTACAGACAATATATCGTCCGGTAGTCTTCTTTTACAAATTAACGTGTCCACAGAAATACGTAATATCTAATTTGCAAATATATTATGCACATAGAAATGCATTTAATACGGCGTAATGTACATTTGGAATACTAATTGAAAAAAAAAGTAGATAAGTCAAGGGGTGTACAACTGTTGTATAGAAGGATAAGTTGAGAAAGTGGGATAATATATAGTAATTAAATTTTTATCAGTACGCAACGATAAAAAATTGATGGTAACGAAAAACAATTCTTAGTGTGAAGTTCGGTTAAATTCAGTTATTTTTATTGAAAAGTAGAATTTTTGACGAACCTCGGGTTAAATTTTAGACAGTTTTTCCGAGTCAAAACCATTTTGTCCATACATAATAATATCGTAAGCAAATAAAAACTAAAAACATCGAAAATTTAAAATAGCTTTACATAGTCTAAAATTGGCTCGATCGTTTAATCACATCTAGAAAGGTCCAATGTATTCCGTGAAAATTTCAGGTCTCTACATTTATTTTTAATCGAATTTGGCACAACGGAAAAAAAAAATCGTTAATGACGTAAACATTTATTGCGTACATTTTCTTGGTTTTTTTTTTTACGTTTATTCGGTTTATTGCAATTATTAAGAAAATCATAAGAAAAATTACCTCCCTAATGCACAAGCTAGACAAAATTTGATTGTAAAAAATATGCTAAAATTTATCGTCGGAGCAAGATATCCGATAGGAATATTGTTTATTGAAAAATAAAAATAAAACGCGGATATCATAGTAAAATCAATACATCCCTCGCTACGGTGTTTGGTGAGAAATGATATAGGTTAAAACATTAAGTTGTTGAAACGATTTCTAATCCGGACAACTAACGGTTTTGTAGTATAAAGAAAATGGTAGGAGTATGGTAAACGAAATACCCGCAAACCAAATGCCATAATACAATACGTATAATATATAATACGTATATAATTTTATAATTGCATTTTAAAAACAAAAAAAAAAAAAAAAAAACTATTTGAAAACTTAGGTCCTAGCAGTTTTTTAATTACCTAACTGAAAGTTTTTAAAACTGTGGGAAGAAAAATTATATTTATCAAAAAAACTTCTAAACAAGAACTTTATAAACAAAATAATTCCAGCCCAATAAAATATATATAATAATTAAATTATTTTTCTTCTTTTTTTCTTATCCACCGTCTTTATCGTAGTCTGGTAAGGTCAGCTATTCGTTTATACACGTCTTGTTCTTTTTCTTTAAATATTTTTTTTATAAAAAGTAATTTCATCGTAAACCCAAAGTCTCAAATTTAAAAATTAAAATCTTTGTATATATTTACTCACTCATAGGATAGTGCGTAATCAATAGGCTATTATATTGGTTATCAACTATCGATTATTATCAGACATTCCTGATTCTTTTGTTTTACTCACCACTAATGTATACCGTATCATCAGTTCTCGCACGACCTTACGCATGACAACAAGAAATAATTTATCATGGAAGAAAAGTCAGTTTATTGGTGAATGGTCTAAAATATGTAATTTTAATATATCACAATTTGTGAAGTTGTGTTGGCGTAATGTATTAATTCATGATTCAAAAAAAAAAAAAAATGTATTCATTAGTAATTTTTTGAAAAAAATAAGTGTTTCATGTACAATTTAAGTGTTACATGAAATTTGGAGGATCTTGTGTACGCAATGACCGAAATAAGGGGTAAAAATTATGAACAAATGACAGAATTTTTCTTAATTTTATGAAATTTAAAGAACGGCCTCAATGGGTTTACATTGTTAGTCCTACATAGAGAAGCACATATGTTGGCCCACAAGTTTTGGTGCTTCGGTTCAAAAATCAATAAAAATAGATCTTATTTTGTAAACCGATTAGTTGAAATTAAAATAGTTAAAGCTCAGCAATAATAATATGAATTGAAATTTAGTGTACTGTTTATTGCCACTTTGTAAACCATTAATATATTCCCCCACTTCCAATAGAAATTATCAAGAACGTCATTAAAGGCTATGGCCTTTTGAACGGCAAGTTACATTTATACTTATAACTAACAAGAAAACCGTGTAAGTAAAATTATTTAATTAGATTAAATTGCAATACAATCGAACTAAAATACAAATGAAGCAATAGTATTAACGATAGTTAACAAACGTAAAAAAGGATCATTTTTCGTGTAATTATTGGTGCTAATAGGAGTGAAAAATTAAATTTCGGAACGGGTGATAAACTTGTGATTTGACTTGAAATTAATGAATGAAAGCAAAGCCGAAGAATCTGTTTAATGCGGCGTGTAGTAATACCGTGTTTACGATCATAGTGAAACGAGACGAGAAAACGAATTTGTCTCAGTTAATTTTTTTTTGTTTCTTGTGAATGGTCCCTAAAGCCTTATCGTTTTTGCTATTTCTGGACCTGCCAGAGATCAATCTAGTCAATTCAATTTCAATTCATTCGATTATCGCTCGCTGTGATTTCGCGCCCTCTCGGTTCACTGTGCGTGTGTTTACGCGTTTTGATTTTATCTGTCTTTTTTATTTTACAAACAGCTTGATTTACTCAACTGGAAACACTTATTATCTCGGAAAGTATTGACTTTTTTTCGGAATTTGTCTTACAGAAATTTAAGAAGCAAACAGTTCTACGATTTTACATTTATGTTATTTTTTTGTCACCTTTATTTTTGGGGGTAAAACTACTACTATTATTTTTGATTTTAAAATGGCATTTTATATTAAAAAATCTATAAATAGATGGAGTATTAGTTAAATATATTTTGGTGTTGACATTTTTGATTTCCGCCAATCCGTATGTGTCGGGAGAGAATATAGTGGAGTATCATTTGTGTCTCGGCATACACCATTATCAAGGGGAATATCTCATCAACGGATTGACGAAAATCAAAAATTTCAGCATCAAAATTTATTTTAAATAATATTATATCTATTTATTAAGGCATTTTAAATGTAGGTTGCCAGCTAAAAATCAAAAGTAGATAATCGTTTTACCCTCGAAATAAGGGCGACAGAAAAAAAAAAAATAAAAAAAATATGATAATGTAACATTTTAGAACTATTTAATTTTATGTTTTTATGTTTAAAAAAATAAAAATAAAATAAATTTCCCGAAAAAAGTTAATACTTTCCGAGATAATGAGTATTTCCAGTCGAATGAATCCTGTTTGTACATCCGGAAAGTCCACTGATCCTATTTCGGACGTATATAAATACGTATATACGCGCTCGGTACACAAAACTGGACTTTGCCGTGGAACGCGAGTTTTCCGGATAAAAAGATATTTGGTTTTCGTTTCATTGCCTCACGGCTCTCGTGATAAGGGCCTCACATAATCCGCTGTCGGGTGGTTTCGCAGGAAACGTCAAAACGATTCAGGAGTCGTGGGAAATTAAAAAAAACTTAACGGCACGTGCTATTCGTGTTATCGACGAGGAAAACCGCGCGTCTTCTTTTGTCGCCGCCGGTCGATTTTTTTTACACTGGGTAATTTTTTTTTTTGTATGTTATTTACGAGGATAGCACGTTTATCAATTACCAGTTGGCAGGTCGATAAAAACCGTACAACTCGAGTGCAGGTCACGAAATTCGATAACATAAACGTATTGTCATTATGCTACGGCCGATTGAATTTTTTTTTTCCGGAGTAGAACCGTCGGGCGTAACCCGCCAAAAAATAATACATTTCGAATCAAAAACTAAGTCCAAGATAAATAATTTCTGAAACAATACCTGTGCACGTAGGTTTGAAAACGTTATTATAATAGTCAATTTCGTTTTGTCATGGTTATTGCAATACCTACAAGCGTAGTGTATCACGTAAATGCGCGTAATTGTTGGCAGCGGCGTTTATTGCGGCGCAAACGCGTTCGAGACAGATCCAAAAATTGTTAAAAGCGTGCCGTTTGAAAATGAAAAATGCGTCATTGTGGCCGTTTTTACAACACGTACTATACGGTTAAATTAGCGGGTTCTTCGCCGTGAAAACGAGACAAATAGAGTAACGTCAACCTCGACGACTTATATATTGTTAGAAACTCATAAATACTAAAAACGCGTTGGCGCGGCGGCGGTATCATTACTCGTGTCCGTTTTCAAAATTTACTTCCGACTGATATAATACAACACATTATTCAAACTCCGTTTTCTGTTAAACGTTTCGAAAAATATTAATTTCGCGCGCGCCCATCGCCGAAATAAAATAATTTACCGACGTAATATCATAAACACAGCTGAATAAAACGTACTGTTCTATAGTTGCAAAATAATCGGTATAGAGCTAACGAAACTTTCTGGAATTTGCTAATAAAATGCACAAAAAACGAGAGAGAGCAAAAGAAAATTGTTATTTTTATCAGTCTCCCTCGCGGGGTGTTTTTTTTTTTAGCATTTTGTTTTGTTACATAGACGGGTACTAAGGTAAAATTTTACAATGATAATTGACTATACAGTTAAAGGTTGTAAGGTTTTTAAAACGGAATTAACTTTCCAAATATAAACGAAAATTCCCGCTACTCCGGCGCAATGTAAGTAAATACACGAATTAGCTTTATTAATTTTGTTTCGAATAAGTGATGACGATACGCCGCCGTTCCAGAGACCGTAGCGGAAAACTGGAACGTTTTCTGCACTGCGAATAATTATTATGCACGGGAGTTAGTAAATGTTTAAGATTCAATCCGCGTGGGAAATGTTTGTTTACCATCGCGTTTTAAGTGAATTAATAATTTAGCAATATTTTCGAAAAGTGTCCGGGGTATATGCGTTTGCGAAATTACTCGTTAATTAATCACGGACTGCGTAAATTAATAATGGTCGAATGTTGTGCGTATAGTAGAAACTCAAAGGGGATGAAAAAAAATAAACCCCTGAGCAACTGAGCTCCGTCTCACCAGAGTCGAATTTTCGATATTAAAATGTCACGTGTACACAATATTTCATCCCCCAGTAAACTTCGTCATGTTTGAAGCTATAAAAAAAACACCCTCTTCTCGTAGGAATATGGTGAAATTCTACCCGACTTTTATTATTTTTTTCAATTCGCTTACAAAAAACAACTCTGATTTCCGAGTTTGAACTCGTTTGGTCTGGAGGAACCCCCGTAAAGTGTCCTGCACAAGTAGCGAGGAAGTATAAATATGATAGCGAAGAGTCGAAAATCGACGTTGTACTTTAAAACTCCATCCATCTTCCTGAGTATTAACATCTCTGCTACACTCTCATTCTCTTTCATATTTGTCTGTTTATCGTCCATCATTCCGGATCATACAACTGTATTGTAGGTATGGATAAGTCAGTTATAAATAATATATTTGTTAAGTTCATAAATAAATTGTTTAATACGCCTGAGCTATTAAACGAATAATATTCTCGTGTATTTATTGTTTTATTTTCTAATCAGGTCCCCATATTGTGCTGTAATGTCAAAATGGCCAAATAATTGCAACAGCCGCCACCGCCGGTGTTTTGTATTCTGAAATAAATTCGAAACAAATAAAACGGAGTTGCAGTTGGCTTCGTATCACTTTTATCATGAAGTACGCATTCTGTTTTACTAAATGACTACAAAAAAATGTTTCTTTGTACGCAGTGCACTCAAACGAATAGAAATTATAATTTTTTTCTACGTAAAATTTTGAATAGAATTCCGTTGCTCTTCTGTACACAATAATTTACGCCCTCGGCTTGTCGATTACATCATTATTTTTTCTTCTTTCGCTGCGCCGGGGCTCATCATCGGGACACGACTAATGAGTTTATACACTCGCATATTGTTATATAGAGCGTAAAAACGACCGGAACAGTATTTGCCGTTTGTCGGTATTATAATATTATTTATTCTATACGTTTGCGGTCTCCGAGGAAACGCGGCGGTGTAGAGTAAAAGCTGCAGGTCCGGGGCACGATGATACGTCATGCGATAAAAACCATCCCCGGCAATTCACATTATATACTACGAGCAATCATATATATATATACTTACCTTGTACGATGTCTCTCGAAATCTGCGAGTTTCCGCCTTTGATGTTGAACCGTGTTTGATATTAAAGCCTCTCTTTGAGGTCGTATAATATATTATATATAATAACTCCGGATAAACGCACCATGCGAATTTGTGTGTATTAGCTAGAGTAGGTGGATATATGTAGTTTGCCGGTTTTTGCTGAAGAGTGTTTAAGGTCGGCGTCACCGTATATGTATACATATATATATTACAAATAGTTGTCCACATAATATTAGTATACGTCTGTGGCGGGTGTTTTAAAATATATCCTTCAAATTTCCGCTTTTCGTCAATTGAATAGACACATATAGAATTCCAAATAGTTTTGGCGATGTGAGCCGTCTATCGAAAACCAAATAAATATAATATTCCATAGGCAGCGAAGTCTACTAATGCATCGAATTCGGAATACTTCGTATACTGTGCAGTGTGCGTGTTTCACTCAAACGGTAACTGCGCGAAACGTTTTATTGGACCCTGACCGAAACGGAATTTGCGAAATACTGTACATTTCGAAATTATAATTTCAGCAAGAAAACAGAGTTGCGTACCATTTATAATGACGGTAGGAAAAATACATTTCAAAAAAAAAAATGTACAAATGGATTTTCAAATTAATATATTCTATAACGCTATCACAGATTTTAAACCGATGTCATCTAATCCTTTTTTCGTGTAGTCCGTGTATATTCCGTATTAGACTTGACAATCGATCTGATTTGAAACCCGACGCATTTCGATGTTGCTCGAACATTTTAATCATCGCAATATCCGACGGACAACCAGCAAACACGGCTTGGACGCGAGACGATGGAAATGCAGATGCAATTAGTAACGTTTATCGTTAATAATCGATCCGATGTTAATGTAGATTGAAAACTAAACGAGGCCAGTTCACAGATTGGTTCATATGCGAGTAAAATAGGTTTTTGAGGAACACACCGAGTATCTTTAATTAAAATTACTTTACTCTTTACGCAAAAAAAAAAAATGATTTAATATTTTCCGTGCAGTAATTGTTTTGTCGATTTTGGATTTTAGTTTCGACCGAAATTTGCCGACTTTTCGTTAAACTTAAAAAAATTGGCGGTATGTAAGGATGTGTGTAAGGGGCGATGTTACCACGCTACGTCGTCCTTGTAATCTGACACCGAGTACATTGTTCGCAATCAACGGTATTACGCGCGTTTTCGATTTCAGTGTCGGTCTCTATTATAAGTCCGGGAATTAATTAATTTCTGAATTTTTTTTCGTCTTTCGCGTGACGCGTTTTAATTAAATCTCGACGTACCTAATCATAATACAAACATAATAACCGCGTGGAAACGAGCTGTACGTTATACTGCACGTGACAACAACACTTCATCTATGATTTTTTTTTTTTTGTTTGCTCATTCTCAACGGTCAATAAAATCACCTTCTCCGATTATCGTATAATACGCACATCTAACCTAACCTGACCCAATCTGACCTTATTGACGTTTTCTCAAACGACGACCGCTGATAAATAACAGCTAATATTACGACAAAAATATCCGTCCGTTCCGAATACCTTTCCATGTCTACATACGATAGCCGGTGGCAAAAAAATAAACGATTTGCGGACCGAAAATGACACAAATTCGAAGTTCTTATCTATAGTGATAGTATATAGTTTGTTATAAATTCTCCACGACTCAAAAAATAAACCGCATTTTTCCCTCGAATTTGACATAATGTTCGCCAGGAATCTTTTCATTCGTTGTAGATTCGATTATCTTGACTGAAGTGTGTTTATTCGTCACGACGACTCGAGGAATTTTTTTTACCGCCCTCAAGTTTAAAAATAATGAAAAACGATATTTGCTCAACTGCATAGAAACACATTTTGACGTAGAATATATTTGTGTATAATATGTAAATTCCAAGCAATTTTAATTATGATAATATTCTCTCGAGTCGCATACGATTTGCATATTTTTAAATGCTCACGTCTTTTGAACGCATAATGATATTATTAATATGTACATTATTCAAACACGAAACATAAAAAAAAAAAAAATGTATTTTGTACCGAGAGTTGAATGATTGAAATTATTCGCATAAGTAGTGTAGAAAAATCGACGGTTTTTATCTGCTACCTATATAGTATTGCTTTTTATATACGTAGTGTACAGTTTTTGATTATTAATATTATTATTATTATTATTTTTTTTTTTTTTTGACTAGGATAATTTATTATTCAAACGGTGGCGTAAAACGCAGTCATGCGATGTAATTATACGGTAATATTTACGTTTCTCGAAGTCGTAATTCAATTGGTCGGGAAAAAACGGTCGCGATGTGTTTTCCGGTATTACAGACGAGAGAAAAATATGATTTCGGGTCGTGGTTTTTGGGGAAACTCGATCCTATATATGTATATAATAACGAAACTTTCGATACGATTTTTCGCGGTAAAATAATGTTTTATACCATTATTGGTAACGAGTACCTAACGTGATTTTTTTAAACTCGAATAATCTATTTTCGAAAAGGTCGGCAGCCATCATAAATCCGCACGATGCGCAACTCACCAAAAATCGTAATTTAACTAACCTTATTTTGACGTGACTGTCCTTCCTTCAACGCCCCCCTCTATAACCAGCTGCAGTTTCAACGGATCTTATGTGATTGTATATGGTGAATTCACCGAGTTCGTCTATCCGTCAAACTTCTCCATAGTGCTCCGTTACACGAATTTTTCAAACAGATTATGTTTTTTTCCGTCTCGGTAACTTTGGACGAAATAGAGACTCTAATGCTTAACTATTCCGGCAATTTTCCGGCGTACTCGCTCATGTACGTGTATACGAAGGAATTTATAACGGAAGGAATTTTCAATTATATTATCAAATCTGAGGCCGTACATGCACACACAACACAATATTATTTTTACGGATGTCCGTTTTTAAATGGAATAAATTTAATTCTTTCATACATTCTCGGTTTTCGCATTTTTGACAGTAACAAAAGATCCGGTATTCGATTTATGCTTTTATATTGTGTACATTGGAATAGACTATATTATTTTAATTGCTTTATTCAGTGTGGCGTACCTAGATGGCTAAAGGGGACTTAGCCCTCTCTCCTCATTGACCGTGTTGAACACAAAAAAAAGTATAATATAAATTATTCGTAATTGAAAAAATTATACATATCTATAATCAAGTTCGATTTGTCTGGGGTTTTTTTTTTTTTAAAATTCACAATTTTATTCCGATCCGGATGAAACTATGCATACTTGACATTTAATACAAGACGATGCTAGATATTTTTTTTTAGTCTATTTTTTTAGTTTAGCCCCTTTAAAATAAAATCGATAGATCCGAACAATCCGTCGTGATAGTAATTTTAGTCGTTTCACTGTATACAAAATGAATAATATATAGGTGTGTTTCGTATAGTTTACACATATTTTTGTCGTTTATCGAAAAACGTTTTTAACGACTTAGCTTATACGACCGTAACAATGTGCTCGTGTCTGCACACGAGCTAAGAGAATTTTGACATTTTGCGGTTCACTTGGCTCAAAGTGCCCGGGTTCTATGAACGCACGTTACGTGCCGGTTACAAAAAGGCCGGAGTTTCTAAAGTTTTGTATTTACTCGAGCGTTGATAATTATATTATTATACCTCACGAGCGAATTATATATAACAATAATATGTCTCTGTTATTGTTGGCATTTTCGAATTAGCGATGTAATGTATTTAAACGACTATATTGTTATCGTTAAAGGTGATAAATGGTACTTCACATATTTATAAATGTTATTATTATTTTCGGTTGATAACGTATCCCATTATCACTCGCACTGTTCAGACGACGATGAGTGTTTGGAAAAAAAACCTCGCGATAATTTTGATACGATATTATGATATTTTATCGTAAAAATATATATCGCCACCGCGTTATCGTTGTAAACCTTGTTTAACAGTATCATGGAAAGTTCGTTTACAGCACATTCTAATCGGTTATGATTTCATTAAAAATTTTTCAAATTTAAGTATATAACAAAACATACTTATAAAATACATAAAGCATAACTATGTTTGATATTATTTTTTTAGAATCCCGAGTTCTCCGCACAACTTGTTCAAAAACATGTTTAACAGAAAACTTATCATGTTTCAGAGTGTGAATTCATAGACGCAACTAGGGCGGTGCTTGGGTATACTGAAAATCCCCCAAGCTTTAATTCAGAAATCCGCCAGACTTACTCAACTAGGTCCTAAAACCAAATATATAAAATTTTAAAAAAACGTTTCTTTATTTGTCCTGTTAGGTTTTTTTTTATTTTTTAACTGGTGTTTACATTAAAAGGATTAACGTTTTTTGGTTCTGAGCTCTTCGTGGCAGATCCACACACAATAGCTCCCGATTCTTAGTCTGTGATTTTTAGACACGGTTTAAAATAGTACCTATCTGAATATCAATTCTAAAAATGGTTGTAGTTTTAGCTAAACATGTTTTACGAATAACTATTTCCTGAATGTTTTTAAGTTGTTATAAGTTGTTGTTTTTCGTCAACGTACCGTCTAAGAAGTCGGCTGAGGACAAATCGGATTTTTAAAGTTTAGTACTTTTTCTGACGCTATCTAAAACTTATTCGAGTATGATTCGGTTCTTGTCAGTTTTTTTAAAAACTTTTTTCATTAAAAATGGTTTTTGGTTACATAACCAAAAAAATAAGTTACTATGTATAAGAAATCTGCACTCTGCAAGATTTCTGTATACTCACAGACAGAAACAATAATCGTGTTCTTTTTCGTATCGCTCGTAGGTACTAATAATATTCCTGTCTAAAAAATTACGAAAAAAACATTATTATTATTTTATCACGTCGTAAATTAGATTTTGTATTTTTTTTTTATCCTTATGCGCATCTGAACTATGACGGCCGCATAGCAGCGAGAAAAGTTTTTTTAATTTTAATAAAATATTAACGCGAAAACTTTTTCGACCTAATCCTTTTTAGACCACGTTATACCTAATAATGTTTTTTTTATAATATATTGTTTTATATTAGTTTTGATAATCGGTCGAACGAATATTTAACTATAAAAATATAGAGTGTAGGTAAGTAAACTAATTGGGGGGACTATAGCTAATTTATAGGGGGAGGGGTGGGTATATACCTAATCAATAATTTTTTTTTTCAAAATTCTTTTGCAAATAAATATTGTTATATTTTAAATATTACTCACTGAGTCACGTAATAGAAAAAATATATTAATGCTGTGTCTCAGAGTAATAGGAAACAAAACAAAAAAACACCCGTGAGAAACAGAGCTTCGTCACTGGAGTCGAATTTTCCACACCTATTTTGCATGCATTATATTCCACTGGCGACCAACCTTTTTTTACAGAGAAATAACATTAATTCTCGGTGGGTCAAGAATTTTAACGTTTACTTTTAAGTTAATATAATATTATATTTTATCGTAGTTAGATTAATATAAAAACAGTGGTATATTTAATTACTTATTATGTTATGGTTGTCATAAATGAGAAAAAAATTTAAAGGATAAACATTTTTTTTTTTTTTTTAATGCGAGTGTTAATTTTTGAAATTTGAAGTTATCTTTTTGACATTTTGATTTAATAATACTTTGATGGATCGATTAATAAATGATCGCGGGCTATAGTTGACCACGCACCACTATGGGAATCAATAAATAACCGAATACCATTATTATCAGTTGAACTTCCATATTTTAACGAACGTTCAATTAACAAAATATTTTTGGAAACTGCAATGGCCTTCATGGTTAATTACAAGTAAATTTGTGGTTTATCCTCGTACAACGAATCTGATATTTCTATACATAAAAAACAATCATTGTTCGATAACGAACCTGTGTTTGTGTACCACGTAGTATCACTATCAAATATTGAAAATATATTGTTTTTGAAAAATACAATTCTATTCTAACGGAAGGCGGTTAATTTGACCAGCTGCAGTACTGCTATATTGGCCCCGAATTTTATCGAAAAATGCCGAAATGTAAATGTTTATAAATCGCCGATAGGTTTGGACTTTTTCAATGAAGTTGACAAAAATGATATTGCCGAAATATTTGATTTACAAATAATTGAATAGAATAATATTGGGACGTTTAAAAACCACACGGCTCATATACTGTTAAATTAATATCGCAATCACTAATAATAATAATCGACGGGTAAATTATAAACCATTTAGCCTGGCGTTTTGAATTTATTGTACTTATACAAGTGTACGCCTATTCGAACGAATTGACGATAATGTTTTGACCGCAGATGAAAACAAATAAAATACGAACATAAACGTTAATGACACATTATTATTGTTTTTATTACGGAAAATATCATTTTTTTTCATTCGGGGGAATTTTAAACATTCGTAATTTTATTTTTTATCCGTATTTCATTTACAACGGTTTCGTTGAGACGAAAAAAAAAAAGATTGAAAATTAAATAACGGTATATTTTTAATATGTATTATTATTTTAACATTCGCTTTTTTAACAAATTTTTTTGTTCCTATTTCTTTGTGAATGCGAAAGGTATATAGAGCGTCTTAAGCTTCCCGTTAATAAACACTCATTTCGAGATACGCTTAAAATAACTGCAGGAGCAGGTTTTTAGTTGCAAATCAAGCTTAAGGTTGTTGAACAAATACTTGATTTTTTTCTTTTTGATCCATTTAACTGTCATCTTCATAAATGTTTTTTTTTGTATAGGTACATAAAATGGAAAAGAAAATAGTCGAAACATTTTCGCCCGGTAATAATAATGTTTAAGATAAATAACATTTTCGTAAAAATTCTCGTACACTCGCGATACTACTCTACGCGCGTATATACATTTAATTTTACGACAGCGATTTTGTTTTACTCGTAGCGCCTGCAGTAACATAAGTTTGCACGAGTAATTTAATATTATTTTTATTTCATATCATTTGTTCCCCTCCTCTTCCTCATCATCCCCTCTCATTCAGAATATAATAAAACCCGAGTTAAAATCGGTTTTAAGACCCAACTTTTAAGGTTCCATAAACGTTTTTGCACGCACTAAAGGACGCGAGGCGTGAGGCGGTCGGCGGGAAAGAGTGTTGAAAGTTGGATACGATTTCGTTTTAACTTTGGTCGTTTAATGTTTGTAAAGTTGTTTGTGTGTCTCGATATCATTGACTATTTCCGCCGACACGGCGTGAGACATATGATATTATAATAATAAAAGTCGTTGAAACATAACGGAATATAATATAATCATACCGCGATAACGTTGTAACGAACATAACATTTTTACCGCGTTAACCGCGCGGTAAAAACACATAATATACTCTCCGTCGGACCGCATATTTTCAATTCCTTTGTTATTTTCGTGTTCAAAAACGCAAAACGCCACAGAAACATGCATATTGTTGACGACGCGTTAAATGTCGGATCGAAAAAATAAAACGACAAGAGACATATTTTTTGTGTATTACGGATGATCTAATTGGTGAGTGAGAATTTCATTTTTTTGATTTTCTGCGTAACACATTCTTAATAATGGAAGAAAACCCGCGAAAAAGCGCGACGTTTGTAGAAATATAACGATTTCATTGTTTTCAATTTTTCTGTAACTCAGTCAAGAATATTCGTAGAGACTCGACGTTTGGACGGAAAATGTTGTTATGTCCGCTCTTCGTATATTAGTAGCGGTAAAATATCCAAAACATAACAATATTTCAAATATAATACAATCTATCGCCTATTGTTTCGTAATATTTTTACGGAATTAGCGGCGTTTGTGTGCTGTTCGCGTGTATTCGGTGATTATATTTGATCGTTTCCACACTGCACGAAACGGACGAGTTCCACCCCGGAGAGCTCTGCCGCTCGCGGGCGGTCGGGGTTTTTTCCGTCTGGGTCGAAAAGAAAAACCGAATGCCCCCTCGCCACGTCCCGCTCCCAAGCGCGTTCCGGACGTAACGCCGTCGTAGGTCTCGTCGGCACTCGGATGTAGGTATATAATGTACACGAAAATGCGGCGTTTCGACGCGAAGATTGAAATTACCCCTTTCGGTCATGTCGCTGTCACCACCACCTTACGGCGCGAACACCGCGTGACAAGCGAACGCGTACGTCGCGCGGTTTTTTTTTTTTCCCCGGCGCTCACGCGGGCGTACTCACGCCCGCGACAAAAGCCCCTCCGGTTTTATTCGCGGGCCAATCGGGAAACGGCCCGCGCTACCGTCCGCGCGCGTACATTATTATTACAGACGCCGCCGCCGCCGCCGTCTCGATCCATCACGAGTCCTGCGCCGCGACGTGACGTGACGACGCGACGTTCGCGCCGGGCGTCATACTCCGTCAACGTCACCGCTCGACGGCGCGTCGCGTTCTTTTATTTCTCTCTCGCCGCTCTCTCGCTCGCCCTTCTTTTCCACGATCTCTATATTATTATCACACACACGTTTCGACACCGCCTGTAACGTGTGAAATATCGATTTATACAATACGAGTGTGTTATAATAGAAGACGATACGAGTCGCGAGCGTTTATGTCGCGCGCACAGTGGTGTACGCAGGATTTCTTTTCGGGGTGGGGGGGGATTCGGATTATAATAATTTTCCAGAGAAGGGATAGCACATACCGGTACGGTATACTATCACTGTTGTTACCGAATGAATTATTTTCGATGAAATTAAATTTTATTCTATTTTCTGCGGTACATAGGATATTATGTTGTCGAATGTAAAACTTGATTTAAAAAAAATGTAGCGAAGGAAGACATTTCGGAGGGAATTTCGATCTCCTCCCCCCCATTCTCTGTCCGCACCACTGTGCGCGAGTGGGTAAGTTGTACGCGCGCATATCGAGTAGTACACCCGCACATAGGTATACACAGCTATAGAGCAGGGGCCGGGTCACCTGCGACTCTTTAACATGCAATCTGCGGCCCTTTGGAAAATGTTGTTTATATTACAATGTAATCGGCACTATTTCTTTTTACATTTTATGAAGATACTGCGATCTATTGCCTATGATCGTTTCAAAAAAACCTCCAGCAGAGTATTTATTACCGAGGCGGTTTGTCGAATTTGTTTTGCGGGGGAAAAAAAACGAATAGTAGTTCAGAAATTTCGTCCCGTGGTTCTTTTCGAGCGATTTCCACAGAGATTTTCGAAAAACAAAATAACGCGTTAAATAATTTCACTGTTATATGCACTAGTGCACGCGATCGTTTTTCTTTCGGTATTTTTTTTTTTTACACGTCGACCCCGGGCGAGAGAATGTTTTTTTTAAACGACAATAGAAAACGACCGCCGACACACGACCGCCGCACACGCGCGATTTATATTAACACCACGGCCACGACGCTCCCCGGTGCTTTGTCATGTGTCTTCGCACCAGCACATATATAGTTTATTGTGCGGGTTTAACGTAATTTCGCAAACCCGTCAAAATGTTTGTCTTGCGTATAGTGTTTTCCATATAATATTTATCTTCCGGCCGGTTGGTCGCGTCGTCGTGACGGATCGGGTAATGAACGCGTCTCGGGAGAGTTTAATGCGACCGGCCCCGGTGGGTCGTCGACACGTGTGCAATATTTATTACAAAACGAATAGCAGACGTGAATTTTAATTGTAATTTTGTAATTAAATAGCAGAAAAAAATTTCGATCATACAGAGAGAGATAAAAAAGACCATATCATACCGATACGTTCATCGCTATATGGTTGAAATCTAAAAGAAAAAACAACCGTGCGAATTGGATTATAGGATTCCGCGGTGTACAGACGACTTAAAAAAGTATACAATACAATAACGGAGTGAGGAACTTTAATTTCGTGATCAGAATTCGTCTCCACTTGTACTTTATACTGATTGGTAACGCGAAATTTCAATTATTTATTTGTATTCTGTTGGCTTTGTGTTTTTCTCTTCCCAACGATATTTCGCAAGCAAACAGTAGACTTTAAAAATTGTATCCACGGTACAGAACCCTAAAAACGAATTTGCAAAGTCGAAATGAAAATTTTCTGTATTTATGTTAAATTTGGTGCAAGAGATCCGAGAAATTGTAAATTGTAAGTTTCGTAGACCGAAAATGGAAATAAAGATGCTAGATGCGGCTTGGGCAGGATATGCGAGGGCCGGTGGCGTATTTAACCGACTGACCTTACTTTTTCTATGCCGCTTCCTTCAAAATCGCTGCGCTCCTTTCTATCCCCCCCCCTCTTCTACCAGAAAAAACCTATAACACATTGTACGTTTATTTCATTTTTAATACAATTACAATATTCCAGTAACACATTAAAACAAAACAATTGTCGCCTTTGGCTTCAATGCACTGGACGGAAATACACTCGCACAATTATAGCAATGCGGTACACTCAATATTATGTGCGCAGCTCGTTTACCGCACCGGATGAGGCAATAATTAAAAGTCGAGAGGTTCCACTAACGCCGATGCGGCGTTTCTTTGCCGCGGTCTTGAACTCGTTGCGACACTGTGCGGCTTCGCAAATCCTACTCATCCACCCTCCTACTACTCCCCTTTTCCGGAAGACTCGTGTTCGTGTGACGCGTTGAAAATTCCGTTTGCTCGGCAGCTTTTTAAGGACTCGTCTACACGTCATATACATAATGTACTATGTTTATACAGAGTGTTTTTCGCGGAATATTATGTACGCGAAGATTTTGTAATTTGATTTCGATTGTTTTTCACTAATTATTCGATACGTAGGCACGCACAGTGACCTCACTGACAGAGAACGGGTAGCGATTGGGGAAGGAGAGGGATTACAGGGCGGCAATAGTGTTTTTCTTTAAACGGAAAATTTGATATTGACAAGGTAAGCTAATTATTCAGTTTGCGTAATGGGTAAATATTTTTCTTTAGTTCAGCCCACGGGAGAGGGAGCAGTTTACCATCTTGCTCCGTATACCCATGCTTATTATACCTAATCTTATTTACAATATTTTCAAATTGTCACTTTATTATTGTACTTTAAACATCGTAACAAAAACTTCAATTGTTTTGAAAATGCCGTAGGATAAGATGGTTAAACGAATATTATACTGTCTGAAAACCAAAAAAATCTCGAAATTGTAGTCAATACTCGTAGACGGTTCATAACTAATGAATCACACCCTGTATGCGGTCGTCGATCGATTACAATATTATTATTATTTGTTAACAATTATTTTGGTGATGAAAAACGAGTCAATATTGCGTTACGGACCCGCGATCGTAAAAACGTTGAATAAATGTTTGCTGCGAGAAAACCGCGCGTTATTGTTTCGCCGAATGTTAGGTTAGGGTATTATTACTATTATTGTTGTTGATGTTGACTGTTGTCCGATAGAGGACGAGCGAATTCATTATTAATCATTATTATTGTCATCATTGCGGCGATATAATTATTATTTGTATATGGACATTGGCTTGCACTTTAATATTATTATTGATGTTGCGAATTCACTACGCTAAAAGCTTACAAAAATAAAATTTAATATCTTCTCTCTTTCAAATGTAATTGGAAATTAAAACAGAAATCATCTAATAGATGCTTTAAAATTTCAAAAATAGCGCCGAAATACAATAATTTGAAAATATGTACTTAACGTCATCGGCTACTCGGCCAAAACCTCGTGTACCGATTTTAACACATTCTTCAGGAGAAGTGAACCACTGTAGCAGACTTAGAAATTTATCAAAATTAAAAAATTAAACACTTCGACTTGAGAGGTTTTGTTGGTTATCGAACGACATATTAACGTATCAATTTTACCGTGTAAATAATTTATATATTTTTTAATGTATTTAATTTCAAAAAAAGAATGAAAAACACGAAAATAAAAAAAATATAAGTTAATACGTTTAGAGTCAAAAATTTGTGAAATACATAATTCTATGTCTGTACTATGCCTTTGTATTTGTTACAAATTCATTGTACTAATAACGTTTTATACTGAACCGAATTTTATGAACATTTTTCTGAATTATTTTGTTATGTTTTCCTATCGGATTTAAAAAGTAACTTTTTCCAAAAAAATACGTTTTAGCGGATATTTCAGCACAGCAGTGCGAACATCATGACGGTCGCAATCAATATTCGTCCGTCAGCAACTTTCAACAAACGGCAATTTGAACGCAAACGGCACTATTACGTAGATACCTACGTAAGAGAAACGGTTTTTCGATTTTCTCAATATTATTATTATATACAGGCGAGGTATAGTCTTTTTACCAATAAGCGAAAACTGTACCTGTCTGCACTTAATCACCGAGAAATATCGTTGACCGTGATTTAGAACACTGAATCAGTATTGTTTCTATAGGTATACTTACGAATATAACACCGAGCGTACGTAATCTGTTTGTCGAATATATTTTTTTATCCTCAATTTAAGATAATAATTTCAAATAATGTTCCTCGTCAATGACTAGTATAGTATACGATGTACAGACTATATAGGAACTCGATTTTTCGAAATAAAATATGAGTATTGTACCACACGTCACAAATCGAGTTATCGAATATATCTACTAAAAAAAAATCTACTTCATGAATAATATATATATGTATATTTTTTTCAGACGCCTAGGACCCTCATTACAACAGTTTTATTTTACGATCCCGTTTAGACGTTTTTTATTTTTTTTTGTTGGAAGGGAAAGTGGGGAGCAGATTAAATTTCACACAGTGAAATTTTCATAGTAATATTATCTTTTGGTAAGTAAAATATAATACATTAAGTACAACTGTATAGAATAGTATTGAGCATAAACGATTGGACGCAGTGGCTTGTATTTGACGAAATGGATTAGAAGTCTTACCTACTCACCATTGGTTTTTTTTTTTTTTTGAAAAAAACAATGTAATCGTATTTATTTTCTAATTTAATTTTTAAATGTATTTATTTTAGTCAAGTTACACATGAAAAACTCGAATTATTCATTAAAAATTGTTTTCTCGAGTTCCGCTTTTAAATTCTCAATGTCGAATTGGACAATGAAGAACATTCTACGCGATTTATTGTTGAAAGGTTGTAAAAAGTTGCAAATTAAAAGTGAAATAATGGCACCGGTTTGGAATCGATCGGATTAAGTGGGAGAAAAGAGCGACTTTCACAGACGTGTGTAATCACTCGCAAAGGTTTCAGATGAGAAACGGCTACGCACAACTCCGAACCCAGACCCCCGGGGATTTTATTTAAAACTATTATAATATTATAATACTTTGCAGTACTATTGCAGAATTCTACTGTCAGAATTGTATTTCTAACTACGATAATATTTCTGTCCTCGAGTATTTCTCGGATTTTGAACCATCAGCCATATAGTAATAAAGACGAGACGATATCGTCAACAGCGGAATTTTCGGAACTGTTTGTTTGTCAAATGATTACTATTCTTTCGGGCGTCTTAACTTTGGGCGTTTTACTTAAATAACAAGTCAACTGTTTTAGCGATAAGATAAATCTGATGATAACATTTGCAGATTAAAATATAATCGTCAATTATTTTACAGAACATAAGGATTTTAAAATTATTTTATTAAATTTATTATATTAATAACCGTGCCGTACGTTTATATCTCTATATATAATATGCAAAATAAAAACGATTCTGAGTATAGTATTGTTTACAACATTAAACATAATAACATGTGTCATTACGCTGATCGTAGAATTTAACATTTGGATGAAAATAGACACTATAGTATTAACTATCCTCAAGAAATGTTTAGTAGAAAATGTAAAGTTCCTAATTTTCAGAGGAAAATAAACATTGAAAGAAAATGTTTTCGTATTTTCGGAGGAAAATGGTCCCAATCATGACGCTCGTTTCTTTTTTTTTTTTTTGACCAGTAAGAGTAAATTTGGTTAACTCTGTTTAAAATAATCAATAATTTAAATTTTAAATTTCGTTTATTTTATTAGACAAACACAGAATAGATAGACCTCAAAAAAAACCGTACAATAACAATAATAAATAATATGTTGCGGGCCGTATAAAAACTTGTAAAGTTTTTGTGGAACGTGACCAAAATTCTGTTTTGTTGTTCAACATTATTCTCGTGTATTATCTGCACAGCGCACGAGTTACGAATTTTGTATTATAATCATGCGGTATTCTCAAGTTTTCCGCATCGCGAATAAAGCGCAATAAGTTGAATTAGCATACATACAATAAATAAGTAAGCTAGTATAAATATATAAACACTAAATCGAAAATGCTTAAAGTTTCGTCGAGTTTATCGATTGTCGGAATATTGGTATGGTCCACAGAATTTATAACAAAAGAAGTAAAAAACGCGGAATACTGGTACTCTTCAAAATTTATATATTTCAGAGGGCCCTAAAATATTTACAATGTTTATATAGTTTTGATAAATCACCATCGTCAACAAGTTAAATTTAAATAACTCGTTGAAAACAAAAATAATGTTTGTAATCAAAATGAACAAAAAACTCAAATAAGTACGTACAAAGTAGCAGGTAGGTAAAATAAATATAAAATATACAATAAGTACAATGTATACTTTTTGCACAATAATAACTATTTCATACGCTTTGCTATATTGTTTGAAAATTGTCCTATTTTAATTTCTTTATTTAAGTAGCTCTCACATTCGTTGTGTGGTCTGTTTTGCATAGTATTTTATTATTTTTTGTTTTTGATCTTTTAGGCGTTTAGTTACAGTTCATGACATACTTATCGTATCTTATCTTAATCTTATCGTACCGTAATTATTGGGAGGCATTTAATCGTAAAGCATAGCGATTATTTTCACTCGCAGACACTCGTGGTTTCCCACCGGTTGTCGGTATAGTAACATTAAAAATAATCGTTTATATTTTATTCTTTTTTTTTCATAAGAGTTTGGGAAACCTTGACTATCGATGATCGTACCAGTATTCCGCGTTTTTGAAGACCGTACCAGTTTACCGTTTACCAAGTTTATACAACCGACGAAAATATAAAAGTTCGTCGAATGTTTACTGCGAGTTTTTTTTTTACATATACATATATATATATAATATAGAAGTCATTTATAATAATAATATTATTATTATGTTAATCGATTCTACGATTTATTGTTTGCGGAGTCATTTTATACGTCTGCATGCAGTTAGAATATTGCAATCTTTACTATATAGACGATATATTGGGCGAATGTGTCGGTATAATTTATATTTTTGCAACGAATGATCTCTGGAATTACTTGTCCAACCGTCATCCAGTTCGTCTTTTTTTTTTTTCAACGGCATTGCGGAGCAGGTTAGCATTGATACAATTAAGGTATCGTTATACATTATTTTTTTCTATTTAGATATAAACAAAATATGTTTCTTACTCACTGTCACGTGGGAATGGTATATTATTTATTGTACCTGCATTTTACAGGTCAGCTGTTCATCATTTGGCGCGTATATAATTAGAATGTAAAGGACAAAATATATGTACTACTCCTACGTGACCAAACGTGCTATGCATCAGAGGAAGACTCGGAAAATTCTGATGATGAATATTATAAGTTTCAATTATTTTTTTTTATTATTTTTAAAATCAGTGATTTTAAAATTTTTTTTTTCAATAATTTATCCGGATAGATTTATCTATAGATAAGTGGTATTATATTATTTAAGAGAATTGATATTTAGAAAACTCGGCAATAATTATCTAGATACGATAAAAGATAATTAAAAATGTATCTAGATAAATTGTTTAAAAAAACGGTTCAACATTTTATATTCTAGTATGATATTATATCTTCTTTTTTTAGGGAAGGAGGTTCAGTGAAAACGTTCAATAATCCGTAATTATATATTTAGTATTTTTTTTGTCACATTATCGTATTGTCATCAGAACTAAAAGCTTTGTGTAAAATTTCATCACGAACGAAAAGGTATAAATGGGAGTTTAATTGAGGTAAATGGGAGGTCGATTTTCAAAGGTTTCTCTATACGTTTTAATGAAACACGACAGCAAATAATGACGATACGCGCTGGTTTCGGACCTAAATCTATTTAACATGTAGACATTTTAAATTTCGAACGTAATATTATGTTATGCACAGTGTAAAGACCGATAGTGTCTCGAAGATGGATTTTCGGAGGAGCGTTTCACTGTATACGACGTGCGCTTTTATTGGTTTTTTGTGTCTGTGAACATATTTTCGACCAACAGAACTTGATCCAGTCAACAACACAAGCCTTTGGTTCTAGCAGAAAACTGTCTAACATTTGCTTGGTATGTGATTTTAGAGGGGATTATTATTGTTATACGGTGAGAATACTTGTAGGTATTAGCGTTTAATGGAAGCGATGTTATATATAATTTTCGATATATTTTGAACCGTTGAAATTATCTAGTATTTTCTTTTCGGTTTCGTATTTTGCAATTATTTAACGTTTCTTCGGAATAAAAACATTCTCGTCTCATCACTGTACCGAGCATAAAAACATTATGTTACTGAATTTTGTTTTTTTTTTTGTAAAATTAGGACTCCCGACGAATGCGTATAAATCCATTACGCACCCCGAGTTTGCTTCATTGCGGGTCGGACGATGATAAATATCATAAAACCCGGGAACGAATGAAAACTGGACGGACAAAAATAAAAAAAAAAACCGTATATACCGGAAAACAATATTTGTATAATATTTATACAGTGTGTCGTGCGGCTACATTGTCGAGACCGTGTGTTCGTATCAGAAAAAAAAAAAAATAATAATGGTTAAAAAAAAAAAAAAAAAAAGGTTAAAAAAAAAAAAAAAAATGACTAGCGATGTTAGTATATGCGAAATTTTTCTCCGAGGCGGTTTTTCATCCGTCACGAACGTAAATCGCGTGCGCATAGACACGCTGTGTATCATTATAATAATAATATAAAATACGAGCGGTGGCGACGGTGACGTAAAAACCGAGTGGAAAAAAAGCAAAAAAAAATCACCGTAATAATGCACGGCGTTCTATATATATATAAAAAGAAAATAATAATAATAAAAAAATAAACCGAAAGTTTTTTTTTTTCGCGGCATTTACCTCTGAGCGCGTAAGTATAGATTATATTTTTACCATATAACATAATTTTTCTCGCTAAAACCGTGCGCCTCGTTCGTTTCCGTCCTCTGCGCGATTACCGGGTAGAGATTTTTATTTTTTCCCCGAGACCGGACGAGCGTTTTGTATAACGACCAATAAAATTGCAGTATACCGCGTACTGGGTACGCGGTTACCGGAGATCCTGCGGAGGGGGAGAGTTTTTAAATATCTTACACGAGACGATGTGCGTGGCTGTAATTTTCTGCGGTAAAAACGCATTATATTACGTGATATAGGCATAATATATTACGTTCTCGTAAAACATTAGCGAAACGCTTTTTAAAACAGTTTTACTCGAGTTTAACGGGAAACAATATGTTTACGAAACATAACCTTAAGTTTAAGTTGTTTTTTTATGTGCAGTTTTTCGTTGCGTTCGAAAACGCGGTAGTTGAACATTTAGAGAATTTTATTGGCCCAAGATGTCGTCTCAAAAATATTTACAATAGGTTGAATCCTTTATGACTGAATGGTTAATTTATTATTATTTTCTTTTTTTCGGTAAAATTTGCATGTACAAACTAGTCGGTTTATCGTTGATATAACTGCTAATTTAAAGGTTGAAAATATAATCGATTTAATTTATTTTCATAAATAAGGATTACTCCGCAGAAAAAAGTATTCTATTTGACTTTGACACTTTGACACTGTTAATAAAATATTGTTTGCGACTTTTGATGAATCGACTTTTTCGTTTCTACAGCCAGGAATTTGAGTATTAAAGTTCTTATATAGGGCGTTGTGGATTTTGGCAATGTCTCCAAAGGGCAGAAAATGATCTTTCTGCCATAAATAGAAGGTACACACAGCTGGCAACAAAATTTGAATTTGACTTTGCAGGTAATAGCCGCATAGCATTTTATCGTTCTTAAAAATATCAATGCATCTTTTGAATAGTTATAATTTTCTGGTTTTAGCTATATAAATATGTAAAAACATATATAAACTACAATAAAATCTCCGTGTAATTTTGATTATTTTTTTTTTTTAGATCCATAAAAATCAATCTACTTAAGTTTTTTCATTTTTACACGCTGGCTTAATTTTTATACATACACACACACACACACACACACACACACGCAGCATAGGACTTTACAGCGGTCATCGTCAAAAGCCATGACCCAGTAAAATATATTATTATAATATAGGTAACGGCGAGGATGTTAATTACGATAAGTCCAAGTAGAACGTGAAAGTCGGAAGGACGACTGCCGCTGTTTATTTAATAATATAAAATATAATATGCGTATTTAGGTCGTATAATAAAGTTGTTAACTAAACGGTCTGATAATCAAACCGTAAATTAATTTATTATTACTTGGTGCAGAGTATCGTATCGAAGTATACTTCCGAATCGCAACTTATTATACTATAGGTATCTATTTACAGTATTCCGATGGTGAATCTAGGATTTTGTTTTGAGGGTGGAGGATTTAAGGTTTTCTAAATTTATCTAGCCTGTTATTTAAAAGACGTACAATAGTCAAATTGGACACCACTAAGCACGTTGTAAGTTATTTTGTATACATTTCGTCGTATAAAAGTTTTGTCCGTTTTAAGTTTTAAGGTCTAGTTTTGCGTAAGTAACGAGGTTTAGGTTTACATTTAACACACTGTTCTCATTTTTGCTGTATTAGGTTTGGACCTACACGTAGTAGGTTTCTAGATTTACCCACTCCCATTGCAAAGACGGCCACGTGAAAAAAACAACGTAAAAATTAGTATTTTTTTTTTTTTTTTGACGTTTAAAATTGCGATTTTATCAACGAAATTTTACTCGTTATAGTTAGTATTATTGTACGATTATACGCGATAACGTGTATACAATATATTATTTGTAAATCGAATTTGCATATTATTTAAAGGTGATAGAATTTAATTTTGTTTTCTCTATTCTTGACTTTTGACTACCGTTTTAGAAATTTCTCAATAAATGTCCTGCTGTATTTTCGTGAAAAAACGTTTCATCGTTGTCGTGTGACGTTCACTAATTATTATTATTCGTAAAACCTCCCGGTGAAAAAAAAATAAATAATAAAGAATGATAATATATATAACGAGAAAATGAAAAAAAGCCAACAGACACTTCGCACTATGCTCCTTCTGTTTTGACTGTATACATATACAGCGTACTGCTTCGCGAGGGGAAAAGCAGAGGGTTGAGGAGTCCCATAGAGGCGGCGTGTAGCGAGCCGCGGTGATTAATTATTATCGTTTGAATTTTATAAAGCGATGATAAATCATCACTTTCCCAAAAAGGTTTTCGGTGTATATAGGTACCGCTGCATTATAATACAAATACGTATACGAATAGTGTGTCGGTAAGACGGGGGTGGTTTGAAAAAAAAAAACATTTTAAGTGATCGTAAAAAAACATAATATATATATATATATATATATATGAGGTATAGGCGCAGTCATGATTTTTGAAAAATGTATCGAATAACGTGTGATAATACTGATATAATAATAATATAATAGGCAAACATGATATTATTATTATCTATACTCTACACACTATAGTAATATAATACGTCTTATTTGAGTTTTATCCTAGAAATTAATATAAATCGTAATATATTCGTGGGGGGGGGGACAAATAACAAAATCGTCATAATTTTTTCTTTCGTCATTGTATGTCTGTCTGTTCGCTCTACCAATCGACCGTTTTATTCCGATCTAAATGAAACTTTATACTTTTTAACGAAATGGTCAGTACAGTCAAGTCTACTCTTCGACTCGAAATTTAACCCTTAAAGGGTAGCCCGCGCTTGATTTTTACTATTCTATTTTTTTGGTCGATTCCCGGTTGAACTTGGCGACACTGATAAAATAAAAACATGCAGTTATTATTATGTAATTTGGTTGTCAAAGACGAGGAAGTACCCTTTTTGAAATAGCGATTAACTGTGATGAGGATAAGTTCAAGCGGTTTTCATTAGAAGGGGTTGTATATTAAATGACTATCACGATCCATGAGTAAATCGTAGAATCGTCTTCTGTCGGCTATGCCTAAATCAACAATGGTAACTGAATTGCCGAGTTCGGTAAAACCGATTTTATTAACTATGCAATGTTGAATCCAGTTTTATTTTGTTTTACCGTAATTTGGTTGAAAATATATTTAGAGGTAAAAATTACTACATAAATATATTCATAGATGTTGTATTTTTAAACCGATGGAGGGGTATGTATCCTATTAAGATAGAGTATAATTCCTTATATTTGTATATATTTACTCCTTATACACTCTACTTATTTCCAATACGTCTTTGATACGTCGTCTCAAAGTAGTTTAGAATACAATTATAATTTTCACCCGAGTCGTTTGTAATAATATAAATGAACGAAACGTCTTAAAAATCGTATAAATATTTCAATAAAATTCACGTGTTTTTTATTTATTAAAAATCGCTATAAATATCGATATGATGTTATACTAATTACGTTTCATTACACATTTTACCCATTACATCATATTTTTAAGTTTTCAGACCGTAGGCTTTGAATGCTATAATTTTACAAAGAAGATGTGTTTTTTTTTCTGGGGTTAATGCTGCGAAAATTTTCCGAAAATTGAAATGTTTTTATTTCGTTTAGATATTAGATATTTTCTATGAAACCCCCTAAAAATTTAAATCTATACAGTATTTCTTATAGGAATTATAATACGGGGCACGTTTTGGATATATTTTTTGGGGTTTTTTTTGTTTACGCGTTTCTCGCCGTCACGGGAGGGGGGGAAATCGAAAAATGTATATTATTGCCTAACCATTGTCCGACTACGCATTACACTCGAAATGTATTTTACTTTCGTGTTTGTATTCCCCTCCGAAATCGGTGAGAATTTCCACGGTGCGTCGGGAACAACGGGAGCCAATAATAATACAGCCGTTGTCGGTGTTTACACGTTTTTCGGACACACAAACAGCTAAAACCGAAGCTTTTCGGCAAACGTCCATTTCACTCAGGGCGAGCCGTTCGGTTCGTTCGTTACACAACAAACTTTGCGCCCGTGTTATTTTTGGAGTTGAAATAATAACGGCACACAACCGTATAATAATATTGTACGCGCAATAACAATATTGTCCGAATCGGTACGATACGAACCGACAACGGGGCCGGAGCGAAACACGCCGGCGATTAAATAAATATTGTACTTCGATATTATTGTTGTGTGTACTGTAAGTAAAAGGTTCGTGATTTTTGGAAAATTCAAAAACGTATATAATATAATATAAACCCGTATGTATACATATAGGTATTAATTATTCGAATCACGTGCGAAAATCGATTTATAGTTATATGACCGCGAGTATTTAAGGCCGCGAGCGGTTCCAAGGACTCGATAAAAGAAATAGCCAATTAAAAAAAAATCAATAGATTTCCATGTAACAATAATTGTGATTTTTGCGACACCGAGAAAATAAAAACGTTTTTATCATTTATTTTCCGTGTCTATGATAAAATTTTCATCGTTCACCCAATTAACAAACGACAAAAGAGTTTTGTTGCGCAGTTCGTGCCTTTTGGTGGTCAGTTTTTTTGATTTTTCTTGCAGTTTTCGAAATAGCTTAGAAAATCCTGCGAAAAGCGTAGGAAAAACGACAAAGTTTACGGAAATAACGGTTTTATTATTTTTTTTATATGTAATTCAGTTTTGAATAATCATAGAGTTTTAATATTTGTGCAACATATATATTCGTATATTAAAATGAAAAAAAAAACGTAATGATATATTTAAAATATGCCGACGATTTTTGAGCTGTTTATTTTGTATTTGGATTTATGTAGATAAAATTTAGCGGACGAATTTGAAAAACGTGTACGAGGTTCATGGTAAATTGTTAAAAAAGGTTTTTTTTTAAGTTCGGACTTTTGCGAATATCGTAAAAATCGTGATATCGACTTCGCTGAGAACCGTACTTCGTATTATGCGACTTGACTCATCCCAGTGAACCGCGACTTCCCGCAGCGCGCACACTGATCGGCCGTATCTGCTGTTTTTCGTTTTTTTTTTTGAAAACGTCGTTTGATTAACGTTTTATTAACGCGCGATGTCGGCGCGGCGCAATAATAATCGTATTTGTACGGTGTTTGCCTAAACGCGACCGCCGACGATAACATTAACGACGCCGTCCCGTTTTCAATACGACGGCGGTGTTGATTGTTTTTATTATTATCGGGCACGCGCCGCCCCGAGCACGCGACAGCGTTTTTACCGTCGGCGGCGGTGAGGCCCCCCCCCCTCCCACGGGCGCGCGCGGAATAGCCGACACCAAACCTGGATGGATAATATTTGGACTGCCGACGACGGGTCGACGATAGTTCGATATTCCGAAGCGAGCGAAATGGATTATTTCTCGGAGTCTTTGGATTTCTGATACACGTGTGCAGATAGGCGTGTGCCCGTCGGACGACGTAAAGTCGACAAGGGGTGAGAACGTTTTTTTACGAAGTCGTCGGCTTTAATCTCATATGGACGGGTACTTTTCGCACCGCGCATCTCCGTCGGTTTTCGGCGGATTATCAATGAAACGAGGAACGATTAGGTATTATTTTATTTGCTATGCGATATTGTGCTGTCAGTGAATCGCTTTTTGATACTGTTCCGTTCGTCGAAAATCGTTGGGCGTTTTGTGGAAACGAATTTCATCTGGAACGTTAGGTGATGAGGGTAATTTTGCGATTTTCCCTGTAGGCTTCTCAATAATGGAGAAAATCCCGTCAGAAAAACGAGAATTCGTACATAATAATTACGGCAGTTTCTGTTGATTTCGGAATTTTGTTTTTTTATAGTTCGGTTTTATGTGGACAAAAATTAAGTGATTTATTTTCCGATTTTCCGATTACAATAATGGCTGCCTAAAAATGGTGCGAAGTATATCGGAGGGGGCGGGGTTAATAATTTAAACGTATAGCGAACGATATAACCGAATCGAAAATTCCGAAAAAAAACTTCTTGATGTCACACATTCTGTATAATATTTGTGTTTTTATTTCACGTTGAAAAATGCGTAAAGGTACTTTTGGTTCAAAAAAAAAAATAAAGACCTATACTAGTGAAATTCGAATGCAGATTTTACTATATAGGTACTGCATTGCAGAGGAAAAAGTTTTAATATACTGGAGACAAAAAAACAAAAAAAAAAAAATAATAGAAAATTCATTAAATTTTCCAAATATATAATTAAGTCTCAGCGGTGCGTGGTTTTTGTAAAGACGTATACTTTTTTTTTTGTTTTTAGTCTCAAGAGTTCGTAAAATTAGGCGTTTTAAATAATTTATTATACTGCGAGTACAATTAAAATCGTGGGTGTAATTTTGGTTGCATAACTTTATTAGGTTTTTAATTCCGGATGGAGTAACAGGATTTTTGTCGTTTTTTTTCACTAAAATACGAATTTAAAGTTTTATAAACTGCCTGTACACGCGTTAAAAAAAAAATAACCAACTAAGACGTCGAATAAAATTAACAAACTAAATTATGAAAAATTGCTGCATTTATAATATGATTATAAAGATTAATAAAATATATAGCAAATTTTTTTTTATTAGCTTATTGAATTCATGAATTTCTCGGAGTACGTAGTTCAAAAATATGTGTTGACACAGTGAACTCAGTTAAACATGTTTGTTTATTTTTTACTGACATATACAAATATTTTACCCAAGGTGCAAAGTCCTAGGATCATAAGGATGATAATAGAACATACCAATTTTCTGAGTATTTTGAAATAGAAACACCGAGAAGAAAATGGGTCCGAATCTAGTTTTTACTATTTTCCAGAAGAACTAAAATCAAATCATGCGGACCCTTTTTCGTCTCAATAAATAATTATGGGATTTTTCTATCATCAATTGAACCATATTTTTTTCTAGAATTATTTTGAATAAAAAAAAAAAACATTCTTTTTAAAAACACTCGTAGATTGGCTTATTTTATTGTCAGTGTTTCGTTGTTTTTTTTTTTTTTGTGGGAGTAAGGGAAATCTGAAGCGTTTCGTTCGCTCATGAGTTGTGTTTTTTTCTAGGGCGTTCAAGTGCTTTTTCTCCTGGTTTTTGTCGCGTTTAATTCACAGTTCTCGAAAAACGATGATAATTTTTACGATTTAATGTATATTAACTTTACGATACCTGTAGGTACACTGAGTTCACAGCGGCAATCGGACTCGTGTGCGTCCAACTGCAGGAAGACGAGGAGTCGAGTTTAAAATAGTGCGAACAAGATGAAGGCGTGCGATTATCGTGTCGACGGAGCGGACTAATCGCAACGAGTCTAATAAAAGGATTTAAGAGAATGCACGCTTACGTATAACGTTTCTCGTTCGTGATGTGTTTTTTCAACAGTAATTTGTCACATGCGATTGTCTCGCGGTGAAAATACACTCGCACCGCCGTCGTGTTTGTGTTTTGTCCCGGGATCTCGAAAAATGGTTTGTGAAATTGCTTTCGTCTACAAACGGTCGACTATATATACTCGCGCGCGCGTGCGCGTGGGCGTGTATGCGTGTGTGTGTGTGTATGTATGTATGTGTGTGTGTGTGTGTGTGTGTGTGTGTGTGTGTGCAGGAAGTTAAATCCCGTAAAGTGGACAGTCGTATAAAGACACACTGTGTATACGGAGCGCTGACAAATACGGCGGGTCATAAATTTCGCCAGAGCCGTCTCGCGAGACGGCGTTTAGAAAATATATCGTAGTCGCCGCACACGCGCGCGTGAGGATCAACAATTTATAGCGAGGACGTCCGGCGATAATAACTTTTTCGCTTACACTCTGCTAACCCGTCTTTGTCGATTAGACCGCAAAATTATCGTTGTTCGTTCGCGTATAGGTACCTACTATTTACCTTTCTAGAGAGAAAGATAGAGAAACAGAGGCATCTTGATCCCGCGCGGTCCGAGCCGTTTTCGAGGAGGTTTCCCGTCTCCGGACGGGCGCGCGGTAAAGTCTACGGCTATTCGTTCGGTGTTCATCCTAGTGTGATATTTTGCTTTTCGCGCGTCCGTCGGAAAATAAAACAGTAACCGAATGTATACCAGAAGATTTCGATACGAAATATTATTATATTTTCCTACGCAGGAAATATCCTCTCGCCGAGGCGGCAGAGTACAAACGTTCGGGGAGAGGTTTAGTCCGACTGCTCTTGGAACCTTTTCGAGTTAGTGGACACGCAGTGGTTATTAACTAAAAATAAAAAAAGCCTTGCGTGATCGATTGCCATGCGGCATTTAGAGCAACCTTCATCAACCAATCCCTCAATTTCCTTCACCGTTTTTCCATCCACTCTACTATAGGCAGTTGGTCTCGTATCTTCATTTCTTCTTGCCCCGTCACTTACAATATAATAGTTTTCAAGCGCCTTTTTTTAGTACGAATGCGCTCTTATTATATGTATAAAAAAAATACATTTAAAGCGAACACGTAATATTTGAGTACCAATACAGATACGTTTGAAAATTATTCGTAAATACTACAATTCCTTTTTTTGTTTTGCGATTATCTCATAGTTACAGTCGTCAATATAATATTTGGCTTAATATTTGAAATACTTTTATCGAGAAATATTCTTTGGAGTATTTAAAATATTCGTTTGAATACTGGAAAGGTATTCAAATAGTTTTAATTAAATACTTTTACTCAAACTGTCTACAAAGTCCGCTTCTAAATACTGTCTCCGCCTCGCTCGTTTTCGTTTTCTCCAAACCTTTTCTCCGCCTTCCAAATTTGACTTGTTCTGACACTCGTGTACTTTCGCGTCTATCAAAACCTCATCGGCGTATCATCGTTAGGAATAAAATTATTTTAGAAACGTTTCAGAAAACACATTACAACAGAGTATTACCTATACAAATTCGGAACGACACCGCATATTTCATACGTAACGCGAGATAATCATCATTCACCTTGCGGAAACGAACCGACTAAGTGGTTTACAATTCACCCGTAGAAGTTTTGGTGCGTGCTACTGATGCTGTTATCAGAAAGGGTATACATACCTACTTAATATATTAGTTTAGTTACATCAGTTATCGCGGAATCGTATATTTAAATGGTATTTTAAGTTATTCGCCCGACGAATCCGAATTTGATATTTTTATTCGTCTCGGTGATGTAGGTGTATGCATGCCGGGAGCCTCGATAAAAAAACGAAAGTTTCTCGATAAAAAAAAAATAACAAAAAAATAAACGAAACGCGTCGTAGATACGATCGCGCGCTATATAATAATACGTGAATATTATTTATCGTCGTACATGTTATAGTTGCTGTTAGTATAGGTTTACTCTGTTGAATTTCGTATTTCCCACCCCCACCCCCTCTTAAAGATTTATCGCTCGAGCACTTTATCATCGGCACGGCGGCGTAAAACGACACGCGCGACGCATAAAAAAAAAAAAAAAAATTGCCCCCGGTTTTTAATAAATATTCGAATGCTCGCGAGAGAATCGACAGCGGAGTTCGTGCGCGTTATTATTATTATACTTACGCCCGAAATACGATTTTATTATATTACGTCTTCCTTTATATTTTTTACGTATACCTACCTACCTACCTACCTACGTATTATACAGACGAAGAGCCAGTTACCGTGGTAGGTACCTATATTTTATATTCTTATACGACGAACACGTATCAGATGTGTGTAACGCGAGCTGCATGGCATTCGAGATTTGTATTTAAATTTTGTTTACTTATATCGCGTGTACGATATATCGAGCGACCCTTTTTCTTCCACCCCACCTCCACACACAGACCTATACACATATAACCCGACTTTTTATTATTATTATTTTTTATTATTGTGCGTGGATCGTAGTGTACGTGTCGTTAGTAATACATAAAAAAGGAAAAAAAAAAAGAAAAGAAAAGACGAAACGAATATCGGAATCCCGTCTGGCGTATTTGTAAAGCACATTATGCGGCACGACGAAAATTATTATACCAGTATAGTCGTAGTAGTTCGATACTAAAATAATTTTATATTCGCGTACCGAGTGTAAAACGGGCGCGTGACGTTCATGAATAATACCGGTAGGTATCTGTCTGTCTGGCCGTCAGCTGCAGCAGACTTGAATCCACGATTCCCTCGAACTGTAGATATTCCGAAGCCTATATACGTGAGATATTTTATGCCATCATCCGTTTTATGGAGGCGGAAAATAGGAAATCGTTTGCGATTGTTGTTATGACGCCTGTAACACGATGCAACGATATACGAGGGTCTGAGTTATGGCAAGACGACAAATAATAACGACAGGAAATAGATTATGATGGGTGAAAAAGAAAAACGATAAGACCGCAGTCAAAAAAAGATATAGGTGAACGATATATGAGCGGGAAGAGAGATAGGTCAAAGAGAAAGAGTCTAGAGATTATTATGGTGGATGGCATGGAGTGGATGAGAATATGGAGACGGATACGAGGAGATGCGGAGATGGAGAGAGCTGTAAGATAAAGGCAGACGTTTAGAAAGACGAGCAAAATCGATATACATGTATAGAGGATATACATTATGGAACGAGTTAGTTATGGGTGTAAGAATTGGAGGATTCGGGCATTATATGTTTGCAGTGGGAGATACGATTGTCAGAAACTGTACGTATTATAGGTGTTTTCACAAAATGTGAGTGGCGGAAGGAAGGCGTGAGTAGAAAAATACCAAAAATGGTGATTATACAATCGTACGATTTCAAAACGTAATGCGTTTTAATAATACGTACTTGACACGAGCCACACACGCAAATGGAACCCTCCGATTGTTTAATAACAAATATATTATATTGATAACACGATTTAATTGATAACAATAATAAATATGCAATTGTATGTTAAGTGTAGTTGACTGTTGATATAAACCTCCGATACTGCTCAAGAAATCATTGATTGATACCATCAGTACGCATAGTGTTGAGTAAAACGAATTGAAGCGAATAACGTATAATTCGGCGAATCAGACGGTCTATTCGGGTCTGCGGCTCGTTTTAAGTACAGGGATCGTTAATACGCAGCCGGAGTGTCGGGCGGAGTGACTGTGTCAGTTGGGAAATTTAGGAGGTCCGCGTACGGTAGCCGACCGCTGTGAAATATATTAGAGAGGAAAAAAAACAGCGGAGAAGAAGAAGACGTCGATTTCGTATTCAATAAACGACCGCTCCGTATAAACGTAGAAGTATATCGCAGTATCGTGTGTGTTCTGTGCGTGGCGAGACCTCGTCATTTTACCGACACCATTACGAGGGTATACGGTTATCAAAAATGGGGTTGAAACGGTTGAAACGGGGAAAAAAAATTATTAGCTTTCGTAACAAGTATAAAATATGCAGCGTGCGTGTATATCCTTAGGTATATTATTATTATTGTTATTATTATTATTTTTTGCCGAACGTGTTCGCATCACGGAAGTAATATTATTATACGCGTATAAGTGTAATATGCCGCCGCCGAGTCTAACGAGAAACACGACGACACTATACCGAGCGGATCGATTTCCACCGATAAAAACGATGAAATAGGTACACGTTTAAATAATTAAGTGATGCGTTTCGGAAAAGCTTCTGAAATATTTAAGTTTGATACTCTCGCGGAACAACATTATTATACTCTTCGAACACCTGCTTGCGGGCCGTTTTCGACCGCGGATACATTATGAGAAATAAAACGACGTCGTTTTTTCGGATTACGGTAATCACATTATGGCGGTTGATATTTGTCGTGAGGTATATTATGAACTATGCGAGTCGAACGATTTTCGTTTTTAAGTTAACAAAATCGCTTTTTTTTTTTATATATATATAGTGTTATATTATTGCGTTTGAATATATTATTATATTTACTATAATATGTGCTGTATTGTAATACAGTAGCGTCGGGTTGAAAACCGCGCGTTTTATTAACGACTGCGCAATAAACACGACCAAAGTGCCAGACTCGAATAATATAAAAAAGTAAAAAAAAAAAAAAAAACTTATACTTAAACTTTTTACGGTCGTATAGAGTGTCAAAACGCGTGAAATATTAAAATACTTTCACTTTTACTATAAAATAATATATATTTGGTATACACTCGAAATATAGTGTCCGAAAACCAACTAAATTATGCGCAAATATAACATTATAAAAGTTTGTATAGGGAAAAAAACCGATATTAAGGATATTGTATTATATATTCGACAACGAGCAACAATATTATATTGAATATTATCGGTTTTATAATAATATTATTATATATATATAATATAATATAATATAATTATTATTATATATTATTAATAAATTAAACCGAGTCGTGTAGCAACGACGTAGTGTTTGTTATGTTTTTTTTTCGTCTTACCTTTTTCGGTGCCTATAGGGTGTAGCCAGAAACACGTTTCACCTAAAGTTCATGATATTAGCGCTTTCTGTAGACACGAGGTAATATTTTCAAAATATTCTGTTGTTTTTTTTTTCTTTAGTTTTTCGTAACTATTTGAAACTGTCGGAGTTTTTTCTTTAAACTCATCCCACGATTCGTCATAAAAATAGTTTTTACGGCGCTTTAAAAATATCAAAAATTCGTATTCATGATGATTTTTTTTTTTTTTTAAGCGTTTAAAATTTCGATGGAAACAGTTGAATCCGCGGCATTCAGCCAAAAACTACGGATCATGTAATTTGTTCGGTTAAGTTATCGTTATTCCCATTTCGAACGATTTATCGTTACGTACAGATACGGATAAACTAAATTGCCTTTTATGATATTTATAGCCAATGTTTTTTTTTTTTTTTTTTTTTTTTTTTTGGTTGCACACACGGGATAAATTTTACACCAATTGGCTATTATCGATACGGCCAAAAAATACATATTTACATGATACGGTTACAGGTAACCTACAACGAAAGGGTGTAAAATTGTTTTTTCAGCGCCCATACAAAAAATTGGAATTTGTACTCGCAAAAACTCGCGGAAAACAATAACAGAGGAATTCTTATCGGCGGTGTAAATTAATCGACAATACGACAATCAGGTAAATTTTTGATTTTTTTTTTTTAATAACAATGTATACGTATCTTATGGATAGGCAATGTGTAGTATCGCGTGTAAATAATATTGCATTATTGTTACAGAGCGCGTATTCGTATATTATTTAAAATAGTCGACCCGGTTATCGTCTTCACGGATCGCCGCTCGCACAGTTTCGGATAGTTTGTGTACACGATAATAAAAGTTATACACATACAGTTACGCGCCGTAATTCAGCGGGAGTATAAAATAATACACACGATTTACGTACACGATAAAAAACTAATTACACGGTCGTAGAATAGATACACAAGAAAACCATTGTACCTACGATAGCGATCGAGTAATATACGACCGTAAATTATTATAATATTATTTTATTGCGTAAAGTCATGAACAAATTGGTGGGCGGTGTTCGCGAAAAACGGATTCGAACATTTTCGTCGTTTTTAGATTCTGAACGCAGGTTATGCATAGGCTGTGTATTTTTCTTTATATTTTTTTTCTGTCTATTACAACTCATCTAACAGAAATGTCTAGCTCCTCCACTTTATAGAAAGTTTCTTGTAGCATTTTTATTATTTAGTTAGTGCATTGTACAGGTAACTTTTTTGATTTTCCTTGTAGTTTTCTTAATATAAAAATGGGAAAAACTGGAAATTGTTTGCATTTTTGTTGATTTCTGGATTACCAAGGGAAAACATACTACTGATTATAATGTTCTACTCAGAATAGTTTTTGGTTAGCGGTGGTATATCCTTGCGCACGGGTAGAAATTGAATTACAAACAAACTTTCCAAATTCCTTCCTGGTGGCACACAACAGACCTACTAACCTTTTTTTGTATCTGTAAAACAAATTTCTATCAGAAATATCATCCAAATTTTAAAATGTACATTTTTTTCTGAAAACGAATTTGATCTGGTTGGTGCATTTTCTTTATAATTTTATTAATAATTGGAAAATACCGAAAAAAAAAATTAGACGAAAAGGGCAAATTTACGGAAGTTTCATTAATTTTGATTAATTGAAATTTGCACACATATTTTTATTAGCTCTTTCTAGACGTGGTAAAACATGGCGATTTTTGAACTACAGGTATTTGATATTTTCAAGTTTTTTTTTTATATTTCATTAGGTCTTATATGAAACGAAATTGTTTTGGTGAACAGTAACTCTTCAAAATTAAACACGACATTAATATTATTATAAGTTGTATTTACTTATTAAACAACAATTTGTTCACAGGGAAGAAAAAAAGGCCGTATATTTTATACTAAGACCCATATTTAGTATATTTTCCCGTTTTTACGTATTCATCGGAAAAACTCCTAGAAAAATCAAAAAATGGTTTCCTTAAAGTGCCACTCAAATCAGATTTTTTTCAGAAAAATAATTGAAAATCGGAGCAAAATTGCTGAACGAAAAGTTGTTCACAGATAAAGAAAATAATAATAATAAACATCACTGTGAAACGAATACATTCATCACTGCGCTCAAAATCTAATAAAACAAAACATTTTGAACATTATGTATTAACTTTGCTCAGAATTTGTTCATAGATTCCGTGTTTTACGCCCGATCGACACTGATTTTTGTGTACACAATTTTATTACCACGGTCGTACATAATATTATAATATTGCCATGCGTTGGGTCACAGCGATAATCATTATAACGGTGATTTTGTTCTGTTATTTTTTTCTTTTTGTGCAAAAGGACATAAGGTCAACTTTCGGCGTATGGTGCGAAAGGACACGAGTTATTTGACAAGTGGCAGGGCACACGTCGCATTAATTATGCATCCATAATTCGATATGATTAAAATATAATCATAGATAATGAGTTCCGCCAATGCATAAACTATTCTGAATAAATGTTTTCAGAACATATAATAGGGACCAGAAAACAAAACAAATTCGGAATGTTTATCGTGTCATGTGAAATGCATTGTCAAGTTGTTGGCTAGAGCCTTGTCTCGCGAACACCGTCCAATTAATCAAATTATCATAAGCGAATACTCGTATGGAAATATCTAATTTAGTCCGAATTATCGGAGCGAGTCCCAAACCATCAAACCAATAATTTTGGATTTTTCGAGCCCGTCCGCATTTATTATCCAGGAGTATCAGGAGTATCGGCTGAGTAGTTTTTTTCAGAAATGTATATAGTTTTTAAAAACGACGCTTTTGCAGACTATGTGTGTTTTATAGTAATGCCGAATCTCCCCGGGCTCGACAATTCGAACGAATGGCAGATAATACACCGTGGAAAAGATATTCGACACCAGAAATTAATCCGGTAGAAACGTAGTGATGTAGAGATTCATTCGGTCTAAAAATATTATTTTCACGCGTTATTTTTCCATCGCCAATCGAACCGACTGTGTATAGGTATATTATAATATTATGTAAGCACAGAAAATCAATCATTTTCTTTAAGTAAAAAAAAATATCGTTTTATCGTTTTCGCTTCGCGATCAATACGAGTATAATAACAATTTTTTTTTTTGGATATAATTTCGTTTAAAAAAAAAAATAATAAAGGCCTTATAATATTTATAGTCTACCTGTATATAATTTAATTTTCAATATAATATTACCTGTCGGAGCGACTCGTTTCCGTTTATCGTCTGAAAAAAAAAAAAAAAAACTAATATTAATCGATATATTTCAAAAGCTTTTTCACCATCTACATTAGCGACTTTCATTAAAAAAAAAAAAGTAATTATTTCTGGTACACGGCCAATTAAACAGTAAAATTATTATTTTTGACCACCTGCAGCTTTATTATACACACTAATTTTATTCGACAATTTGTTGTTATTTTCCTCATTATTTCAAGTATAAAAAATATCGTTTCAAATAACGATGATTTCATCATGAACCAGTCGATATTATATCGACGAATGATTCGAGTAAATTTGATTTCGGTTTTGTTGTTTTTTTTTAATTTTTTATTAAGTTTTTATATGTATAAAACCATTATATTTTAAATATTTTCAAAATGTCATTCTCATTCTGTATATATATAACTATATTATAGATTTTTGATTGTAGAACTATCGAAATCCATATTTTTTATCCCGCCGTTTGAAATGATAAATTTTTGCCGGAAAATGCGTCGTGTACGGCGATTTATAACATTTCAAAACGTTTATAAAGACCGGAGAAATAAATGGAATTGTAAAAAAAATAATAATAAAAAAATTTCGTAATAAAATACGTTAAAAATAGAGAAAAATAACTGAAGAATCGACAATTTAAAAACTCAGTTGACTGTCGTAAATAGGGCTCGGAACTAAAGTTGCACTTAAAAACGTTAAAAAAGCACTAGAAAAATGTTTAAAAAAGAAACAACGATAGAGGGATTTATATGTTATCTCTTTAATGGCTTTAATTTAATACATACAATTTTTCAATGCTACACAAATTAATTTTTTTATAATACTACGCGTGTAATTTTACTTAAATAAAATAGTGTTTTGTTAATCATTTTTGTCATGTTAGAAAATTATATTTCATAATTTAGAGTCGTTAGACAGAGGAATTTTAAACCCTTCTACCATTTGTTCTGATAACATTTGTTAACCAGGGTTTTTTTTAAGGCTTTTTTGACGTTTTTAAGCGCTTTTTTGTGAATTTTAAGTGCAATAGGTCCCCGAGCTTTAGTCATAAACAATTTGAAATTAAAACGGTGTACAGTACCTATAAGCTAAACAAAATAAAAAAAAAAAAGTGAAATACATTTACAGTTTTCGTAACAATCGTTATTATTTTATCACGGCCGGAGGAAAATTCCACCGGGTGGACATCGCGTACAATACGTAAATAATTAATATTTATTCAGAACGATAATTAATAATTTTCCGACCGGCGGCGCACGTGTTTTCCACGGCCCATTAGTCACCGCGGTGGCGGTTCGGCGCGGAGATTTAATTAAAACAAATCGAACCGAGAGAAAAACGCACCGAAAATAATACAATATAATATCACGCGTACGTATATACAGATTGATTTTTTTTTTTTTTTAACACGATCCAGCGATTGTCTACGAATATTTTGAATTAAATGGGTTTTGGTTTCCCCTCCCCTCCCTATCATTGTATGGGCCGGACATAGGGCTATGCGCGGGAGAGAGTAGTGATACCCTACTGAACTCGGATACTTGGAATAACGAGTCGGCGATTTAACGAAAGTTCCATTGTTTAAAAAACATTTTAGTTTTATCGGTAGGTATTTTTTTTTCACGCGATTACCGTTATAGTATTATCGTCAAATATATTGCATATCGAAGCAAAACATAAGTAAAAACGAAATAATATTTTTGAAATCGGCAAATTTGTTATTCCGGAGTCAACAAATTTTTAATGGCATCCCTCCATCAATTTTCGTTGGCATCAGCTCCGCGGCTTATACTACTCAAACGCCTAGAATTTGGAAGCATCTAATAATAGAAAATATGTAATGCTGTATTCCTGTTTTCTAAAAAATATTTGGTTTTTTTTTTTTTTGTTAAATGGAGTAGGGAGGTCTCCGAATAAAAAAGAGTGGTTGGAAATAATAAGTTAATACTCTTTAAAGTAAAGAAAAATAATTTTATCAATATTTTAAATGATCAAACCGATTTTAAAAGTAATATCTTATATCAATACATGTTAGATAATAAATAATAAACAAATAATTAATATTTCTTAACAAATCTATCTAATAATAACTAATTTTAAATAATTTCTCCTATTAAAATTAATTATTTTTATATTCTATGTAAAACGACTAATTTGTATAGTTATTTTTTTTTTTTCTCTATGTATTCATTCATTTAATTTTTATATTTAGTCGCTTTTTACATTTTGACTGTCACCTGATGATGAATTTTTAATTCGAAACCGGTTGTATAATACACCAGGCACATTTATTTATTTTAGTTTTTTACATAAATTGTTTATTTATATATTAATAAATATATTTTTTTATACATAATATGTTTAGAACAATAAGCGTACTTCCCGTAGGTCAATATTTCTGTTTTAGAAAAATGAATACATCCGCAATATATTCTTATATTAATTTTCTAGGTTTTGTAGGGAATTTTTTTTTTTTTTTTCGAAACTTAAATACGGATTTATTTTGAGGAAAAAGAGTATCCTATTATGTAACTGAAATCAACTAAATAAATAATAATAATAAAAAAAAAAGAAACTGAACAAAAATGTTTCTTATAAAACAGACAAAAATTTTGTGTCAAGAATACTATAGTATGTTTTCAAAGTTAAAATTTACCGAACGGCCGTCGGTAAATTTTACTTATTGTCTTAAATTCGCTTATTATTGGCCTAAAACGTCATATTTGTCCGTAAAAACAGCCGTACCCTTTTCCTCTAAATGAGTATCGAGCAGTAGGTTACCTAGTTGAAAAGACTTATCATTTATAGGTGGTCGTTTGAAGATAAAAAGTAATATTGTACAATTGGAAATACTTGGATGACTTCTATCGATACCGCCTCAAGGTATAAGTGGTAGGTGGTGTGCGTTTCGTCCGAATCTCGACGTCGAGGATTATAATAATAATAATTTTACGCTAGAAAATGATTTTCCTATGATTTTCCTTAAAACCAAAAAAAAAAAAAAATAAACTATTATAACTTGCACGCGGAAATGACAAAATTTACGGGCTAGACGAGATGGATAATTACCGTTCGGTCTCGTCCGGTGTTTATATATTAAAGAGTGAAAAAAATAATTATCATACGATTGCCGCGTCGGATATTTACGAGTATTTTTTTTTTTCATTTTTAATTTCCCGCCGCGAAAAAAGTCGTCACCGTCGCGTAATATTGCGCGATAAATTATAATATTGTTTTTCGCTGGGACTCGAAACCGCGCACATAATATTATAATAATAATAATGCACCCCGAAAGCGGGGAAAAAACTCGTATTTTTTTATTGTTGTTTTTAAACTAAATACCGACGGCGATGGCGGACGATAAGAAACGCGGTTTTTTATGTG
The DNA here is from genome assembly GCA_902439185.1 of Cinara cedri. Taxonomy (NCBI): domain Eukaryota; kingdom Metazoa; phylum Arthropoda; class Insecta; order Hemiptera; family Aphididae; genus Cinara; species Cinara cedri. The sequence continues at coordinate 1,471,704 of CABPRJ010000006.1, forward strand.
TATATATATATATATATATATATAAACGCGTATTCGAAACTAAACCGTGAAATCGTATACGCGCAAGCCGGTAACAAGTCGAAAAAAGTTCGAGACTTAAAAAATACGTTCTGAATGTCGCGCCGAGTCTACCGCACTGATACAATACCGTTAATGTTTAGATAACGATATCGGATTCCCGTTTTATAAAGACTTAGACGAATACGGGTTTTCGAGATGCTCGTACCGAGAAGTATCGATAGTTGGTACAATAATAAAATAGCCGAACATAATATCGGTTTTATTTTGTACTTTTTTATTTTTTTCGAAGACCACAAAAAAAAACTCTCAATGTCGCATGGCCGTCAAGTTGACACCGTCACATTATGCTAAGACTCTACAACTAGTGTCAATATTTTGCTAGGAATTTACTAGATTTTACTAGGGCCCACAAATTTCGGAAATCCACAAACAAACGTGCCGATGATATGATGAGGAATTTTTAAACGGAGTAAACGAACAAGTTATTTTATTTCCGTGTATTTTTTCCATTTGTCCCTGTTATCGAAATGTCGTCCAATCTCTCTGTATACGCATATAAACCTCGCGAATACAGCATCAGATATCACTATTTTTTCCTAGTGTTACGTTCTCTTTTTCTGGTGTTTCTTAATCGTTTTTCATTGCTGTAGGCTATGACGTAAACCTTGGAATTTGTAAGAACTCATGCCCATAAACTCTACGATCGCGGTTCGATAGACAATCATACCAATCTAACCTATAACCACGATTATTATTTCAACTTGACGGGTTTTTCGTTTTTAACAATAATTATTATTTTCAGGTTGTATTTAAAAAACAAAATAAAAATAATCGTTTCGACTATAATTTGTTTTTAATTTCGGAATTTTAAAAATTTAAATGAATTTCCAAAACAAACTTTTGATAATAGTAAACGAACAACAAAAAAAAAAAGTCAGCGTTCTGCAGTTTATATATTCAAAAAAAAAGAAAGAAAAATTATTATTTAACTAAAAGCACTTGAAATAATTAAAAAAATTTTGAATTCCTTAATGTTCATTATTGTACGCATATATCTATATACGTGTATAGGTATAAAAAAAAAAAAAGTTAATTTAAAATATCATAAACGCTGCGTATATTATAATTAATAAACTTTTTTTGAGTTTTTTAATACACTTCACGGTGACGACGTCGAAAATTAATATAAACAAAGTGTTTCGATTTCCCTCGGAGAAAAGAAACTATACATTGTATAATAAAATATTATATCGTTATTGACGCGTAATATTTTATCTATCCATATTATTATTATTATTATTATGTGTTCGAAAAGTGTTATAAAAGTTTTTTGATTTCATACTTCGGTAAAGATGTCAGTATTTCCGTGAATCTGCTCTAATACTCCGGATAACATTTTGGATACAATCGACGGGTTACGAAAAGTTATATTGCTTTTAAGAATACTCACTATACCGGCTATCTACCTGTGAATATCTGTCCATAGAATAAGTAATGGATTCAATAAAAAAAAAAAAAATACATCGAACGCGTATTAAAATTTGTATTATAGCGGTGAAAGAGTTGATCAGATATTAGAGTATAACCCCGAGCTTAAAAAATATCCCAACTGATTTCATAGTATGCAGAAATGCTAATTTTATTACTGAGTAGTAAGTGTAATTTTTTTAAGTAATATTAAAGTCGATATAACAATTAACTTAGTTAATTTCTTTATCCATTCATTTTAAACTGAACATAGTTAAAAAATAAAAAATTGGTTAACTTTCAAACTTAACTTACTTTTTCTTATATTAACTTAACGAGTTCAACAAAATCGTTGACTTGCCCAGCCTTGAATTTAAGTGAAACGAACGATGTCGGATATGGGAATAAGGGATCCCACAAGGGGCTAAATGAAATCGCTATACGGATAGAGAAGACTGACGGTGGAGGATTACATTGTTCACGGATTGAAAAAAAAAATAAATTAACCTTACATTTCGGTCATTAATCAAGCGATTAGACATTTTTTTTTTCGTTTCAGTAACAGTCGGCCGAATAATCTTAAAGGTTATTTAAAAAATAAAATATCGCCGTACGGTCTAATGTTTAATAATTATACAAGACCGACGAATAGTTTACTATCGGACGAAAAACAAAACGGTAAAATCAAGAACGTTTTCAAATCGAAATAGCATTATAACGAATTTTATCGCGATTCCACAGCCGATATTGAACTGTTTTTTCTTTTGTTTTCCTAATCGTTTTTCGCTAGTACAAATCTCGAAAAAAAAAAAAAACCGCCGGACTTTCGAAATAAATAAAATATTAAACGCGCACGATATAATATTACAGCGTTCGCGCGATTCTCGTCGATAAAATAACGCGTACCGTTAGCCAAGTTCACCGGACGCGGGGATACGCAGAAGAATAAAACTTTTTATTTTTTGTATCTGCGGCGTCTTTCAAAAAGTAAGCGGGTATAATATAGTATTATAGCTTACGGATGTGTATGTACACATATACGTCAGGTGGATATCATTAAATATTTAAAAGGTTTTTTTTTTTTTTAAACGGATTTGAGTTTTATTCGACTACCGTCCTGTACACACGTGCGCACACACGCATATTATAATACTATATTATTATACTATACGCGTACTTCGTATGCGAACTTAGCCCGTTACGAGCATTTATATTTACAAATTGGAAATAAAAGCGGCGAAAAGTAAATGCGCGCGAACCAGTGCCGGCGTTTATACGAGTATCAGGGTATACCAAAAGAGAAATATCTGTTTGAAAAGACCTATTTAAAATTTTAATTTCTCTTTATGTACCTATACAAACGGGCCGAACCATGTCGTTTTAATTGCTCTATGTGAATTCGAGTAATTTGAAAAAATGAAATAAAAACCCGGACATATACTTCAGACTGACCCAACGTACGTCACGTTTTAAACGGGATATAGTCCAATTTTCGGTGATCGTGTCCCGTTGTCCCGACAAACTTCGACCGGGAAGCTTTTTGTTTCTCGTTATCACCATGTGTTATCACACGCGAGTAAAAAAACACACCGATAGGTACATGAAACAAATGCCATCCGGGGCGTGGCATTTAAGAAAATAAGCTTAACGTTCGTTTTGCAAATAAATAAAAAAAAAAAATAAATAAATTGACCGGAATGTGGATGTTTTCGATGAGTATACACATTGACATTGATATATTAGTCAATGTGAATAATGCAGTCAATATAATGCATAATAATTTTAAAGAATGGCAGAATAATATTGTGTTCTGGTCGAAGAAAGATGGTTGTGGTACCTGTATAATTTTAGGAAAAGAAAATTATTCACAAACAAATATTCTTGTAAGGATTTTTTTTTTTTTAAACAACTAAAATTTATTAAACACGATTAGTTAAACTACATAAAAACAATTTGAACTGTTGCAGTAAAATATAGGAATTGTTAAAAAAAATGATATGGTTTTTTTCTTTTTAGAGTAGGTAATACGTATTTCAAAAATACGGTCATCCTAACATATTTCGAACCGTGGGTAGGCCACTATACGTTATACACTCGACGTTCGAAAGGTATATGGGAGGCAAGAAAAGGTTTTTAACCTTTTACGGATCGCGACCCCTTCAAACATTTTATCATATGAATTAAATTGTATAATATCATTAAAAAGACCATTTTTCATTTAATTTCGACTTCCTTCCGACTATGCACTGTGAGTCTCTGGTTGGAAATCGCTGGTATGTATCGAATAATAACGGTTTTAAAGGTAATTTATTATATAAGCTAACGATAAATCGTGAAAATTGAAAAACAATTCAGATAACATCCGGTCGGATTAATCCGTTAAGTAGGCTATAATTGTATCGTGGTCTGGTCGTGATTTTTAACCTTAGTGCAGTCAAAGTAACCCCGCAGATATTATCAACAAAAATAAAATCGTTTTTAATTTTTTAGAAATCCGTCTCGGGAATCTAGAAAAACGTTTCAAAGTTAAAAGTACCCCCGGACAAAAAATCTTTTATTTTGATGTGTACACAAATACAAATTGATATATGTACAAATTTGTAATGTTTAAACGAAAAAAAATCATTTAGTAAAAAAATTATATTGCTTCTTTGTTGCACTACCGGGACTGTGTAAAAGCGAATTATTTTCAATTTTAACTCGAATATTTGCTATCAGAAACACTAAAAAAAACCCCAATCAATTAATTACGTACCTTTTTTTTCTCCCCATTTCAAATCCCGACCTGCAATAATAAAGACAACGTCGGTTTTTACCTTTCCATTGCGTGTGCGGTTTATATAAAAAAATAAACGGTCTACTGTTAGATGGTATTTTTTTTTTTTTTTTAATGCAACTTTATTTGTCCGTTTACTAGAGTGTGTTTTTTTTAAAAACTCCCGTGAACAATATATAATTTAATATGTGAATAAAAAAAAATATATATTTTTTACCACCGATAGAATTTTATGTCTGCCAAATTCGTTTTTTTTCTCTTCTAAGCACGACAATCGTTCTATATTTAATGCGATTGAGTAGTTATATAACGGAGGAAAAAAAACTGAACTTTATTGTCGCTATATAATACTGGTAATAATAATAGGTATCTTATCCATATATATATATATATATATATATATATATATATATTCAGTTTAAAAACAGGAAAAAACTTAAAACGTCGTAACCAGACCTCTTGTGCCGCAGGAAAACCAATAAAACGCTAAGACAACACTATACGTTATCTACACAAATATTATATCTGTTTTAAATTCGGCCGTTAAATTTCGGTCGGTTTTAACTAGAAATTGCCGCGTTAAAAAGACAGCGGGCCGCGATTCCCCGAAACGTCTGAAAAATTGTGATCAAATCTTGCAAGATACCCACTTTTGATCAGAAGACAAATGTTCAAAGTTTGTTCATTTAGTCGAATAATTTTCACTTTTTTCACCGAAAATTCCACTGGTAAATTTAATATACAAATTAATCGAATAAAATCTGCATAATTGTTCTGGTAAAGCACCGGTGTTGGTAATATACTACAGTTAGCCCCAAATTTTGAGCAAAATCCAACAATACTACGCTGACAAACGTATTTTTAATGAATTTCAAACTTAGCATGAGTGGTTACTCTCCCTAGGGGCATTTCGGTTTTTCGGAGGGAAATGGATTTTAAGGGAGCGTTGGGGACGAGGAGCTTTTGTAAGTGAAATAATGATTGATAAATAAAAAAATAAAAAAGCATCAACGACCAGCTAACACGTGAAATCAAAAAAATTATGACAAAAACCTGTACCCAAGGCCAGAACTAGGATTGGCCATGATTCCTATAATACTCGGTATAATCACCGACAAGCAAAAAAATACATTTTCATCAGCTTGATCAAAAGACCGACATATTAACGAGACTAAAGTTGTATGTGGAGGAGCGTTAAATAATAATAATTTCGAAAAAAAAAGAATACCAAAGTTGATGTTGCTCACGAATAGGTCACTGTTGTTGGGAATCGTAAGTGAAAAACAATTCCAAGTGGAGTAGTGTGACAGTTGTATTTTCTCCTTATTGCCAAAGGGCACCCGGGAGTAAAAAGAAAAAAAAACATACTGCTGAAAATGTCTATAAATCTTTAAAATAAATTAAGTATTATTGATCAGAAATGTCGCGTGTTTTGAGACACTGTGTTAAACAATTACAGTATTTGCATTTTCAAAAACGTGTTTTTAAAACAAAATAAAAACGAATTTTGTCAAAAAGGTATTGAGAATTTCAATAAATGTTTGAACAAAGTACCGCTCGGTAAACAATTTACATCTTTTAAAGTATGAAACGAAAAACTCGTAGCGTTTTTACTACTAGTAAAAGTGTTTTCAAAAAAAAAAAAAAAATCCCGCATCTTTGTACCGTAGCTTAAATACACAGAATTCTAAATTATTATTCCGATAACGTCTCGGTATATTATTATATATTTTAGCCGTAATGTTTTTGAGAAGTAAAGTTGGTTTGCAGTCTCGACTCATCTGACACATCACACGTAGTTGTGTCTGAACATCGTGTCTCGTGAACCGTAAACGTTTTTCGTCCGTCCGTCCGAAACACCGCAGTAAACTGACTCGAAAATCGTTAGCTTCGGTTACAAAATGTCAAATTTGACAAACGCTGCGCAAGTTTAGAACTTTTACACTGGCGGTGGTCAATCCAAGTACAAAAACCTAAATACCCATCGCAGTATTTCGGCGAGTTATTTTCTCAAAATATTTTGAAATGTTTTTAATTGCGTTATGCCGTCTGTAATAACTCAAAAGTGAAACTTTTATTTGTATGCATGTTTTTCTATTTCTTTTTTTTTTTTTTTTATTAGAGTTTATTAAATCTATTAGTATGTATTTTTCCGTGACCACGGGGGAGGTTGGTGAGTTAAAACCCTTCATGACCCGAATTATATATATATATATATGTAAAAAATGTATTATTACAATTCAAAATATCTTTGTCACTAGACTACGAGCGAACCACCGTCACTTTCGTATAAATAATCCCGAATACGGTCCTGAATATGGCTATTTACTGGATAACGGTGACGGTAAATAATAATTTATCGAGCCATTTGTCAAAACCCCGATTACGAATCACACAATAATATATGTAATCTATATGGTCCGAACAACGACAAACGACATACGGCCACGGGGTCAATAAATAATTGAGCTTTTGCACAAAACCCCCGGTCGAAAACCCGTTTCGGACGCGTGTGAGCGTGTGGAAATATCAACAAAAAATAAAAAAAACCGCACCTACATGTACGGACTGGAAATAATCCGGTAGAATATTTATCGCCTTATCGCTTATTGTTTTATCACGTCGCTGTTCGTTGTGATAATAATAACAATAATATAAAGAAGCTTTACACGACCGTTTTTATTATACGAACAACAATAAAACTCACGCGAGGGTTTTCGTTCCCAAACACGAATCGCCGAAATAATAATATAATGTTATTGCAGTCAGTTTTTTCTTTTTCTTAATGACAATAAATACTAATAGCACGAAAAAAATACGACACAAATTCGATACTGTCGAACTATAGATTGTTCGTAATGACGTGATGCAACGTTTTATTCTATTTAACGCATTTCCGTTTTGTTCTGTGCAATGTCCAGAGATTTTAATCGGGTAGGGACGTGACAAATAGTAATCACGAATAAATCATACAATATTTTTCTCTATCTCACGGCTGTCGGCATTCAAAAGCCAAATCCAAAAAAGTCAATTTTAACCAATAGATCGAGATCCAAAAAATTAATCTTAACCGGTAGATTTTGAGATTTGAAAACAATTCGTCATATCATTTATTTTTTTCGACAAATCCTATTTGTGTTTAAAAAAAAAAGACGTTGCGAATCGGTAAAATCGTATACCTTTTCTGCTGCCCGTCGTGTACTATACGTGTAGACAATAATTAGATTCTGAGTGGCGACCGGTGACGGTACGCTATAATATCATAGGGTGTCGGGCAAAAAGATTGTGGCGAACAGACATTCTGAATATCGAACACATGTAGACTCAAATGTTTTCAACTTATCCGACCCAGTGGTTGCAGTCCACTCGGAATCGTTGATTGTTTTACAAATAATTTATCGTCGTTTTTAGTACCTATATATTTATAATATATGTATACGGGCAACTTAATTCCAACCCATCAGTTCCCACCGACAACAGTGGCCTACTCGTGGCGTGAAACATATTGTTCGCCCCCAATCGATTCAGAGCGACCGTTACCTCGGCGGGGAGGACCGGGGGGGGGCGGGGGTTATAATAATCATTTCCAATTACACGGTATCGTCTTTGTACCTATACACGCCGCGCAGCCGTGAAACAACATAATGCCCGGGGCGTAATAGCTTTTACCCGAATTCCGAATTAAACCCAACAGTAACCCAGTATACCGTATTGTTGGCGTCGAGTAATTATGGCGGACCTGAAACTCGTTATTTCGTCCTATACCACGGTAAACGGGTTTTACACGATCGGTAATACACCGTCACTGTGTCGCTGTTTTACATAATGATATGCGATTAATTAAACTCGCAGTGATAACAACGCGATTCATTACTAATAATATACCCGACGAGTTATTCGGTACCGCGCAACGGCGCAATCACGGGGGAAGGCGGGCAATCCGAGTGTCCGATCCATCCCTCGGCTTTTCTAGTTTCTGAGCGTAGCGATTGCAGGAATACATTGGTCTTACTATGATGTGTATTTTTCTGTTTATTGAGTGTGTCCGCAAAAACAAATTTTCTGTATCGGAAGTCGCTTGCTCCGATTTTTATTTGCACTATCTTTTCTGAAGAGGTCGTTTTTTAGATTTTTCTCGTAGTTGTCTTTGTAACTGGGCGAAAAAAAAGTTGGAAAAACGAGAAAGTTCATGGAGTTAACGTTTTTTAATTTTTTTGATTTTGATTTTTTTAACAATCGGAGATACCTGCCATTTTCACAGAATACTTATTACATTTTTTAGATGTTGGTAAAATGTTGGCGTTTTAAAAGCTATTTATAGGCATTTGAAATTTTCTAGAGTTTTATATTTGTATTTGATTTTATATGGATGGAATTGTTTTGGGCGGGACATAAATGGTTGACAATTGTACACAATATCCACCATAAGTTTATCATATATTATAAACTAATTTGATTCTTACAAAACACATTTAGCCAAACTTTGCTCTGCAGAATCGTATTTCGTTAGCAATTATTTATCATTGCGTACAACTATAAATTTAATAATGTTATAGACCCTACTTTTTCAACTTTCTACTTCTAACAATGGGACATCCGTAAGCAATAATAGATATTTTATTTTTGTTTTTATAATTTTGAAATAAAAACTATGATTGTATGAATACAATTTAAACGATTATAGCTGGTACCTACTTGTTGTTATCTTGTGTCCAACAGTTTTAGATTATATTATAACACATAATGCACCATATGGTCAAACACGATAACTACTGTTAAAATCGATTGATGCCAAGTGAATTAGTGTATCCAAAAGCACCTTCTAATTAAATTAACTCTGGGAAGCCAGAGTGAAGACATTTTGTATTTTGTTGTTTTTACTTGAAATAAAGTATTATATGACAAAATATGTTTTGTATTTTTATGATAAAATATTGATCAAGACGGACAATAGTGGTGCGAAGGCATTACCTAGCCGTAATCACGCCCCTAGTACCACGCAACAAACAATAATTTAAGGAGCAGCATATATATATATATATATATATATATATATATATATATACATATATTAAAAAAGCGCGGTTTTTTAACGAAGTTGTTTAAAAAAAAAACCGATAATCGATCAAATCGCGAAAACGTTATTCGAATAATTCATTATAACTAGGTAATGCGAATGAAATGTTATATTTTACAAGCGTGCCCGTGTTGTAAATTACTATGCAATCATGTAAAACGAATATTGTTCGGCAAAAACAAAAATATACATAAACCTGTGTCTTCCAAAGTGATTTTAGATAGGAAATAAATTTAAATGGGTTTTTTTGTTCTGTATCAGCAGAACAAGTGATGACAAAAACGACGCTAACTTAATTGTGTATTTTATCGTGTGCCATTGACATGTGCCGGGAAAATTGAGTTAATAGTAGGAAGGTATTCGAAATTTGTCTATTTCGACTAATACTACAAATAATTCGTATTGGAATTTTCGCGATCGTACAATGTTTCTAGTAGGTAACTACTAGAAACATTACTACTACTAGAAGTAGTACATACTAGAAGTAAGTAGAAAAGACTACTTTAACGTCAGTTGAACTATCAAAATATAAATGTTATCGCGGCAATTAGATATTTCAAAGTAGGTGGATTTTCCCTACCTAATTTTTCCCTTGGGCCGTGGATTCACTCTGGTAAAATATTATAGATTAATTAAGTGGCATGGGTATTCAATTTTAATAAATCTTTTGGCAATATGGTTTACGATGACATAAAATACCTTTTTTTTATAAATACATTTTGAAGAATATGAGGCATTTTGAAAATATAACAATTTTCTTACCGCCTTTCTTTTACTTCTTGTAAAGCCATCGCCGGAGTAAGACACGCAATTTTTGTTGTACAATTTTTCAAATTCTAAGCGAAGCGATGTGGAATGACGTATGTTTTTTTGATTTTGAAAACAATTTTCGGTTAGTAAAAAATGTACTGTGAATGACGTGGATTTTACACTCGGCCTTGTACTCAATTTAAAATAATTTTCGAGATTTCCAATGGTTAATCAAAAAAATTATAAAGTCTGGCGTTATTAAATTTAACAGAGGCAAGTAACTATAGTAATAATGTCAGTTTAAACATTTGTTTTTTTTCTGAACTGTAGTTACGAGTATTTTACCGATACATTTTCACCGGCGGAGCGACAACAGGTCCCGGGTGAGTACCACCCCTTGAGGTTTGATTACGCGGGTGCGGCGGATGGTTCGGTCGGCCTAACCCCTCACTCAATCAACCGCACGTTTCTCCTTCCACTATTTCACTTTCCACTCCTCGTCGCAACAGGTAAAAGTCTCAACGAAAAGTCGACACGCACATCGAAATAATAATAATAAATAATGATAATAGTGACGACCCGACTCGTCGTTGTGTAGCATACGTATACAGCCGTGACCTAATGAACGAGGTGGTCGTTATAAGTCCCTGACGGTTTTTATCGAACCGCAATATTACATAACGACGCGCCACCCGACTTTTGATGAATTATAAACGAAAAAAAAAAATCTGTTCGAATATTTTAGATCCGGCAGCCGGTTTTGGACGAGTGAAATCGACGAAACGGGAAGAATGCCGTGAGTAAAAAGGTTTTCGAAAAACGCGGTGTGAAATATTTAGTATTACGGTTGAAACGAATGTCGACGTGTCGAAACAATCTCATAAATCTCACGGTTGCTACCGGAGTATAATAAAAATTATCACAGTGTCACGTTTATTTCTGTTATTAATATTCGTGAAAATTAATGTAGGTTGACCTATTATTGTTTTCCGTGGTACATTTATTTGATTTTTATTATGCCATTTTCACACACATTAAAATAAACGGTTTTATCCGCCGAAATACCAAATCCGCGACCGAGGATACACTGACAACAAAATATGCATTTGATCTACTCAATTCGGACCGTAACTGTTTATCCATCAACCTACCGCGAACGTGAACAAATCACTGTACATATACGAATGTAATTCCGTATTTTTATATTTATGTGATAAAATTGATGAATGACAAAGGAAATTATTTCTAAAGTTAGCTGTGTCGTACCACAACGATATTTGTGATATGAGATCAGTAACAACATTGATAACTGTGAATAAAACTCGCATTGCGAGGTTATAAAATTGAAGAAATGAGACAAGTCTGACGTGAGCCAGACACTTCGTACTTTTTTATAAACTACCTCCTGCTTGAACTATTTATTTTTAAAACGAAATTCCGATAAAGAATCCTGCTAGAATCCCACTCGGAATATAAAAAAAATATGTTATTGCGAAAAACGTGTTTGTTTTCCGGAGATTTTAAACCTATAGTGACGGTTATACTCCAACCGCAGTAGTATAAATCGCTTGGTGCAGTATTGTTGTTATAACTGTAATGCCTACGGTAAATCGAATTTCTTCCTTTTTCTTTTTTATAAAATCAAATATTTAGAAAAAGAAAAATCGAAAACAGACGACTTGACGGTTGATACAGATAATCAATGAGGTGAGATGGGGCGAGGTCGATTCATATTTAATAATATTTTTTGCTATACAGAGTACAATGTGGTTTTTTTTATCATCGTCCAACGATTATCTACGGAAATTTTCGGTAAAAATTCAAAATGTAGTCCATATTCTGTACATTATAAATACACAAGTCAATTTGTGATTTTAAAATAGCAATCTGCCCCAGTTTCCGAACTTGCAAATTCGAAAATGTTATTTTTTTCGTGAAACTCTATTAAAATGGTCTCCTTTTCAACAGAGATTTCGATTCCCGATTGAAAAGTGGGTTGCCAGTTTAAAATCGAAAGTATATAATCGTTAAACGGTACAATTATGAGTTTGGAAAAAAATTTAAAAGCATCAGTGATAATAAAAATGCTTTAAATGCAATATGTTGAAATTATTGAAAAAAAAACAGAATAAATTCCTTAAAATCCACCGTAAGATCGATCGGTAGGTTATGAGGGTGAAAAACCGCTCTGTATACGTATTCGTATACACAATTCGATTATCCGCGGAAAACGCGAATCGAACGAAATGAAAAAAAAAAAAATTGTTTATTACTCTCGAGCGACAAAAGACGAAATGTGGGGAGGAGAGAGCGGCATTTCAAATACTTTATTTATGACTGTGCGTATACGCACACCCGATGACTAGCGTGCGTCCCAGCCCTGGCTGTTTGCTCCTGAAATTCGGCGTTTTTCAAAACGGAACAGGGTGGCTAGATTTATGGCACGTCGTGTCACGGTAGAGGTGTATTATTAAATTTATTGGAAACGATCGAATTACTTCGGATATATACAGAGCGAATCATTTATCATGATCCAGCGAACTGAAGTGAATTTGTTTTTTTCTCTCTCGATGATTATGGAATCGTCAAAACTATATATCTTAATACTGTTTTTACGTGTTTACCTCTTACTTCTTAAATCCCAAACTTATAATATGCTGTATGTACAGTATAAATTTGCAAGTAGCAACCCCATCCTTTTTTAAAGCGCAAATCCGAATATATGTCGTTTATGAGTTATAAGTTGTAATAACAGTTTAAAATTTATTTTTTGAAGATATCTCTTTTCTATTATTTTTCCGGAAAGATTTTAAATGAATTTGATCACTGTTTGTTCTTTCTATCAATATGGAATCGTTTAACGTTCAATATAACACTATATTCTAACACTATGTTTACCCTTAATCCTATTACACCTACTCGTATTAATACGTATGCAATTAGGATTTAAAAAAAATCGCATTCTTGTTGTCCTTTCAAATGCAGATTCGAATAAAGAATATTTTTCTGTAAGTGTTTGGACGCATGACTCTATAATATGCACATACTATCGGATTTAAACAGTTTAAAAATCCGACTTTAGGAGTCGAGAACGATTATCGTTTCAATATGGGTACGAAGCGTTTTATCATTTATTATATCGGAATATAATACGAGTTGGACTGAAAGTTTTTGAAAAAAAAATGGGTCAAAATGTAGCCCTAACGGTCTATTGGAATAATAGAAATCAAATTAATTTAAAATGCTTCGAGAAAAACGATCATATGATAAAAGAACCACTCTGTATAGGGAGCCGCTTCCTGCCACGAAAATAACGCCTATCGTTTTGAGATTTTATCGAAAATTCAGCCGACGCGATCATACTTGTAACGTTATTGTAATTAATGGTTATTTTTTTATTTTTTTATTTTTTTTATTTACGATTCGTCACGACTCGTCACTGGGTCACGCTGCTGCAGCGTGTTTTTCTATTGCCCGCGGTGAAATTTTGACGATAAAGGTTTGGTAAGGCATTGCTGACGACTTTTCGTTTCAATAGTGTCGGCCAAAGGATACTTAAAAAGACTGTATATTTTCCAAGGATTTATTAGATTTAATTCAAATTTAACACAATTACATAATGTATTTAAAGGTCCTACGCAAGTTCGATTTCTGATTGGGATTTTTTTTTAAAAACTTTGCCCCGGACCTTTAATTTCTTTCGATGTGTTACAATAATTTGTAATTGAAATGATCAAATAATTTACGATTGATTGAATTATTCTTTTCTATATTGTTTTACTTTAACAACTTTTCCACCAGAAATTGTACTCCAATCAAAAGCTTTATATAGAAATTATTACTTTAAATAATGGAAACAGCTGAAGACATTTTATATTTTTATTGATTTTTGTGTAACCTTGACAAAAAGTGAAAAATACGATTAGTACTAATTTTTCGTTAGCAATGATATATTGTTGCGTACCGGATATAAGTAAAATTATTTTATACATAACATTTCCTTCCGAATTCCCTCTAAAAAAGTGGAACACCTCTCAGCAGCCTTTCATCAGCCTTTTTTTTCAATTATTATAGAATTTATTAAGCTTTATAACAATGTAAATATAAATTTAATACTCTTGTATTACCCTTATATAACTCTTTAATGCCATAAATACCAAAGATCAAAGAATCGAACATTGATATGAAACCGATGAGTACCTACGAAATGTTCGTGAACATTTTGAAATAGTGTTTACATAATATAGTCACAAAGGATTCCATATAATGACCGAGAAAAAACCAAAACCAATTTTAGTCAAAATCTCCGTAGATAATCGTAGGATCATGATGAAAAATCACCCTGTATATATATAGGTACGAACGAGGATGACGTGCTGATATATTATCATACGTTCGAGAGGAACCGCGAGATTTATGATGAGGCGTATTTCTATCCGTCCCGAGGCTCAGGTGTTCGAATTCGTCGGTGTATTTCGTTTTGGTCCGGATAAATTTATATACGTACGCATCGTGATTTTATTAAAAACCAAGACTCCTAACTGGAGAAGATGTTTTTTTTTGTACACGATTGATGATTATGGGTTTTTTCGTTTTTTTATATTACCTACACGGGAAATCAACAGCTATAGTTAATGTAATGAACTTGAGAATGAATTTCATTGTTTTTGAAAAACTTCGATAAATTGAAAAATTGTTTCATTTCAAAATTTGCGATTATTAAACGTTTAAAACAGCCACGAATCAGAATTATTATAGAAGATCGCTTTATCCAGGCGTATCAAAAATCCATTAAGTTGAAAAATAGTATGATTTGATGAAATAATGTATTGCCTTTTTTTTTTCTTTTTTTTTTAACAAAGAAAAGACTAAGTTTACGTCATCAGTATTTATGCCATCGAGTAAATTGCAAATAGATAATTTCAACCTTATGTTTTTTTATTTAATTATATTTCGACAAGAGTAAAATTTCTGAAAATTCTAAAATCACGTCGAAGTGGACAGATACTTTTTTTTTGCATTCAAATTACTTATAAATTTCACCCATATTTTATCCTTATTTGATGATTTTACTTATTGTGATTTTAATAAATTACTGTCAGAAAATTTATATTCTATACGCTTTACGCTAAAGAAATGTACAATTATAATTAGTTCTTGAATCGAATAAATAATGCGTGAAAGAATCCAAAATCAAAGTTTCAAAATTTAAAACTCAGATTTTTAATACATTTTTGATTTCGGGTTCCGAAAATCCGAATTATTGAACCTCCGGAAATTCGGATTTCCTCTCTTCCCCCCATTACTAGGGGAGGTACGTCTTGATTTTTGACAGATATTTTTTTCCGTATACCAACGACGAGCAGTTTTATTAATTTTTTTTTCGCGGATGAAAATAAAGTCCAAAACTGTATATTATTATATTATCCCTGTTGATTTTAGTATAGCGGCTTCGGAACGGAGGGGGACAGTGCAATATAATAATACGCGGTAAAGTCCATTGTCGTCGTCGTATCGCCAGCGCGATCGGAAAATAAATTGATAAATTGCGCACGCTGACAATTTAATGTTTATAAATAATCTCATATACTTACTTAATTCGGATTAAATCATCCGGTCGCCGACGCCGCCCGACCGTTTTGTCCTCCGGGCGGCCGCCGGGACGTTGAGTAATTCGATTTCCGACGAGATTTAATGTGCCCAGGACACGCGAAAATAATACGTCAATGCTGCAGCGAGAGTGCGTGCACGCGTACATCAGCGATTCAGACGTGGATTTCGCCCAAACACAATATGATTATTTAATATAACTCTTAATTTTTTTCGAGGTCGACATGGCCGATTTGTACGTGTTGCTGACAATGCGAATAATCCAGGTATTAAGTATATTTCATTGGTGACAAATCTTCTCATTGTCAAAATAGATTATCCTGCTCTCCTCTCCCTCATCAATTTTAAATTCCCGACTAGACGTACTCGATTCCGCGTTCTATTTCATATCCCCCACTCATCTACAAATCACCTTGAAAACTTTCCCATAAATCGTTTAATAAGGACCACAAACAGTGACCCCTCCTTCCAATTTCATCAATAAATATGTAATCATAATCAATTATCAATAATGTAATATAAATTATCACTAATTATTCCATAAGGTTAATCATAAGTTTGTGTAATTGAGATTTATGATTCTTTCAATGTAAACTGGTCCTGTCCCGTATTCAACATTAAATAAATAAATAATACGCCTCAAATCTGGACTTTTTAAGTATAACGTCGTGTGATTTCACGAAAAATACTTAATAACGATTATTTTTACATTTCATTATTATATCGGCTGGACGTATAGGCGCAACTAGGAAGAGCGAGTCTTTAGTACTTAAGCTTAAAAATAGCTACCCAAAAAATACCTCAAATAAGCTGTTTTAAAGTATAGACCAAATATTTTATCCATGTATGTTATTAATAACCAGAATAAAAGACAGATTTACGTTAAATTTTCCCTCTACCATCCCAATTTCTCACATACAACTGTGGCATCGTGCAAAGTATTTATTATGCAAACTCCTGAGAAAATCGAAAAATAACTTCTTTTAAGTACTACTCCAGTCAGATTTCCTTTTAAAAAAGTTGTTACACTTGAAAATCTGAGAAAAATTTCTGGTAGAAAAGTTCTTCACAGACAAAAAGAAAATAATAAAAAAATATTGATACTGGCAATGGGAGCAACCGCTGTTTTAGGTGAGAAGTTGAGAAGATAGAATACATAAGGTTATTTCATTTATATCTATAAGGAACGATAAACCATTGCTTGATGAAAGACGATCCGAGCGCAGTCCGGTAATAAATAATAATTTGAAGTTTAAATTTGATTTCCAAACTCTTATTAAAAAAAAAAAGTCGTCCGATGATTTTGGAAGTTTTACCACACCTAGGTAAATTTAATATAAGTATTATTACCAAGTTTCAAGTCTCTACGTGTATTTATAACCGAATCACAGCAAAAAGACTCCCAAAAATTAAAAATATTTAAAAGCTAAAAATACTTCAAAAGTTTTGGCAAAGATACTGTAAGAAAGAAAATCAAAAACGCAACAAAAACGGTATCATGCGATTTTTCGATTAAATCATTTTTTCTGGTAGAAAACGTCGTCCGTGTTTTTATAAAATAATCGAAAATCACAAAAAAATGACCTCTTTAAAATACAATCTAGATAACTTGAGCTTTCAGAAAAAATGTTATACGCAAAAATTGGAGCAAGTTTACTTGGAAAAAACGTGTCCACAGACTAGAACAAAGAAGGAGAAAAAAAATAAACATCTTAGTAAAACCAATAGCTCCCTCGCTACGCTCGGAAACTAATATAAACATCACTGTAAAATCAATACATTCCTCGCTACACTCTGAATCTAAAAAATAACCCAAAATCGATTTCAACAAAAGCCAACGTCACGTAATTGTATTCTCGACGTTTTTTTTCTCTGGGTTTTCTCCGTCGTTGGAAAAAAAAGACGTACAATGGATACAATATGATTTTCACTTTAATCCTAAATGTTCTACAAAGATAATATGGTCCGATGAACATTTTGATCAAATGGATCAAGTCTTCTGTGAACTTGTTTAAAGACAGCAAAAATAAGAACAACGTTTCAATAAGAGCACGTAAATATTGGTAGCTACATAGTTAAATCGATATTTCTCGTAAACTAAAAAAAACTTATTCGTTTTGTTAGAATACCAGTGCTTTGGAATCGGTCATAACGTCGGACCGGACTGCATATATTATTAATATATGCAGCTAAACTCAATTTACTCTAGAGACGGCTACAATTTTGTCGGTAAAATTCGCGTTTCGATGATTGTTTTCTCGTATCTTTCGACTCTCATCGAATGCGATTGTACGAAAATCGAAGTGATAACGCGATTTGACAGAACGCCGAGAAAAGGAGAAAGAGGGAAACGGGAAAACTGCAAAAATAAAAATGTTAAATTTTACGTCACATACGTCGCATCTTGAAAAACGACGGTGAAAATAAAATCGATTTTTTTTTTTTTTACCGAAACATTTCGAATGCCGAACTCTTTACGCAGAACCCTTTGAACTACTCTGGCGAAAAGACGTGTATACAATATTATACGACTGTTTATATTATCACAGCGAAAGTAGATTTTAACGGATTTTGTAGGATTTGTCGATGATATATATTTTTTATTTTATTTTTGCTGCACGTTTTTCGCTTTTTACGATTTTTCGCCGACGATGCGCGACGTTCGGTCGTCATGGGATTTCGCCGAATTATCGGTAGGCGTATAAGTACCTAAATAAATTGAATTTACTTCGAGTTTATCCGAATGTCGATTTAAACGGGACGATCGTACACGAAATTCGCCGTTTTCCAAACAGCGCCCGTATACTGTTATTCGCGCCCCTTGCCCGGAATTTCACGGTATACCTATTTGTACGCGTATAATAAGAAACGTTTTCGCGGAGATCTATTACCGGGTATGCCAAGTTTTTTTTTTCCTCGTATAGCGAGGCGTTTTATGGTTTTTTTTCTCGGTAAAAGAAATAAAAAAAATATTACGCGCCAGGAAAAAATAACCGCGTATATATATATAAATATAATATATTATACCTATACCTGCGCGCGCGGGCATTGTAAGTCACCGCCTGACCCGTCCCTTTGTGCCCGGATATTCCATTCAAAAATCCATCCGTCCACTCCCGTCTCCTTCTCGTTACCTCTCATCCCTTCGCCACCGCCGAGAATATAATATATCAAAAGGTTTAGGCATATACTCGCCCCTCCCCCTCCCCCGAAACCCGGAGAATTGCATCCGCGGTGGGTCCGGTTGGTTTAAAAAATCCCGCAAGAACCGTATAATAATAATATAATAAAAATAAAATTGTTGAGGAGGGGATGAGTGGAAACGAAACAATCCGTTCGTACGACGCGTGTACG
The DNA here is from genome assembly GCA_902439185.1 of Cinara cedri. Lineage (NCBI taxonomy): Eukaryota > Metazoa > Arthropoda > Insecta > Hemiptera > Aphididae > Cinara > Cinara cedri. The sequence continues at coordinate 1,490,759 of CABPRJ010000006.1, forward strand.
TTCTCGGGAATTTGAATTTGAAAGGTCAGTGTGTTTAGAATATATGTAGATAAATGAGAGCAACAATTACTACGATACTATGGTAACTGCAATGAATTATATTACAATTTACTCATCAAAAAATCGTGATTTTTGGTATTTATATCGTAAATATCCGTCAAAAATGAAAAGCCGTGATATATAATATTATTGCAAAAAAAAAAAAAACTGTCAGAATATTCATGGCAAGGTTGTGCGGGAGAATAGGGAGAATTTGTCCTTTGAAGAGAGCTACCACTCCTCCTCTTCACCATCCTTGAGTTCGTAATGATTAACCTTTTAAAATTAAAATCACTCCGATTGATTCAAAAACGAATAACTACTTTTTTTCCAGATTTTATAAAAATACCGAAGATTCGTTACGTCGTCGTTCGGTTCACCTTTTTTTAGACTATGATTGGAGCGAGAAATATATTTATTTCATTATGATGTGTACGACTTCTTTATTTCGTGTATGCGAATAACTATTCTACTAGAAACTTTGTTCCTTTCAAAAGACAACACTGAAGCTTTTTGTAGCATTTTATATGTAGCTAAAGCACTGAGTGGTTTATTTTTTAATTTGCGTTGATAGTTTCCGTAATAGTCAGTAAAATCTGAGAAAAAAGTAGAAAAACGGAAAATTTTAAAGAAAATAACGGTTTCGTTATTTTAGTAGAGGCTTTGAAATTTAAAAACTTTCAAAACATTCTGACGATTGTTTAAATATTTATATTTTAATTGAATTTTTCGAGTTATTTTAGTTTTCATTTAGTTTTGTATGGATATATTTGCTCGGTCAAACAAAAATGTTTGAAAATTTAACAGGAAGTTTATTATAAATCTTACTTTGTGTAAAAACATTTTAGTTTAATTTAGAATTTTTTTTTATTAGAATTTTAATATCAAATGTTGATGAAAATCGTAAAAATATTACGGTCTTTCAAAACATGTGTAACCGAACTCCGCTCAGAATTGTTTTTTCGTTAATAATGATTAATCGTCGCGTACAGATAAACATTAAATTTCCTTCTGTATCCTACCTTCTTAATTTCCTACCTGTGATAGGTGGCCCAACCTTTATGCGAAGTATGTCCGTCTTTGTTTTAATACGTATAATAAAATACACCAGTTCAGTAGTCGGCCGTTTGTTTCGTATCTGAAAGTCATAATACAATCGTCGTTAGGAGCGGATTCGAGTAAAAACTTCTAGTCCACGGCGTATTTCCAGTTTTCCAGCCGAGAATTTCGAAAAAGGATAGTTGACCACATTTGCACGCAGCAGCTGTATCAGTTGCTTTACGACTGTTGTTGTTAAAGTTTTGGTTTCGGTGTTTTTTTTTTGTTCGCAGTGTACGCGACAGTTTTCAGTTTCCCGTTTCGTGCTCGAACTATATTATACTTAGTACACGTATATATTTTACTATCGTAAATATTCGAAATACGCATACGATCGAGTCGAATAGATTTAAGGAAAATTTAAGAAAATTTAAGAAAAAACCGATTTAGACCACGAAACTCGAGTTTTTAGGCGTTACGTGATCGCGTACCCATAACGAAAAAATAACAGTTGTACACGACCGTTTGTATAAAAAACGTTAAAATAAATATCGTTCTATATTTACTCTTGTAATAACCGTCTTCATTTTACAAACCGTGACCATACCTACCGAGTAATATCCGTCGGTGATTCGCCCCGCAGTCTTACTAAAAACACGACGCACATACCTGCGTATTGTGACTCTCGCATTTTTTTTCATACAATTTGTTTTCATTAGACGTGAACGAAAATGAGAACTCCGTTTTCCGAGCACAACGAAAAAGCTATAGTTTTTACGAAAATATGTTTTTTTTTCTTTTTATCTCGGAAAACACTTTTTTGATTAGTAAAAATGCTTCGATTTTTACACGCATTACTTTTTAAAAGGTACGGGGTTTCCGGTCGGTTGCACTTTATTTGCAACGCATATTTGTCGAAATTCTCGACGGTTCACCCCTATATAGGTCCTTTTCGCAGCTATTGTTGTCGATTTCTGGGTCACCATGGCTACATGGGGAAAACACGATCAATACTATTATGTTCAGAATCGTTTTTCGTTTACAACGGTCGATAACGGTTTGCGCATCTATGTAAACGAATAATAAACGAGCTATACGCGTTCCGATATCTTCGCGGGTTTCTGTCATGAAATGTGTGCGGCTTTTGATTGGTGAAAGCTCTGGAAAAAAGTGTCCCAACAGCTTTTCCGATACTGTTATTTCCGTAAACAATCTTTAATGCTATATAACACTGACGTCGGGCCCGAGTCGACGGTGATCACTCGTTGCAATGTATTTAGCCCGGACGGGAAATTATATTTAAAATGGTGATTTTTTTTTATCATGAACCAGCAATTATCTCGGAGGATTTTTAGTGATATTAGTGTGATGCACATCAAAATTTCTAAAAAATTGTATATTCTAATCAAATCAATGTTCAAAAGGATGGTGATTATTTGAAAATCAGAAGCATGAACTTATTTAAAGTATATGAAGTAAGGTTAAAAAATTATTAATAATTTTAAAAAAAAGCAGAAATTAAATTCACTTAAAATTCTCTGAGATGATTGCTGGTTCATTATAAAAAAAATCACCCTGCATACAACGACACTCAACAAATAATTGAAAATTACAAAAACCGATATCGGTTCGTCGTCCGTCTGTGGTGCTTCCCATACAGTTTTACCGCGTTTTCAAATATAAATTATCATTTTATTACTAGCTTTATGTATTTTTTTTTTTAAAAATACAATTCAAAATCGTTCTTCGAATAATATTCGATTTTTTACGGTAATTGGTTTTGCGATGATCAAAGGCGAAATATATGAAAATTCGCATATTACTCGTAATAATAATAACAAGGTATCGTCGTATAAAAATACTGCGGTTGTGCGAAACACGATTTTGCATCAGACTGTTGCGGAATATTATAATATTGAATGACGATAAACACTCTAGACGTTTCCAATGCGCGATAAACTCGTGAATTATTATTGTAACAATATCGCATTTCGTTAAACAGTTAAAAAAAAAAACACTCACAGACTCAGTAGGCGACGCCCGACGACATCGAGAAATGTTTTTTCGATCGTCATTTTCTGTGAATATTATTTTTAGATGGTTTTTTTTTATTATTATTATTATCATTATTATTATTCCACTAAATTTCTAAACGCGAACGTTTTACACGTCGAAAACGACTAATAAAACAGAGCACGCGATGACGTTTACGAGTAAGTTTTTTTTTCTTTTTAGTACTTCTATGTAGAAATAATCATCCAAAAAGATAAAACATTCAAACGGCCGACGATAAAGTCTCGAGCCTGCAGTCATATTTAAGAGACATTTTGAAATTCTATAGTGCAACGTGCGGGACGAGAAATTTTTGGCTACCGACACAACGGATTCGGTAATATTCTCGTAGGTATTACCAGCGAAATATCGACAGAAGTTCATAACGCTGTACAAAAAAACATACTTAAAGGTAGTAGACCTCTAATTACACATTTGTTTTTTTTTCGCAAGATTTAGTGTGAAGGTGGAGGGTGTTTTTTTAGCTTTGAACGCCCCTACAAAAAAAATCACCCTGGCATAAAGCCAGAGGGATTTAAATTTCAAATATACGTTAGAATCAAGAATGTACTTTTTTGACGGTGTTAGTAATTACCGAGGAAAAAAATGTCATTACTCAATGTACACCGAATGGCCAATAACGAATACGGAAAAATCGTAAAAGGTTTTATAATTTTTAAAATTTAAAACTTTTTTATTTTTTCATTCGCGATTAATATAATTGATTTACAAAATAGTAGTTGTGTAACGCAAATTAAGTACGGGGCAAATTTGACTTGAGTTTTTTTTTTTTTTTAGATCAATTATCACTTAGCGCCATTTTATTATGGGTTTAATTTTATGAATACATATTTTTCGAAAGACGCCCGTAATTGCGAGGTAGGTAAACGAAAAATTAAAAAAAAAAAAAAAAAACAATACACCGGCTCTTTCGAGTCCCTCGTAATTACACTTAATTCGATTAAGTTTGTATAGTTTATAAAAATGTTCAACACGAATATATAACAAACGCATTTTAAAAAGCGTCAATTTCCATTATTATTATTTTAATTTTTTACATTGTTACACCGCGGGACACGCGTCACGCTCGATATTTTTGCCACTGCGGTAGTGCTGTTTCGTGTCGCGTTTTTGCAAAAAACCGTATTATAAAAAAAAACCGCAAATACCGAATATAGTGATATAAAGATCTTAGAGTTATTTTCGTTTCACCTGCACGCGACGTTCAATCGTTGTAAATGGAAAACGATTCTGAGTGAAGTCTGTTTAAACGTTTTTCGATACACAATACATCTTGAACACGAAAATTCAATCAATTTGTAACGACGGAACAGATTACAATTTGCTGTGTTTTTTCGCCTCGAAAGTTTTAAGCGATTTTGCGGAGCCGAAAAATGTTTTTTATACCGCGCGTAAATCGGACAACGCGGTACGGCGGAATGACGTGGTTTTTACAACTTTCAATAGAAATTTGATCTCTAAACGGTAAATAATAAAAATTACGGATTTCCGGTATTTTTATAGCGCCGCAAGAACATTACGGTGTTCTCGGGTCGTATTATGAAACCTGTAACGCATTTTTTGACAGCTTTTATTGAGTGTTCGGTGAACGTTTCGGATCTCTACGATTATCGTTTAACCGGATTATGACGAAAAACAACATACCGGAAAACCTATGTTTTTCTCCGATAATTAATCAAAAACCAACCGCACAGACCAGACGAAATTGGCTTTCGGAAAACATTCGAAGCAATACATACTATATAGAAGTTGTACACACACACACACACACACACACAAAAGGACGGACATACTTCAAATCAGTGGCATAGCAAAGGGAATGTTTTGGTGAGCAAACACTTACCCCCCACCACCCATCCCCATCAAAGGGGGGGGGGGCCTTTAACAATATTCACGTCGAAAATTGTAATTTATACTATAATGCGGTTATGCATTCTACAAAATGTACAGTGTTACGTTTACGCACGGCTATAATTATTATGCACAATGTCGTATATTATATGCGCGCAATTACGTTACAAATAAGTTACATCTAAACACAAAATAAAAACACAACCCCTAAAAAAAATTATCCTGGCTACGCCAGTGCTTCGCATCACGGGCGGGCCGCTGTTGCAGGTGAGAATTTGAGGAGGTAGGATATAGAGGGTCAATGCAATTTATACGCGACGATTAATCGTCGCTAACGGAAAACTGAGTGGATTGCTTTTTCAACATCGCGCGTTTTCATGACAACGATCGTTGATCTGTATAAAAGATTATAATAATAAAAACTAGATAATAACAAAAAATAAATAAAAACGGTTGACAATGACGCCTATATTTTTAATACTGTATAACCTAATAAGAATCGGTTTTTCCTCGTTAACTCGAATATCGATGAGAATTTCGAAAAACAAATGCCTTGAAATACCATGAAAAAAGGCCTCCATATACAAAATATATACCAAAAAAAAAAAAAAATAAATACCGTTGTAAAACCAATAGATCTCTCGTTTCGCTCACAATCTAAAGCGCACATCGTACAGTAAAACCGTTACGGTCTAGAATACAAATACCTACCTCTATTTATATAATCCGAACGCGGGGCCTCGAGAAACTTATAATAATAATAATAATAATAATAGTAATAATATTTTATTGCCCCCACCCTCCCCATAATAGTCTATAAACACCGGCGTCTTTCCGCGTTTCTCCGTCGACTTGTGTTTTATCGTTCGCGTCGTGGCAGCGAAAACGCTCGCGTCACTATATAATATTGTATAAAACGTAATAATATCACGCAATATGATCGAAAAGAGGATACGAAATTGAATTTGGGATTTTCAAATTACTACCCGCGCCATATAATATTACACCGCCCGTTCTCGGCTGTAGTGTTTTCCGTTCTCCGACGACGGCGACGGCGAAAAATCCGAGTTTATAGCGTACACGGTAGGTATATGCCCGCGGATAAATAATAATATTCGAGACGGTTTTTTTTTTTTTCTTCGAAATAAACTATTTATACGTTAATATGATACGCGACGATCGCGTATCCCGTTTTTTTATCTACCGTTTTCTCGGAAAATTTTCCCTGTCCGCGAATTCCGGAGAGGAAAAAAAAACCCGGGGAAATAAGCGTTTCTCACAGAATTCACGAGCGCCGGAATCCTTAATATACTATTATTTATCCTGTATGAATATAAACGTTTTGTCAACAAATCAAACACAAAATTACGTATCGCGCTTGTTATTATTTTCAACGGGAGGAAAAAATTAATCATTTTTTTTCATTTTTTTTTTTTTTTTTACTCGGAAATACGTTACGTAATATACGGGCACGCGTCTCGCTATAAGTATTCCTCGTGTGTGCGGCGTCAAAGGAGAGGGAAAATTAATATCGCGCGAAAAATAATACTGCGCGCAGAAATTTATATACGACGCGGAACAGGGTAAAATAAAATTGCAGTAAATAATGTATAGTGTTTTTTTTTTTTTTTTTTTCAAACAAAACTTTTTAATTGCGATTTACTACTAAATAACACTTAGACAAAGCGAAATGCGCTCGGACAGTGTTGTCGAGATTGTTTCACGCATCGCGACTTTCCGCGTGTACTCAGAAACGAAAACTTTAGCCGAAGAGACTACGTAATATAATACGCATACAACGTAGATTATATACGTTACCGATAGACTGAGTTTTTTACGATTATTATTTTTATTGCTTTTATCGTTTTTATTTTTATTTTTATTTTTTTTTTTTTTTTTTAGACCGATATAGAGATTCTAACGATTTGAATTAGAGAAAAAGTTTCGGAAAAAGCGATAAAAAAAAATATAAACATATCTTTTTAACAGGTATTTCGGTACTGTTGCGATAAAAAAAAAACGCATCGCCGCCGATGACCAACGGTCTCCTATAAAATATGTTATTCGCGAATCAAAGGGACGATTCCGATTCATGCGTAATAAGCAAAGGTTCGAAATGTAGACGGTTTTTTCCCCCTTTGAAATCTGAACTTCAAACGCCTGAGTAATTCAATAGCAAATATTTTCATATTATAAATCGTAAAGAACATCGCGCGTCGAGAAACCTTATTTGTATAGAATTTTAATTAATTTAAGACGTTTCCCGACATAAAAGTCACGAAGGAAATTTTCAGACGACAAAAAATGTCGGGAATTTCAAAACCTGCAAGACTATATATACTCGTCACAAATCGGGAAATACTCACATTCGAGTGGGCAGACAGCGACGGTTATAATTTTATTATCTATAAACTCGAATGCTGTACGTTTACATAACGGGGGATTCGGTCGACATGAAAAATCCGACGAAAGTAAACTCTTCGTGTTTGAGAGGAAAATTCTGCGGACAATAGCAGGAGTCGTGAAAGATAATGATATCCTGAAGTCCTGACACTAACGTTTAAGAAAACAGACCGAGGAACTATAGAATCAATCGGTAGCCGCAGAAGCCGTCGGCGTAGTATGAGAGATTACAATACAACAGGCGGAGTATGCCCGGAAAAGCCAAAATGGATATTATTTCGTACAGCGCTGGAAAAAGGAACCCGGCGGCGGCGATAACACCGAAAATGGGGTAGAACGCGAATACTCAAAAAATATATGCCGGGAGAGCTAGGGGGCCGATTGTATTGGAAAGCACGAGTATCGGACAGAGACGACTGTAATGTTCGGACGTTCAATGAGACGGGTTTTGTAGTTTATTGTAGCCCGAAGAAAAATGCCCAATATGACTTTAGCGTCCGAGTCTCGCATTAAAAACTATTCGTTTTCCGGTTGGTTCGAAAGGAAATAATGATTGTAAAATAAAAAAAAAAACAAAACGGATAAACTTCGCATCGCGGATATGCCACTGTCGCGGGTGAAAAGTTGTAAACGGGATTTGAATGTATGCGACGATTAATCATTCATAACGAAAAACGATTATATTCGTGTATATCCTGTATACAGTGTACACCGAGGTAACCCGGCAATAGAAAAAAATAAAAATCTACGTTATCGTTCGTTATTGTCGATATAATGTTTAACTTTGCAGAAAAACTGTCGGGAAATAAGAAACGGGTTCCAAACAAAATATCGCCGGACGAAAATCCGCGTAATTTAACGTATGGCGCGAGAAAATCGGACAGTTGTTACAAACCGAAAATTATTTGAGTGAAATAAAAAGTCACATCTCGGCGAAACTCCTACGCTCGCTACATAAAAAATTCGCAACAATCTTACGTGTGGCATTATTTCAAAACGCATAATATCGGCGGTCGAATCAAAACTGAGACCAACAAAACAACGGTACGCTTAAAAATCCGAACGAGACTTCCGGTAGAAAAAAAAACAATATCGATAATAATGAAACCGTTGTTGCCGCCCGGTTTTTGCCAATTATTTAAGGAAACTGCGAGGATAACACAAATAACGACCTCTTCTTCAACGCGCCGGGCAGACGCACAGTTTTCTTCCGGGAAAAAAGATCTTGGAATGTAGAGCGAGATTTCTGGATGAAAAAAATCGTTTGCAGACGGAAAAAAACCGCGATCGCGCCGCAATGAAACCCATACGTTTCTTGATGCGCTAAGAATGTAAAAAAAGAAAATGAAAAAAAGAAAAAATGAAGAAAGGTCGGCTAACAGCAAGCGGTGAGCACGCGAAAAACGCTTTCGGAGAATGTTTTATAATAAACGTCCGCGCAAAAGGCCGGGGCCGCGGTTTCCGCCGGGGCTTACGGGGATTTTTTTTTTTTTTTTTTTTTTTTTTACGTCACGAAAGGTGAAAAGGTCACCGCAGCTGCCGCGATCCGGGTGCTGCGACGGACCGTTTTTGCCGACACGAGAATCTGATACTATCCGCGTAGACGGTCATCGTCGTCTGCGGTACGTCAATACGGACGATTCGTGCGGGAAATAAACAAACGAAATAATACGAAACTATCGGAGGAGGGGAAAAAATCAAACGGCCGACGAAAGAGCCGTGAAATCGTCGCGCCCGATAATTGTTAATAAAAATGATACAGAACGCCGTTGCGATATCTCGGAAAGCGTCAACTTTTTTTTGGGGCATTTTTTTTTTTTTTTTTTTTTTTTT